>OY540813.1:600000-1022500 GCA_961205875.1 Sialis fuliginosa
CAATTTGAATTAATTAGTTACGCTAGACTAAATATTGTTTATTAACTAATGTTAATATTAATTTCATTTTGTAATGAAAAAGGTCATGGATCGAACTCATAGCAACATGAATCTAAAATACATTACTTAGATCAGGGTTGGCCACCCTGCGGCACGCCGCGCCCTTTTGTGCGGCCCGCGGCCAAATTTGAACAAATTATATTTAATAACGTTTTTTTTTAATATCGGATTATTTAAAATGCTTGAAACTGATTTTATTTTCCATTGTTTTCATTAAAATAACATTTAAAATATTGTTTTAATCATGTATTATAGCTTAACTCAAAGTTTTAGTAGTTAAAAAATGTCGTTCTAATAGGCATGATGCCTAATTTTTAAAAACTATTTTATTATGTCTCTTATTTCTGCAGAAAATAAAAGTTTAATCACAAAAATTGACCCTTTTAAAACTAATTTTGAATTTGACGCCAAAACGCTCGCAGGTGTCATGGCGCATTTGTGACGTCACGCCTATGTAAACACTCCTTGTCAACTATAATAAATCCTTGTTCCATCGCTAATATTTCTCGGTTTTAGTTTTGGTAACACAAAACTGAGCAAATTGATAATTTAAAACCACAAAATAATTTATAAACAGTGCAGATATTAATCATACAAAAATGATCTTTACTTAGGCGTGACGTCATCCACTCTGACTGGTGTTTTATCAAACATGGCGGATTGCTGTATTTTGTGTTTTTATTTTAACAAAAATCATATTAATTTCGCTTTTAATATAAAAATAAATACATTTTTTAGAATCTTTTTAACTTATTTCATTATTTAAAATCATAATTTCAGTGATACTTTGTAACTGGCATCATGCCTATTGCCATATTTTTTTTTAAATTATGTTTTGTGTGCTTTGTGCTGCTTTATGTTTTAACAAGGACAAAAATTGTTTTAAATCATTCCATGAAATATAAATATATTCATAATTAGATTTACTAAAACGTATACCAATGCTAATTTTTTTAATTATTTTTCCTAACATACACTTAAATAGATTTACATAATTTCTAATAAAAAATAAAAATTGCGCAGTGTAGGGTTAACATTTAGTTAAAACTTAATACTAATTTTATTAATATATGAAATACCCCCCTTCCCCTATTTAAACAATAACACAACGCCAGCGTAAATATTAATTTATCGGCTAATTGAATGCAAAATCAATATGAGAATATCTGGTCGACAACAATGGTTCAGTAAGCCATCACTTTATCTATAAACAAGACCGATGTAAACAATATGAAGTGAGTTTTGTTCGATCAAGCATGGCTGTGACATACCGGCCATAGCCACCTACTATACCCCCCCCCCCCATTGACCTACCCCCTCCTACCACCGCAATCCACAGTGTAGTGGTAATTAATGCATGCACCAGTTAAAATTTCAATTATTTAATTTTTTCTGCATTAATGGTCTTGCAGTTTGTATTCATTTTCGTTTATCACAAACTTAGTAGGCTCCTCCCATTTGATGTGTAAATATATCAAATAACTCTGAGTTTATCGGATCTTCATGTTAAAAAACAACATGATTTACTTAAAAAAATAAACCTTGAAGATGATTTTTGTTTAAAACTAAATCTGTTTTGAAATTTCAAATCACATTGTTTTGAATTAGGCTGAAATTTTTCTCATCGCTTCATGTTTGTGCACAATGCACATACATCACGTCCCCAACGTTTCGTCACACGTCACAGTGAACATCTCCGATTATTACAAAATACACATATTATGTACAGTCACCTGCATTAATGGTCTTGCAGTTTGTATTCATTTTCGTTTATCACAAACTTAGTAGGCTCCTCCCATTTGTGCAATTATAATATTTAAATCATTTCTCCATGAATCAAACAAAGACAGATATTTAGAAATTCATTTGCTAGATAAAGAACTACTCTTCGTTTATAATACATAGGTACTCATATATATTTGTGCAATTAAATTATTATGTAATCTATTGAAAATTGTATACGTAAATTTTGTGGCAATAAATATTTGATATTCCGAATTTTTAGTATTTAAATATATTAAACTTGATAGAAAAAGATAACCGATGATGTTTGTCTTTAAATTTGGAATCTGTTGTAAGCGATTGTAGCCTTTAGGGTGCCAGACGAGTTCTGCAGGCGACTGTACATATATATGTATATAGTAACGTGTAATTTATAAATTATTCTGATAGAAAATAAATGGTTTTTTGAAATGTTTGTTTCTTCCTCTTTAATCAATTTAATTACCAAAGTCCCGAAATATAGTTTTTTGTTTATGTTTTTTCTCTAGTAATGGATAAAGTAAAACCAGTAATGAGCACGCAGTAATGGACACTTGCTAATGATAAGTACTTCAACACAAAAGCATCGTCAAATTTGAAACAATGTAAAGCAGTTGCTATGATAATATAATAATTAATAAATAAATTATACTAATAATTAGTTGAAATGTCCACCATTTTGACACCTATTGGCCTCATGTGATCAAATCACGCTGTAAGACAGTTAAATGTATATAGATTAATATTCAGAAATGGCAGTAATCAAATATCAACAAATATTTCTAATTCAGTACATTTAATTAAATTAAAGTGGGCTATTGTCCAAGACTGGTGCCAGTTAGTTGATCGCTTTTGCTACGGAACGACTCGCATTAATTTAGCCAGTTTCTCGAGATAAAAGAACATCAGAGACGTTTCACAAGGAGTTTAAATTAATCTTCATAACTAAATTCTGTTAATCTTTAGGAGATAAAAGTTAAATAAATGTTCTATACCCTGTATACTTGAATTTTGCTGTAATTAAATTTATTCAATGTCGGCTTTATTCATTAGTATGTATTTTGATAATCACTTATTTACATCAGTTTGAAATTTATCTACATATTCTACATTTTGGAAAGAAAATTCAATATTTTTGGACGTCTTTTTTAATTAAGTTTGTTCTAATAATATATTCAAAGACATTACTAGTTTAAGCCAGCGTTTCTCAATCTTTTAGTATTTGCGACCCAATTTTCAATTACAATTCTCAGAGCCCCCTCCCCCCTCATACAATAATTTTAAGTTTTAATTGTATTTTCTTTCGAAAAATTTTGCTCTAAATTGAATAGTTAATATCTCAGCTTGACGCGATCCTACAGATTCAAATATTTTTTTTAAATGTAGCTTACACTATTATCTTTAAGAGTATCACGCACTTAAAGACCCTCGCGACCTCCTTCCCCTTTTAAAAACACTTTTAAAAGCACCTCCTCATTCTTCTGGTAATCGATGTCACGTGTAAAATATATAATTTTTTTCGTTTGAACTGGCTGAGTATATTTTAGCAACCGGAAGAAATAATTTTTCAATTATTTTCCTGCCCTGATCACCCTGGGCATTTCCCCAACCCCCCCGGTAATCCATATCAATGCAAACTTTTTTCGTTTTAATTGACTGTATATATATATATTTTTTGAAAGCCACAAATTAAATTTAAAAAAAAAATCTTTCGTAATCAGAATATGATTGACGCTTAATTTTGTATTATATAAAATTGTATACGTTTCTTCTTTGCAATATGAAATTTAACTCAAATCCACAAAATAAACAAACAATATACACGCGATTCACGTACTACAGGATATCCGGAATATTTTAAAAAACATACGCTATAAAAATACAAATAAAACCTTTACAGTACATCACCGTGCAAAAGAAAAACATTTAAATCGCGAAAAATAGCTGGTACATAAAATTATGTTTTTACACGAATTTTGAAATAGCACGCTCGATACCAATAAAATAATTTTGCTTCCTCGCGATATCAAAGATACGAGACGCTTTGTGATCGTTTTAAAATGAGACAAAAAAAATTTTCTCCGATTTCAAAATTTTCGTTCCAGATCAAGACAAACACTTTCGTTCCGTGTCTGTCTGTCTGTCTGTCTATTGAGTGAATCTTTGTCACACATATAACTCATGAACCACTGAACCTTGAGGACGGTCCCATTTCAAAATTATCAAAATCGTGAGTAAGGGAGAGGGGTGACATCCCAAAATATTTATTTTTTCAAGATATCTCAAGAACGACACATGTTACATGAAAATTTTTTAGAATCTTTTTTGTAGAGCATTCAATTTCCTTCCTTCAATGTCATTTTGACGTTGGCATAAATTTAGATTTAGATTAAAAAATAAAAAATATACGAAAAAATAATTATAAATTTCTAACTAATATTTTTTAGAAAAATTAAATGGTTAACCAATTCCAGGCAATTTATCTAAACACTATCGTTTTTTATTTAAATTGTTGAATAATTAACTACCTTTGGTGAATTTAGCACGAGGAAGCACTGTGCATTTACTTGGCAGATGTTTTTTTCTTAAAAATTGTTGAAAAATTCTGTAAATATATATGTATATCTTGTTAAAATTTAATTTTGATATGCTATGAAAAAATTAGTGCTATATTTTAATTCAACATATCAAAATACGTCAAAAAGGTGTTATTATTTAAAGGAGAAATTAACAGTTATATTTCATAGGCCTGTGTTCATTCTATTAGTTATACAGTGTATTCCAAGTTGATTAAGACATAGGAAATTTACCATGGGGACAATTACAAATGTTGTAGTAACCTTTGGTCAAATTTAACGACCTGTCATTGGTGCAATTTGAAATGCCGCCTCGAAACAAACTGATAAATTTTAAATTAATCAACAGTATTTTGTTCTCAACTTTAATTTAATTAATTTAAGCATCCTAGATAAAATTATAATAATATTTTTTGACAGATATAAATTTGAAAATAAAATACTAATGACTATTTTATTAAATTTTGTGGCGGCGTTTCAAAATGCACCAATCACACATTGTTAAGTTTTACCAAAGGTTACTACAACATTTCTAATTGTCCCCATGTTAAATTTCCTATGTCTTAATCAACTTGGAATACACAGAACGTGGCCGCATTAGCTTTAAATTAAAATACTCAAATGCTTCTTCAAAATGGAGCATTGAACGCACACTCTTCTATGTCGTCTCAAAATCTTCGTAACAAAGAGAAGAATAATTGGTCTCAATTTCAGGAGTGTGCTTCGGATGTTCCAAAAGTTACAGCAAATAAACCAAATAAAAAACGCTGAAATTGCCGTTCGCTGGATAAAACAATCGCGCATATGAAATGTAAGAGGTGTGCGCCTTTCAAACTCCGGGAAAAGGTTCATTGTACCAAAAAACATGTCCAGTAAAAATTTCAGATTCATTGGTTTGAATCTGAGAAAATTGCGGTGGTATGAATTTATCTTTTTTTAAAAGTTCCATTCTGAAAACGTGAAAATAACCGATTTTTCAATGCAAATTGTGCTGCAGTTTTGATATGAATCAAGCAATCGACTTGTAACTCCATGTTTACATCCACAATAAAGTATACTTTGAGTTCGTGTACTTATGGGTGGGTAATATACATTCCCACACGCGCACTATTGCCGTTCCCCCAAAGCGGCCACGTTCTGTGGATTTGCCCATATACATATATACACGAGTATATGTATATATCTCATTTACAGTGTCCAGGCAAGCAAAAAAAACCGTTTATAATAGAATGAATGAAATTCTGTATCGCAATAACAGACGGCAAAGCATTTTTCCTTTGAGTGGAAATGGTCAACAACAGTGGCGGAGGGTGAAGGAATTCAATAAATAAACGCATCGTCTGTCCAATCATTGTGAGGCAAAAAAAACAACAGCTATAAAATAGTTGTTGACAGAACATCTCGAGTATAGGCAAGAAGAAGCCTAGCTTCCTTATGTTCGATATAGACGGCAGCACTGTGTAAAGATGTACTTTACCAGTGGCGTAGAAATAAGAGGAAAAAAAAATTTAAGAAAAAAAATAATAAATAAAATACAGGGGGGGGGGGGGGCGAACCAAGACGACTGCCCGGGGCGCCAGGCCAGGTGGGGCGGCGCACAATGGAGCATAAGTCACCTTTTTAGTTCAAATCAGTGTACAGGCTGAAATTTTTGAGTAAACTTTTTTTTTATCTTTAAATTTTTTGTCGATCAGTTAAATTCGACTAAGCAAAAAATATAGCTAAATATAAACAATGTTAATTTGTAAACAAATACTTATTCAGCAACCCAGAAAACCTTTAATAAGGTATTAGCTGAAGTACTAACTAATCAACTTATTTGTCGATTTATCAATTTTAATTTGTTCATAATAGGGGAAGGAGGTGTCGACGGTCTTAGGTCATTTGATAGCCCTAAAGTTAATGATGTAAGCTATATTTTAAAAAAAAGTTTGAGTCTGTAGGATCACGCCAAGATGAGATATGAATTATTCAACTCAATTTTAATTGACATTTTCGGTGATTTTTAAACATTTTTTTAGGGGGAGAAAAGGCAGAAAAATAAATCTCGCCCAGGGCGCCAGATTTGCTAAGGCCGACACTGATAAAATCTAAAAATACGAAAATTTGATAATAACTAAAGCGAATAAAATGCGAAAATTATAACGAACACTATCAAAAATATTTTGGACCCCCTCCCATATACTGACATTTTTTTCACTTACCCCATTGAGTGGGGTGTCTTTAGATAGGTCTCCTAAAATGCAACAAAAAATGTCAAATGACATTTTGAATTTAACCCTTCAGTCACGATATATTTATTATTAGAAAAAAAATCTGAGAAAATTTCAGAATATAATTTTTAATTAGTTCTTTCTATAAAAATTATATCAAAAATAATTTATGAAACATTTTGCTATAAGTCTTTTTTATAAATCGTAGTGAGAATGACTACGGAACCCTATCATGTACGTGCCCAACACGCACTTGGCCGTTTCATTTTTTATAAATTTATAAAAAAAAGGGTACCCCATCACGTCAAAGATGAGACGTCACTGGCGTACATGTAAGAATGGTGTTATGACTTTTATATTGTCTTGATATCTCTTTTTATGGTCGCCAATTTTTAATATATAAAGAAATATATTGTTGAGTAGAAGAAAATTTCTTATATTAAAACAAATAACGTAAAATAGAATCGTCCGAAAAAAATATACACATCGTTTTGTGGACTTAACGATAGTCATATTTCGTTATTAAAGTTTATTTCGGGAATATATTAAAAACGAAATCTGCTACATTGTATTTATAAGGTACTGGCACCAGTCTCGGACTCTTTAAGACTCTATCGATTAACATACATCCTAAACCATGTTTCTTCTTCTTTTCCCCGTTTTAGGGTCTTTGTATTAGTAAAAGTCCCATCTAAATCAGTTTAATAGTTTTCGTTTCAAATTGAAACAAAGACAGAAATTAAAAAAAATAAATTAAATTATAAAATTGTATTACAGAAAGAATTTAATCTAGTATAAATTGCAGAATATACTTATATAAGGTACTGGCACTAGTCTTGGACGCTTTAAGAGCAAAGTATACTGTTTTTTGAGATTGATGGGTTTCTTTTTTGTAATTCTCATGAACTCATGTTACTAATAAAACAAATATATCTTTATTAAATCAATTTAATTACCAAAGTCTGCAAATATAGTTAGTTTTTTTTTGTCCCAAAATTTCAGACTCATAGATCAAACCTGTGGACGGCGCAAACCATTTGATTAACATGGGAAAAAATACTTTTTTACTTACGCGTGAATATCTCGTTGAAAATTTTTTTTTTGAAAATTTCTCAGGGGAATATTTTGTAGAGAATTAAGTGCTCAATTCATAAATCCAATAAATTTTAAGAAATGTTTGTTTAAAAATTATCATAAAAATTTGATTTTACTTTTTATGATAATGTTTAAACGAACATATATCTTTTAAAATACTCGATATATGAATTGAGCACTTGGGATCTTTTTTGTAAGAAAAATTCTCTATGATATGCTGCTGTATGAAATTAAAATAAATAAATGTTTCAACGAGATATTCACGCATAAATAAAAAAGTATTTTTTTCCATGTTAATCAAATGGGTTTGTGCCGTCCACAGGTTTGATCTATGAGTCTGAAATTTTGGGACAGTTAACTTTTGATCCAAAGCTAAAACATAGGCCAATGGGACCAAAAAAAAAAAAAATGATTCAGAAATGGTAGTAATCAAATATCAACAAATTTGTCCAAGACTGGTGCAAGTACCTAATACTACTTAACACAGTACAGATAATCATTTGAAAGGGGCAGTATAAAATATCATATTAATTCCCAGGTATTTGAACAAACTATACGAACAATGTAGTTACATTTTAATTTATTTCGACAAGAATACTTTCAATTTATTTGAATACATAGAAACTATTCCCAATTGACACAGTTTTACGAAAGGTAGAATGTTAACAGAACACAAGCATCAATAAAGCACGACTCTCGCAAATAAAATATCGGTATTCGATTTCAACAAAACGTAATAAAAACTAATGTAATAAAATCACCACCAAATGGCTACCGATTCGACCCTGTTGTTTTAACCAGTGATCCTAAACAGGTGGGCACGTATAAACAATCTTTTAAATATACCCCTGGATCCATACATTATTGGTGTCTTTTTCAAAAAAAAAATAATTTTTTTCTTGTCAATTTTTATACGATTTTGTTTTTAAATATTTAAAAGTTCAATTTCCAATTTATTTATTCATTCCACCTTGGCAAAAAATCTACTGAACCGATTTTGATGGGGTTTTCACTGTTTGAAAGTCTAATACCCAAGTATTCGTTTATGCTGTATTAAATTTGAATAATGACAGACCCGTATTAAGGAAAGTTACAATGAATATTTCCTAATACTCATAGAAAAAAAAGCTATTTTCAAATTTCTGTAATTATGGTAAAAATTGATTTATATATGTACATAGTCCAGTAATTTTAGATTTCAACTGCGAAAAAAATAGTAGTTAGCTGAATTTTTGTATACACCTTCGTTACAGTGTTATAAATAACGTGTAAAAAGTCCCCAACGATATCGTGCCGGCGTTGCGAGATATTGAAGGTCTAACGTGACGAAAAACGGTTATTAGCGAATATCTCGCTTCCTATGACTCGGAGGTCAATGGGGGTTATTATATAAATGGTGTATTATTATATGTATATCTCTACTTGTCAATACTTTTCACAGAATGAAATTTCATTGATTTTTTGCGGAGTTAGAAAGTTATAAAATAAAGAAACAAACTAATAATTGAATTGGGTAAAAGAATTATTTCGCAAAATATAAGCTTCAAAATGTTTTATAATTTTTTTTTTCATCATAAAGATATTTAAATCGTTTTTTTTTGTAAAAATTTTTTACTATATATTTTTAGAACCACTGGACTATACATCTACACAACATTCCCATAAAACCAGCAGGTGGGGGATGAAAAGGAATTGTCGAGGAGGGGGGGGGGGTGTAAAAGAAAACAAAAGAGAACGACATTCGAGTGTTTTGTTGCGCGGTAGCACGAGATTTCCCCCCCCCTCCCCACTTCATTCGGCAATACCGGCCCTTTCAGTCAGTCAGTCAGTTCGAGCCCCATTGACACCCCCTCCAATTGTTCCGTACTTGTGGCGCACATGACATATATATACATTTTAACGTCATGTTGGCCACTTCAAATGTATAGGGTTATAGGGGTTTGGGGAATAAAATTCAGTCAATATTTTTATAAATTAAAATATATGGTATATATGGTACTATCGGTTTCAGAAGTCGTCTACCACCCTAAAGGTCAGAATCGCTTACAACAGATTCAAAAATATTAAAACAAACATCATCGGTTATCTTTTTCTAGGGCGGAGCTTATATAGTTACATCATTTTAAATAAAAACACAAATATACGTCCATTTCATTCATTAATAATAAAGAATTTTACCTTTTTTCCATAGAAGTCAAAGAAGAGAAAAGAAACATACCTGAAAAAGAAAAACGTCATATTAATTTTATACCAAATTTCACATACATAAATTATTACACATAGAAATTAGGTTAAAGACATAAAATCATATTGCCTATAAAAAATATTCATATAAATCATCTTCCTAATGTTCTATTATAATAAAATACAGAAAAAGAAACAAAGAAATACAGTTAAACCGCTTGAAATCGTGTTTTTTTTTATCATATATATAAAAATAATATTACGTTTCGGCTTATTTTTTCCCTGGATAGTACAAAGGCACCCTCTCGATTTTTATATGTTTAAAAAAAGATAATTCAGAATCTAAAGGATCTATTAAATATGTTTATGTATTATTTTTAGCAATATGAAATATATTTAATGATATAGATTGATAAAACATCTGCCCAGTAAATGCACAGTGCTTCCTCGTGCTAAATTCACCAAAGGTAGATAATTATAAATTAAATTTATAATAAAATTTTCACGTAAAATGTGTCGTTCTTAAGATATCTTGAAAAAAAAATATTTTGGGATGTCACCCCTCCCCTTTACACACGATTTTGAAATGGGACCGTCCTCAAGTCAGACCCAACCATCCGACCAAGTTTCAATAATATCGGTTCAGTGGTTCATGAGTTATGCGTGTGACAAAGATTCAGGGGACAGACGGATACACAGACAATACGAATACGAATATTGGAACATCCCCAATACATATTGAATATATTTATTTATTAGTTACCAAAGTTTTGAAAAATATCACATATTTTACACGTGATGAAAAATCAACAACATTAACTTATTTATTATAATAATTAGCAATTAAAAATTATTTTTAGTTTTTGATAACAAAAATTAATAATATCTTTTTATATCAACTATATTTTATTTTTTTTAACATAAACTAGAAATATCTAGTAATTATTTATGTAATTAGTTAAATGTAGTCGATATATTAATTTAAAAGATAATTAAAACGTGGTAAAAAAACAGCAAATGACTAATTAGTTAACATATAAATATATTGCAACTTAATTTATTTCTGCCAGTGTTTAATAAAATTATAACACAACAATCATCATCATGTTTTCTAAAACACTTGTATCTTTGTTCATAATATTTTTTAATATTAATAACTGTTATTCTGACGTTAACTTCTATGTAAGTATAAATATATTATTGTAATGTTTGGGCTACACCTGCGTGTAACGTGACGATTAACGTCTAGTTAGCCCTAAACGCAGGTATAGCCACGAATAAACACGCTAATTCTATAACGGCATTAGACGTTAGGCGATAACTCGGGTAGCGGTAGTTTTTAACACATCAAAAGGACTTAACACGTTATACAGTGTATTCCAAGTTGATTAAGCCATAGGAAATTTAACATGGGGACAATTAGAAGTGTTGTAGTAGCCTTTGGTTAAATTTAACGATCTGTCATTGGTGCATTTTGAAAAGCCGCCACAAAATTTAATAAAATTGTCATTAGTATTTTGTTTTCAATTTTATATCTGTCAAAATCATGATAATAATCATAAAACATTTGAATCGCAGAATTTGTAACTGATTGGTGCAAGTAACGGATTAAACTATTCATTAATTATACTATTGTAATTTTATCTTGGATGTTTTATTTTAGTCCCTAGGAATACACTGTATATTGCGCTGTTGTGGCTACACTTGCATTATAGGAAGGGATTGAGACCATGGCGCCAGAATTACTGTATTTTGAATTTAGAAGTATTCTTAATTGTTTGAATTTTTTGCAACAATTAAAATTATATTTTTTAGCGAAAATATAAATATGTCATTGTTAAAATTTTTAGATTTTTAAATAGTGGTTTACATGACTCGGTTGATTTTGTTTTACATATAAATCTAAGACATCATTTATTATTGTTATAACTATACTGACGTTTAATATTATATTTAATATTGTAGAATAACACAGCAGCAAATGTGACCTCAAACATAGGGAACATAACTACAGATCAGAATAAAGGTGAGTTTTTTTTAATAAATCGAAATTATTCATTTGTTTTTTATAAATAACTAGCGCACTGGACCCGGTGTTACCCGGGTTAATATCCACAAAATCATAGTAGACTAAATTAATAAAATATTGAAACTGTAAATTCTAGAATTCTGTATGTGACAGTTGTATGCTCTGACATCATGGAAACAAAACACAACTTGATAAAAAGTGTTTTAGTCTTTTCATATTAGATCTTAGGTTTTCATAAAATAATAAAATAATCTGTCTATTGGTGAAAACCGCATTGAAATCTGTTCAGTAATTTCCGAATCTATAAGCCTCAAACAAACGAACATTCATTTTTATATAATAGAGAAGTAATGTTTTGTAATTATTTCTTCAACAGATAAGGAAGTTGAGAAGGTGGTAAAACTCCTTCATAGTTACACTTACCTCCATGGACTTGGGTATTACAAATACCACAAGAATGAGACCAATTGGAACAATGCAAATGACACCTGTGTAAATGAAGGGGCCCATTTAGTTGTGATCAATTCTCAAGCCGAGGCGGATTTGGTCAAAGTGATCATGAAAATAAATATGGTTACTGATACACAAATAGGATTCTATAGAGTGTCCCTGAATAGCGAATTTGTAACTGTTTTAGGTAAATAACCAAATACAGTGAAACTTGTCAAAAACGAACAGCATTTCATGATATTCACGTTGTTTTTATTTGTAACCAAACTAGGTCTATTTTGACAAGTTTCACTAAATATTCACTTCAAGTAGAAATAATTAAAACATTCCAGAAAAAATATATCAATATAAATAAAATATTTGGTATTGTTTTTCAGGTGGTCGTTTGGCGGATTCTGGATTTAACAAATGGCTCACAGGTTATCCCGTTAATGATCCCATTAATTATAAAGAACACAACTGTGGATGGATGCATTATGAAGGCACTATTTATAATTATCCATGCTCATATAACCAACCATTCGTCTGTGAAAAATAACTTTAAAATACATTAACTTAATTTAATTTGTAAAACTATGTATTTAATGCATTTCTGTATTTTTATGTAAAATAATAAATATATATCTTAATCTATGGATGTTGTTTAGTTACACACGCACAGACACACAGACACACACGTGTATAAATTATATTATATTACTGAATTATTATTTATTAGGTAAAAATGATCCAAAGTAAGTCACTTAACTTAATTATTATTATTATACTTAATAATAAATAATAAATATAAAATGTCATGTAACTCTCAAAGAATACTTTTAGTAGCCGGACCTGGTTTTATAAATTATATTTAGATATATTATAATATCATAACAGTTTAATAAAGTCGTTCAGAATCCAAAGGACGGACAGACAGACAGACACGGAACGAAAAGTGTTTGTCTTGACGTGAAACGGATAAATCAATTCATAATAAATACAAATACGAATATCGGAACACCCCCAATACGTTTTGAATATATTTATTTATTATTTACCAAAGTTTTGAAAAATATCACACATTTATTACATAAATAATTAGCAATTAAAAAATATTTTTAGTTTTTGATAACAAAATTTAATAATATCTTTTTATATCAACTATATTTAATTTTTGTCAACATAAACTAGAAATATCTAGTAATTATTTACGTTATTAGTTAAATGAGGTCGATATATTAATTTAAAAGATAATTAAAACGTGGTAAAAAACAGCAAATTACTTATAAGTTAACATATAAATATAGCGTAACTTAAGTTATTTCTGCCAGTGTTTAATAATTCTAACACAACAAACATCATTATGTTGTCTCAAATACCTATATCTTTGTTCATAATATTTTTTAATATTAATAACTGTTATTCTCAAGTTAACATCTATGTAAGTATAAATATATTAATTATTGTTATGTTTGGGCTACATCTGCGTGTAACGTGACGATTAACGTCTAATTAGCCACTAAACGCAGGTATACCCACGAATTAACACTCTAATTTTATAATGGCATTAGACGTTAAGGGGGGGGGGGGTAAGGTTTGACAACTTTTTTTTTCCATTTTTTTATTATTTTTTTTTCTGAACCTACAATATCTCAAGAATATTGTATTAAAGTTTTAGGTCATTCGGAGCAAAACTAACGAAGTTACAGTAGGTTGAATAACCGTACCTCTAACTTACAAACATTACTGTACAAAATTTTAAATCGATTTTCCCAAACACGTCATTTTTAAAGTCGGTGACCAGCCTACAGAAAAAACTACTGAACCGATCGTTTTGAAATTTTGTACAAATATTCTACATATATATATAGCTCTTGAGTGACGTCGAGTTTTTCAAAAAATTTTAATTACTAACAATTTTACAATAACAAATACGTCGATTTTTTCGTCTAAAATCGTCATTTTGGCTTCAAAATGGTACCAAAAATTGAAAAATTGAAAAATTAAAAAAAACTCGACGTCAATTGAAAGATAAAGTAATAAACTGGAGAAAGTATTTTGATTTTTTGGTTTCAAATGATCCAGTGATGCTGTAGGCTGGTCACTGCACAAAAACTTTTTTTGTATATTGCGCTGTTGTGGCTACACTTGCATTATAGGAAGGGATTGAGACCATGTATTACTGTATTTTGAATTTAGAAGTATTCTTTATTGTTTGAATTTTTTGCAACAATTAAAATTTGATTTACCTATTTGTTAACATTCATTCAATTCATTGTGTATATTAAATTTGTATTTTATAGATTAATACAAAACCGAATGACTCCTTTAACCAAGATGATCCGCAAAATCCAGTCAATGTACAAGTAAATTATATATTTTGTAACGAAGGTGAGTTTTTTTATAAACATAAATCTAAATTATTTGTTTACAAATAAAGTAATTATTTCTTCAGCAGATAAGATAATTGAGAAGTTGCTAAAATTCCGTGCCGGTAATGTTGTGAACACTGTCTTCAATGTAAGTATTTCTTTATTTCATTATATCTTTTTAAGAGATGTTGAACAAATTAAAATAATAATAATATTCAATTTAAATTTTACAATTTAGTCTAAATATTCACTTATGCTATAATGGCATCTTATGCTAAGAAAATGTTTTATTTCAAATTTAAATTTTTTTGAGGGTAATTCTTTTATAGAAGATGGTAGTTTATTATGGAGTTTTATGCTCCTTTATACATATATATTTTCTTGATTTCTAGTTGAGTAATTATGCGGTAAATATTCGTATTTATATAAATCTGTAATTAATTGTTAACATTTTTTAGATTTAAGATTTTTAAATAGTGGTTTACATGACTCGGTTCATTTTGTTTTACATATAAATCTAAGACATCGTTTATTATTGTTATAACTATACTGACGTTTATTATTATATTTAATATTATAGAATATCACAGCACTAAATGATTCTTCAAACCTAGTGAACATAACTACAGATCAGAATAAAGGTGAGTTTTTTTTTAATAAATCGAAATTAATTCGTTTTTTTTTTATAAATAACTAGCGCACTGAACCCGGTGTTACCCGGGTTAATATCCACAAAATCATAATAGCCTAAATTAATAAAATATTGAAACCGTAAATTATAGAATTCTGTAGTCCATGGCTAAGGTACTATGTTTTTATATACCTAAATGACAGTTGTATGCTCTGACATCATAGAAACAAAACACAACTTGATAAAGATTTTTTTGAGTCTTTTAACATTAAATCTTATGTTTTCATAAAATATTAATAGCCACGATACTGCATATCAAAATTATCTAACTATTGATGAAAACCGCATTGAAATCGGTTCAGTAATTCTCGAGTCTATAAGCCTCAAACAAACGAACATTCATTTTTATATAATAGAGAAGTAATGTTTAGTAATTATTTCTTTAACAGATAAGGAAGTTGAGAAGGCGTTAAAACTCCTTGATGGTTACACTTACTACCCTGGACATGGGTATTACAAATACCATAAGAACTGGATCAATTGGCAGAATGCAAATGACACTTGTGTAAATGAGGGGACCCATTTAGTTGTGTTCAATTCTCAAGCCGAGGCGGATTTGGTCCAAGGGATGATGAAAATAAATTCTGCTGATTATATACATGCAGGCTTCTATAAAATATCCGCGAATAGCGAATTTGTAACTGTTTTAGGTAAATAACCAAATACAGTGAAACTTGTCAAAAACGAGCAGCATTTCATGATATTCACGTTGTTTTTATTTGTAACCAAACTAGGTCTATTTTGACAAGTTTCACTAAACATTCACTTCAAGTAGAAATAATTAAAACATTCGAAATTCTCGAAAAAATATATATATAAAATATTTGGTATTGTTTTCCAGGCGGTCGTTTGGCGGATTCTGGATTTGACAAATGGCACCCAGGTGCTCCCTATAATAATCAAGACTGGAACTGTGGAGTGATTTATATTAGTGGCACTTTTATTAATCATCCCTGCTCAACTAACCACACATTCATCTGTGAAAAATAACTTTAAAATACATTAACTTAATTTAATTTGTAAAACTACCTATGTATTTAATGCATTTCTGTATTTTTATGTAAAATAATAAATATATATCTTAATCTATGGATGTTGTTTAGTTACACACGCACAGACACACACGTGTATAAATTATATTATATTACTGAATTATTATTTATTAGGTAAAAATGATCCAAAGTAAGCCACTTAACTTAATTATTGTTATTATACTTAACCTCTATTTGTTATTTCTATTTTATATAAATAAATACATTTATATTTTTCTTTTAATTCATTAAAATATTATTTGATATAAAGTACAAAAAATTAAATATTTTTTGTATCTTGTACTTTTTCTCTAAAGTTTATGGTTTCTGAGTAAAAAATTATTGAAAGTTCAAAATCTCAAATTATTTTGTTAGATATCTTGGAAAGTTTAAATTATTCAAAAAATAGTTTTCAATGAAAGATTCGTGATTTTTCATTTAGAATAAAATTACTAAATAAAAAATATAGGTTCGGTTATACAGTATACGTATATGTCGGCGCGCGGAAATTATTTAGTTCAAATTGGCGCTAAATACATGGAAATGACGCAGACCAATCAGAAGTCAGCACCAATAACCAGTCAGCAAATCAGGAGACACGCTAAGTGGGAGGTCGATTGGAAGGGGCAGAGAAGAGACCGTCAATTTGGAGAGACGGCAGTTAATCAGTTCTGGTTTGGCAATCGACCTACGTTATCGTGTCTTGAAAAGTGTTACATCACACCTGAATTGCAATTACAGTGTTTGGCAGTCACATAATATTCTGTGTATTTATAATTGTTATAAAAACATTCGATTAGTGTTATTTTCTATAATTTAAAGATCTTGTGAAGTTAATGAAAAGGCAATGTGTGATTTTGTAATTGTAACTTAGTGATTATTGTTGATAAAAGGACAATGTTGTTGATTTGTGTTTGTTTTATTCATGAACGACGAAAGGAGAGCAGATTAGTGACGGTGTGCGAGACGTGGCGATGCCACCATTTTATGTAATAATATTATACGCTCCGACATATACGTTTTTACCATGGGGCCATCGCCTAGGGCAGGAGGCTGAGAGGGGCGGTAGATTTTTTTAGTTTAATATAATATATATAAAAAAAATAGGGGGACAAAAAATGAGAAAGGCGATTAAAGAAGAAGAAAAAAGGTTTTCAAGTTTTTATTTTCCACACTTTTTAGTCCATAAAATCAGAAATTTCAATCGACGTATACTTATACTGTATACGTTTACTTCGTTTTTTTTGTTCGATTTACCGAAAACCGACTGTAAGACATAAACTGTGTAGAAAAGAAAACAAAAACTATAAAACACAGTTAGTCAAAAAGATGGTCTTTTAAGGCATTAAAGGTAACGTCTGTAAGAAATTTAAGCTTTCATAGCCACCCCAATAATATATGGTATGTTATTGCATTATTTATGAGAAAAACAGTAAATTATATTGTTCCGTCAGAACCGAGAAAGAGAGAGAGATATATATAAAACTAATACGTATTACTACATCGAGAAAGTTTTAAAAAATATCTTAAAATCATACAGGTTGTTCAAATATCTGGAAATGATTTAATAACTCAAATTTAATAACTTTAAAATGTTAAATAAAAATCAATTTTTTTATCAGATAAAATCTTTCGAAAAAAAATGTTTAATAAAGAAACGTATTATTTTAACACAAAACACGTATATTTCTCTTATACATTTACTCATCGTTCTCTCACGCATAACCGAAGCGCATTCATTCATTTAAAAAAAATTAAATCAAAAAAATTTTTTTTTTAATTGTTTAGTCTAAAGTTAAATTTTAACACGTTTTAAATTGTTTATTTTTATTTTCTTTAAGAAATTGCAAATACAAAAAATCAATTTGTAAAAGTATTCAAATGCCTTTTCGATCTTCATATCTAATTTGAATTTTGTTGTTTTTGATTCATTATTATTCAATATTATTCCACGTGGAAATTGTATAGACACCTGTTAAGTTCTAGGCAAATGCCTAGATTGCCTATATTTAAAACTAACCTACTGACCATATACAGGGTGAGTATAAAGTGTGGACCAAGTAATTTATTAAAAACAAAAATGTTTTTTTTTTATTCTCTCAGTGTATTCCAAATTGATTAAGGCGGCTATAATACACTATCAAATAAATATGTCAAAGATTTGATCATATTTCTTTGATAAAATACGAGATTTTGTTTTATTACACTACATAAAATATTTGATAATATTTTCTCAATATTATCTAGGGATATTTTCTTCTTTTTTGGTGCCTTTTGAATATCAGTGCGTGGATGTTCTTCAATTGACGCGATCGAGGTTTGAATTTACAACCGTGTATTGTGGTTTTTATAATCAATAAGAAGATTATCATATAATACTGGATTTTGTTGATATTCATATATTAATAATTATATAACTGTAACTGTCAGTGATAACTTGGTAGTCGCCATTTTGTTTTTGACGTCAAAAAACTTTGATCAAATATAAGAGACTGTCATTAACTATGATCATAGAAATATTATGAAGGTAAATATTATAAAAGTTGACTTATTACACTGTCATATTTCTTTGATCAAAGAAATTTTATCATATTTCTTTGATAGTGTAATAGCCGCCTTACTCCACAAATAACTTTTGACTAACCCTGTATTGATGACCGCTGGTGTAATCCCTGAGATACCAGATCTCGTATTTCGCGTTGTTATGCCGCAAAAGCACTCGGTCCGGCCTGAGGGCGTCTGATAACATAGCGGCCAGCAAAATCACGGGAAATCGAATGCCCGATATTGCTATAACTACATATATTGTATTAGATCAATATATTTATTTTAATGTATGGAGGTCAAGTGGTTAACATGACCGTTTAGAAACCTAAGCTACTTGTAGAGTCTATAGGTTATAAGGTAATGACTCCAGTCTTGGACAATATCCCACTTGTTGAACCCTTTTGCGTACATGGGAGATATTTGTCCCTTATAGATTCTTGTGATTTTAAAATAACAAAAAAAAATATGTCCCTTATACGTAAAAGGTACTAAATAACAAATATTTGATTAGTGCCATTACTGAATCATAATCTATAGATACTTAACTCTAAAAGAGCTTAATTTGGCGACTATTGGCCAATGGGTGTCAAAATGGTGGACATTTCATCTGCTTTACATTGTTTCTAATTTTACGATTCTTTATTTTATAACTCTTGTGTAATCATTAGCAAGTGTCCATCACTGGTTTTACTTTATCCATTATTGGAGAAAAAACATAAATAAAATAAAAGGTTATAATTTTAAAAAAACAAACCATATTTGGGAACTCTAGTAATTAAATTGATTTATTAGTAACATGAGTTCAAAAGAAACAAAAAAGATACCTTGCTCTTAAAACGTCCAAGACTGGTACCCAGTACCTAACTTAACTAAATAATATCTGAGTTTATAATCATCCTATAAATTCGAACATAATAAATTAAATGTTTATTTCCATCGTGAAAATTTTGTAACAATAAAACAAATTAATCCTCCTCGAACAGATCTACCCCCTCTTCGCCACTCTTACCCCCCCCCCCTCCCCCACACAATAATGAACGGAATACACGCAATGTACAAAGTTCTGAACCTTTCTTATGTCCATAGTAAACAAAAAAATACATTTTTCTATTTATAAAAAAAATCCGGGCAAGTGCGAGTAAAACTCGCGCCCTGAGTATTCCGTATCGTTATTGACAATAGTTAAGGCGTCTTTACGTAGACGCTGTATCAAATAAACTGTTTATTACGTAATAATTTCAAATAATTAAGTTTTATTTAAATTGTTCAATAATTAACTACCTTCGGTGAAATTGGCACGAGGAAGCACTGTGCATTTACTTGCCAGATATTTTTTTCATTTTTCATCTTCGCAAATGTAACATTCATACAGTGTATTTCAAGTTGATTAAGGCGGCTATTACACTATCAAAGAAATATGATAAAATTTCATTGATCAAAGAAATATGACAGTGTAATAAGTCAACTTTTATAATATTTACCTTCATAATATTTATATGATCATAGTTAATGACAGTCTCTTATATTTGATCAAAGTTTTTTGACGTCAAAAACAAAATGGCGACTACCAAGTTATCACTGACAGTTACAGTTACATAATTATTAATATATGAATATCAACAAAATCCAGTATTATATGATAATCTTCTTATTGATTATAAAAACCACAATACACGGTTGTAAATTCAAACCTCGATCGCGTCAATTGACGAACATCCACGCACTGATAATCAAAATGCACCAAAAAAGAAGAAAATATCCCTAGATAATATTGAGAAAATATTATCAAATATTTTATGTAGTGTTATAGATCAAAATCTCGTATTTTATCAATGAAATATGATCAAATCTTTGTCAAAGATCTTTGACATATTTATTTGATAGTGTAATAGCCGCCTTAATCAACTTGGAATACACAGTATAACAATGTTTGGGACCACTGTTTTGTGAAAATATATACACGTATTTTTAATCGTATTTTACTGCATTCTATACATAAATCATTTTCTTATGTATTAGGTATTATACGTACTATAGCGCTAGCACCATATGCGTTTACATTTTTTCATAAATATATTTTTTTCCGTCTTTTCTCTACAACACCTTCTATTATTTAAGTTTATCTCTTAGAAAGCCTTTCACCATTTTTCGTTGCCGGGGCATTATTCTTTACGTTATATCTCGTAAAAATTTCTACATCCAACAACAAAACTTTTATCAAATGAAGTTTTTTTGTTCGAATTGAAATATTTCCTACTATTTTGCTTCCTCGCAATATCGAAGATACGAGAAGCTTTGTGATCGTTTCAGATTGAGACAAAAAAAAAGTTCTCCAATTTCAAAATTTTAAATTGATTTATCCGTTTCACGTCAAGGCAAACACTTTTCGTTCCGTGACTGTCTGTCTGTTCCCTGAATCCTTGTCACACGCATAACTCATGAACCACTGAACCGATATTATTGAAACTTGGTCGGATGGTTGGGTTTGGTTTGAGGACGGTCCCATTTTAAAATCATCAAAATCGTGTGTAAGGGGGAGGGGTGACACCCCAAAATATTTATTTTTTCAAGATATCTCAAGAACGACACATGTTACGAGAACAATTTATAGAATATTTTTTGTAGAGCATTAAATTTCCTATAATATGGGTCTACTACGTTTGTTGTAAAATATTACCTTACAAAGATTTATCTCAATTTATTTTAAAAATTCGTGTTTTGTTTTTCTAAATTGATATTTGATTGGATATATTAAATGTCACTTTGACGTTTTAAATGTCATTTTGACATTTGCATAAATTTAGATTTAGGTTGAAATTGTCAAAAAATTAAAAATATATGAAAAAATATTCAGGTGCGTTTTAAGAAAAATTTCGAACTAAGATTTTTTAGTAAAATTTGTAAAAAAATTAAATGGTTAACCAATGCCAGGCAATTTATCTGAACACTATCGGTTTTAGTGAATTTAGCATGAGGAAGCACTGTGCATTTACTTGGCAAATGTTTTTACTTAATCATTACATCGATAACTGCGACATGATGGCCTTATATGGCTTCTGGGTGTAAGCCGCGTCAATTTTGGTCGTATTTTCGGCCAACATTTCGTCACAAATTTTCTTTTAGAAGCGCCCTGAAGATGTGCGACGAAACGTTGGCCGATTTCTGAATATTAATCTATATACATTTAACTGTCTTACAGCGTGATTTGATGACATGAGGCCAATAGGTTTCAAAATGGTGGACATTTAAATCAATTATTAGTATAATTTATTTATTAATTATTATATTATTTTAGCAACTGCTTTACATTGTTTCAAATTTGACGATTCTTTTGTGTCGTAGTACTTATCATTAGCAAGTGTCCATCACTGCGTGCTCATTACTGGTTTCACTTTATCCATTACTGGAGAAAAAACATAAAAGGTTATAATTTAAAAAACAAACTATATTTGCGGACTTTGGTAATTAAATTGATTAAATAAAGAGTTACTTGTTTTATTAGTAACAGGAGTTCATGAGAATCGACCACAAAAACAGTAAAGCTTGCTGTTATAGTGGCCATAACTGATCTAACTTTTATATAATATTTAAGCGAGCGAAGCCGCGGGTACAGCTAGTTAATAATAAATATGAAATAAAAATTAATAAACTTCGTATGTGCCCATTACGATAATTATTAACGTTTTACACAAAGCGGTGTAATTAGGAAGAGCCAAGATAAAAAAAAGGGCGGTATACATTTTGTTAGAAACTTGAACCTGTAATATTTTATAAAGCATCTGCTAGTAGAGTTTTTTGTGATGCTACAAAAATAATGCAAGATGTTTTTGCCGAGTTAGTATCTTCAGAGGAAAAGCCACATTTCACCATAAAGAAACTTATGTTGTATAGAGCAGGAGTCGTCAATTAATTTTAGTTTGGGTGCGTGTAAGAAAAATTCAGGAAATTTATTTTTAATTTTTATGTGGTGATTAATATATGAAAAATGGCTGTGCCTACGGCTTATTGTTTAGGATTTTTGAAAAATTTAGTTAAATATATAAAATATATATAAATATAATAATCAACAACTAAATTACCTTAAAAAAAAACAAATCAGAACAAAAAGTACAAATCATTTTTGTTCAGTTTTAATTTGAAAGTTAATTATTGAAAACAAAAATCACAATAACAAATGAATATTTGAAAACAATAAACTATTACAAAAAAAAATGTTCTTACTTTTTTTCGGTAATAAATATGGGAAGTGACATATCGTTGTAAAGTAGACTAAAAAACACGTTCAAATAAAATTAAGTTAAGGCTTGTAACTCGGAAACTAAAAATGATACAAAAATTCTAAATACACCAATCAATTCTACACAAAAAGTGCTTTAAGAAACAGCAAACAAAAACTACCTAACTACCACGACAAAAAAGTTATAGCCATTTAAAGAATTTCCGAATTTTTTGGTATACCGCCTGAACTACATACAATTATTAATATTTTTTGATGCAGTAATACTCACCCCTTCCTTACAAATAATTCATCTCATTCAACCGAATATGTATCTCTTACCGTTTAGGAAATCCCCATGTTTATCTTGGATGTATAAAAAAATCTTGTGCTGGCCACAGTGTTTTTTTTTTTTTTTTTTATTCAACTACATACTGTATATAGATTTACCAACCCTGTCCAACAGAGATGGAATGTTTTTTTATACGTACATAATATATTTCATTTTGCTGATATCACCATTCAATATTTATAAAAATATTTTGTCAGTTTTTATCTTATTAGACCACTTAGAAAAATGGATGAAGCCACTGGAGTATAGCAAGATATTTTTCGGAGATTTAACAATTAACTTAATGGAATCTTTATGTTATAGTTTCTCCTTACAATCTGTTTTTTACGGGTATTAGAATAATAAGAATTGTACAGTCACCTGCATTAATGGTCTTGCAGTTTGTATTCATTTTCGTTTATCACAAACTTAGTAGGCTCCTCCCATTTGTGCAATTATAATATTTAAATCATTTCTCCATGTATCAAACAAAGACAGATATTTAGAAATTCATTTGCTAGATAAAGAACTACTCTTCGTTTATAATACATAGGTACTCATATATATTTGTACAGTTAAATTATTATGTAATTTATTGAAAATTGTATACGTAAATTTTGTGGCAATAAATATTTGATATTCCGAATTTTAGTATTTAAATATATTAAACTTGATAGAAAAAGATAACCGATGATGTTTGTCTTTAAATTTGGAATCTGTTGTAAGCGATTCTAGCCTTTAGGGTGCCAGACGAGTTCTGCAGGCGACTGTACCTATCTATATTTTATCGAAATATTCATTTTTATGGAACATGATAATTTCGACGGTTGAAAGCTTATACTAGAGCAGTGGTCTTCAAACTGTGAACTTCTTTGGGGGTTCCGCGAGTCAAAATAAAAATTCGAAAAAAAATCATAAAGCACTCAAATTAATTGATTTAATTTAATTTTTACTTCCATATTCTGAAGAAATGGAAGTATTGTAATACCATCAAAAAATCGTGTCCGAGATAATGACAGATTCTGAATGTACTACCTTCAAAACTTAAAGTAAAGTTAATTTCCGCATGGCGGCTGTGCGTGTGTCTGTGTGTCTGGATGTAGAATTTTCTTTCATTCACGATAACTACTGTAAAAATGCACCGATCTGAATTATTTTCAGTGAAAATATTTGTCTCAGTGAGTACTCTAAGCTTATTAATTTTGGTGCTAATCGGATTTGCGGTTTTGGAAATATTCGAAAATTTGTATCGTCTAAAAAGTTAACATTGCGAGTATTATCTCACTAATTTTGATAAGACTTGGTACATTTGTAGTTCAATTGAACCTAAGGGACATTTACTATTTGTAGATGCCTAAACAACCATTTAAGGGATGAAAAACACCCTCAAAATTTGAATTTTAAATACAAATTAATACGTCATTAATTCATGTTGCCTTGCAAACAAATGCAACTAAATTCAAATTGTCAAATTAGTTGTTCTACGAATGTGTATTATGTTTTTGACATTAGGACATTAGAAAACTAATATTTATATAAAATTTTGCAATAATATGTTTTTTATGTATTACGAAATTCATATTCATAGTAGTAAGTTATATAAATAAAATATTTTTCAAAAAATTTAAATTTCAAAATTATTTAAAAAGATAGAAAGAACATGGAAGTCATGTATGGTTCTCCATACCGATATTTAAGTTAAAAATTAGAATAAATTAAATACAATGTATACAAGCTACCTAAAGGAGACCTACAGGTCTCAAAAAACAATCTTAATTTAACTAAACAAATAAATTTAAACTAAAATTCACATTAAATTTTAAATAAAACTCATCTACTTTTCTCAAAGACATGGTGTCGTTACTAACATTGTAGAGTGTAGACAACCCAATCTAAAAACAAAACGACACGGGAACAATGGCCATATCCGGGTAAATGTGGACCAATTCCAGGCGCGCACAATTAATGGGGATTGTAATTAGATATAAAATACGAAATAATACGATCCGAGTTCTCGTTACAACAATATCTACCTACTTTTTAATGGCATGTAATAAAAGTATCGTTTAAAAGAAGCACGCATGCATAGAGACACCATATTAACCCTTTCAGCGCGCACGGCCTTTGTTCAAGTTATATTTTTACAATTACATATATCTAAGTAAAAATTTTAAAGAAAATTAGCTTTTACTTATTTAAATAAATTCTTATATATTTATATAGTAACTAAATGATTCTACGTCTTATTTTCTTTTATTTTAGTCGATATTTGTATGACGAGTTGAAGTTCACTGTAGGAAATTTCACTAAAAAATTTCGAATTTTTGATTTCGTTAAAAGTATGTTTATTGTATAGAAAATGACGTGAAAAGTTGTTTGTTTCAAACCGCAGGTCTGTATCTCAAACCGTTTTCGAGATATAGCTTCTCAAAGTTTTAGTTTTTTCAAAATTTTGGAGAAAAAAGGCCATAACTTTTGAACGGGTGGTCGGAATTGATTTTAGTTGACGGATTTGGAATCAGCGTGTCAAAATCTATATAATGACATGTATAATACTTTAAAATCCGACAAAAAAATTTTGGTCAAAAATCGACATTTTTTTAAGGTATACCCCTTTGAATTTTTTCGATTTTTCGCGAATTTTTTTTCCCCGAGTTTTTAGGTATTATACATGTCTTTATATAGATTTTGACACGCTGATTCCAAATCCGTCAACTAAAATCAATTCCGACCACGCGTTCAAAAGTTATGGCCTTTTTTCTCCAAAAATTTGAAAAAACTGAAACTTTGAGAGGCTATATCTCGAGAACGGTTTGAGATACAGACCTGCGGTTTGAAACAAACAACTTTTCACGTCATTTTCTATACAATAAACATACTTTAAACGAAATCAAAAATGTGAAATTTTTTAGTGAAATTTCCTTCAACTCGTCATACAAATATCGACTAAAATACAAGAAAATAAGACGTAGAATCATTTAGTTACTATAAATAAATATATAAGATAATAAATATATAAGAATTTATTTTAAAAAGTAAAAGCTTGAATTTAATGTGTTTCATAGTTTTTTTTTTTGTTAAATATGCTTCCTTTATTAAAAACTTGACGCCCCGCCACTGACGAAATGTTATTAACTAAACTTTGTACGTAGAGCATGCGCCCTATAAGGGTTAATATGAGTTTTAATTGTACACAGCAATTCACGGGCGTTAGCAAAGGCGACATAAAGTGACAATGTTCATTATAACACGTTGCTAGAAATAGTCGCGCGTGCGCCCAAACTCCGTGCTAGCTCCAGAGCCGGCCTTTGCGATTCTGGCGCCCCAGGCGAGATTTTTTTTTGACTGGAGTCTCTTCGATCGCGCCAAGCTGAGATATTAACTATTCAATTTACTTCTTTGTTAGCGTATGAGTTTTAATTTGTTTTTTTAGTTTTAACTTGTTTTTAAAAAGGGAAGGAGCACGCGAAGGTCTTTAAGTGCGTGATGCTCTTAAAGATAATAGTGTAAGCTACATTTTAAAAAAAAACTGGAGTCTCTTCGATCGCGCCAAGCTCAGATATTAACTATTCAATTTACTTCTTTGTTAGCGTATGAGTTTTAATTTGTTTTTTTAGTTTTAACTTGTTTTTAAAAAGGGAAGGAGCACGCGAAGGTCTTTAAGTGCGTGATGCTCTTAAAGATAATAGTGTAAGCTACATTTTAAAAAAAAACTGGAGTCTCTTCGATCGCGCCAAGCTGAGATATTAACTATTCAATTTACTTCTTTGTTAGCGTATGAGTTCTAATTTGTTTTTTTAGTTGTAACTTGATTTTAAAAAGGGAAGGAGCACGCGAAGGTCTTTAAGTGCGTGATGCTCTTAAAGATAATAGTGTAAGCTACATTTTAAAAAAAAACTGGAGTCTCTTCGATCGCGCCAAGCTGAGATATTAACTATTCAATTTACTTCTTTGTTAGCGTATGAGTTTTAATTTGTTTTTTTAGTTTTAACTTGTTTTTAAAAAGGGAAGGAGCACGCGAAGGTCTTTAAGTGCGTGATGCTCTTAAAGATAATAGTGTAAGCTACATTTTAAAAAAAAACTGGAGTCTCTTCGATCGCGCCAAGCTGAGATATTAACTATTCAATTTACTTCTTTGTTAGCGTATGAGTTTTAATTTGTTTTTTTAGTTTTAACTTGTTTTTAAAAAGGGAAGGAGCACGCGAAGGTCTTTAAGTGCGTGATGCTCTTAAAGATAATAGTGTAAGCTACATTTTAAAAAAAAACTGGAGTCTCTTCGATCGCGCCAAGCTGAGATATTAACTATTCAATTTACTTCTTTGTTAGCGTATGAGTTTTAATTTGTTTTTTTAGTTTTAACTTGTTTTTAAAAAGGGAAGGAGCACGCGAAGGTCTTTAAGTGCGTGATGCTCTTAAAGATAATAGTGTAAGCTACATTTTAAAAAAAAACTGGAGTCTCTTCGATCGCGCCAAGCTGAGATATTAACTATTCAATTTACTTCTTTGTTAGCGTATGAGTTTTAATTTGTTTTTTTAGTTTTAACTTGTTTTTAAAAAGGGAAGGAGCACGCGAAGGTCTTTAAGTGCGTGATGCTCTTAAAGATAATAGTGTAAGCTACATTTTAAAAAAAAACTGGAGTCTCTTCGATCGCGCCAAGCTGAGATATTAACTATTCAATTTACTTCTTTGTTAGCGTATGAGTTTTAATTTGTTTTTTTAATTTTAACTTGTTTTTAAAAAGGGAAGGAGCACGCGAAGGTCTTTAAGTGCGTGATGCTCTTAAAGATAATAGTGTAAGCTACATTTTAAAAAAAAACTGGAGTCTCTTCGATCGCGCCAAGCTGAGATATTAACTATTCAATTTACTTCTTTGTTAGCGTATGAGTTTTAATTTGTTTTTTTAGTTTTAACTTGTTTTTAAAAAGGGAAGGAGCACGCGAAGGTCTTTAAGTGCGTGATGCTCTTAAAGATAATAGTGTAAGCTACATTTTAAAAAAAAACTGGAGTCTCTTCGATCGCGCCAAGCTGAGATATTAACTATTCAATTTACTTCTTTGTTAGCGTATGAGTTTTAATTTGTTTTTTTAGTTTTAACTTGTTTTTAAAAAGGGAAGGAGCACGCGAAGGTCTTTAAGTGCGTGATGCTCTTAAAGATAATAGTGTAAGCTACATTTTAAAAAAAAACTGGAGTCTCTTCGATCGCGCCAAGCTGAGATATTAACTATTCAATTTACTTCTTTGTTAGCGTATGAGTTTTAATTTGTTTTTTTAGTTTTAACTTGTTTTTAAAAAGGGAAGGAGCACGCGAAGGTCTTTAAGTGCGTGATGCTCTTAAAGATAATAGTGTAAGCTACATTTTAAAAAAAAACTGGAGTCTCTTCGATCGCGCCAAGCTGAGATATTAACTATTCAATTTACTTCTTTGTTAGCGTATGAGTTTTAATTTGTTTTTTTAATTTTAACTTGTTTTTAAAAAGGGAAGGAGCACGCGAAGGTCTTTAAGTGCGTGATGCTCTTAAAGATAATAGTGTAAGCTACATTTTAAAAAAAAACTGGAGTCTCTTCGATCGCGCCAAGCTGAGATATTAACTATTCAATTTACTTCTTTGTTAGCGTATGAGTTTTAATTTGTTTTTTTAGTTTTAACTTGTTTTTAAAAAGGGAAGGAGCACGCGAAGGTCTTTAAGTGCGTGATGCTCTTAAAGATAATAGTGTAAGCTACATTTTAAAAAAAAACTGGAGTCTCTTCGATCGCGCCAAGCTGAGATATTAACTATTCAATTTACTTCTTTGTTAGCGTATGAGTTTTAATTTGTTTTTTTAGTTTTAACTTGTTTTTAAAAAGGGAAGGAGCACGCGAAGGTCTTTAAGTGCGTGATGCTCTTAAAGATAATAGTGTAAGCTACATTTTAAAAAAAAACTGGAGTCTCTTCGATCGCGCCAAGCTGAGATATTAACTATTCAATTTACTTCTTTGTTAGCGTATGAGTTTTAATTTGTTTTTTTAGTTTTAACTTGTTTTTAAAAAGGGAAGGAGCACGCGAAGGTCTTTAAGTGCGTGATGCTCTTAAAGATAATAGTGTAAGCTACATTTTAAAAAAAAACTGGAGTCTCTTCGATCGCGCCAAGCTGAGATATTAACTATTCAATTTACTTCTTTGTTAGCGTATGAGTTTTAATTTGTTTTTTTAATTTTAACTTGTTTTTAAAAAGGGAAGGAGCACGCGAAGGTCTTTAAGTGCGTGATGCTCTTAAAGATAATAGTGTAAGCTACATTTTAAAAAAAAACTGGAGTCTCTTCGATCGCGCCAAGCTGAGATATTAACTATTCAATTTACTTCTTTGTTAGCGTATGAGTTTTAATTTGTTTTTTTAGTTTTAACTTGTTTTTAAAAAGGGAAGGAGCACGCGAAGGTCTTTAAGTGCGTGATGCTCTTAAAGATAATAGTGTAAGCTACATTTTAAAAAAAAACTGGAGTCTCTTCGATCGCGCCAAGCTGAGATATTAACTATTCAATTTACTTCTTTGTTAGCGTATGAGTTTTAATTTGTTTTTTTTTAGTTTTAACTTGTTTTTAAAAAGGGAAGGAGCACGCGAAGGTCTTTAAGTGCGTGATGCTCTTAAAGATAATAGTGTAAGCTACATTTAAAAAAAAAACTGGAGTCTCCTCGATCGCACCAAGCTGAGATATTAACTATTCAATTTACTTCTTTGTTAGCGTATGAGTTTTTATTTGTTTTTTTAGTTTTAACTTGTTTTTAAAAAGGGAAGTAGCACGCGAAGGTCTTTAAGTGCGTGATGCTCTTAACCCTTAATTGCATCTTGTTAACATTCGTGAACAATGTTTTCAGAGGTATCTATTAGAAAAAATGTACAATATTTTTTAGCCTTTGCGATTCTGGCGCCCCAGGCGAGATTTCTTTTGACGCCCCCCCCCTTTCCACCGCCACAGTGACGATCATTAAAAATTATCCGCACAAAAAAAAAAAAAAGCGTGAGAAAATTATCTTGTTATTAATTCATTAGTGTAATATAATAATATAATATAACATATAATTGATAAATAATATATAATATAACTAAAATTATATAAAAGATTTCTTCCTGGCTTTCATATCTGCAAAATTATCGATTGCTGTCTCAAAATTGAGGTTTGCTACAACCTTATTTTCAATTGAAAGAATAGCCAAATTATTCAACCTATCTTCTATCATAGCCGATTGCAAATAAGTTTTTATGAATTATTTTAATTTACTAAAACTTCTTTCACCACTAGCTACACTAACCGGAATTGTTACAAGAATTAGCAAAGCCACCCACAGATTTGGCACTGTGCTTTTCAAGTTTTGTAAAAAAATGTTTAATAAATAATTTATTTTTGATATTAAGCATTTTATTAAGTAAAATGAATTATTTTGCAGAAAAAATCAAAACTATTATTCAAAAAATATATATAGCTTAAATTTGGCGCCCTAGAACAGAACATAGAAAAAAAGTTTAAAATAATTGGCGCCCCCACGAAATTAGCGCCCCAGGCTGTCGCCTGGGTCGCCTGGCCGTTCGGCCGGCCCTGGCTAGCTCTCAGATGTAACTTCCAAACTTTACCATCTTATTTACGAATATACATAGACATAGAGAATGGACCACGCATCTGACTCGAGAGCAGAGCCGTGTCAAAAGAAAGAGATAGAAACAGGTTTGGAATATACTTGTCCTTTTTTTAAACAGGAATGTAACTATTTCATTCTTGGGCCCGAACATTAAAAATATTCATAGATAAATATAAAGAGGTTAAGTTCTTCCTTTTTCGTAGCTTCGTAATGTAACCTAATATCAAAATTTTATATAATATTTTTTGTAGAGCATTCAATTTCAGATTTAGATTGAAATTGTCAAAAATTAAAAATATACGAAAAAATATTCAGGTGCGTTTTAAGAAAAATTTCGAACAAATATTTTTTAGTAAAATTGTATAAAAATTAAATGGTTAACCAATGCTAGGCAATTTATCTGAACACTTTATCGGTTTTTATTTAAAATGTTTAATAATAATTTAATACCTTTAGTGAATTTAGTACGAGGAAGCACTGTGCATTTACTTGGAATTTGTTTTTATTTAAATTGTTCAATAATTAACTACCTTCGGTGAATTTAGTACGAGGAAGCACTGTGCATTTACTTGACAGATGTTTTTATTTAGATTGTTCAATAATTAACTACCTTTGGTGAATTTAGTACGAGGAAGCACTGTGCATTTACTTGACAGATGTTTTTATTTAGATTGTTCAATAATTAACTACCTTTGGTGAATTTAGTACGAGGAAGCACTGTGCATTTACTTGGAATATGTTTTTATTTAAATTATTCAATAATTAACTATCTTTAGTGAATTTAGTACGAGGAAGCACTTTGCATTTACTTGACAGATGTTTTTATTTAAATTGTTCTATAATTAACTACCTTTGGTAAATTTAGTACGAGGAAGCACTGTGCATTTACTTGGAATTTGTTTTTATTTAAATTGTTAAATAATTAACTACCTTTGGTGAATTTAGTACGAGGAAGCACTGTGCATTTACTTGGCATATGTTTTTTTCACTATCAAAAGTGATAAACATATTTTTTAAGATCAATTCATGGACTATTGAAGTGTGAAATAATTATTTTATTTAACTGTTATTGTCTTTAGGTTTTTTTATTGATATTCACTGCAGTAAACATAGTTTTTTCTTACATACAAAATATATTTTTCTCGTGAAAAACATTGGCCTATTTCTCAGGTTAAAAACAAATAAAATATATTGCATCCAAAGTTTCTTTCTACTACAAAAAACTTTCTTAATATTTTAGTGAACCTCTGAACTATACAGTAATCAATTTTCTTTTAAAGGTTTTTTCGTTACCTGAAAGTATTTTCCGACAATTAAATTTATAACTTTTCGTACCTGGGCTATTTAAAAAAAATCTGTTCCTGGTATAATAATTATTTAATTAAATACTTTTATAGCGTGTTCACATTTTTTTATCTGCAGGTTAAGTGGTATGTTCGTAAATTTGTTTGTATGTATGTTTGTACATCTGTAATTCCAAAACCGGTGGACGGATTTATACAAATTAGGCATCAAAATGTTCACACAAATCAAAATAACAAAATGGCGTATGAAATACGCAAGCAAAAACATCTGCCAAGTAAATGCACAGTGCTTCCTCGTGCTAAATTCACCAAAGGTAGTTAATTATTCAACAATTTAAATAAAAACCGATAGTGTTTAGATAAATTGCCTGGAATCGGTTAACCATTTAATTTTTATACTATTTTACTTAAAAAATTTATGCAAACGTCAAAATGACATTTAATATGTCAAAGTAAATATCAATTTAAAAAAACAAATTACGATTTTTTAAAATAAATTGAGATAAATCTTTGTAAGGGAATATTTTACAACAAACGTTGTAGACCCATATTATAGGAAATTTAATGCTCTACAAAAAATATTCTATAAAATTTTCTCATAACATGTATCGTTTTTGAGATATCTTGAAAAAATAAATATTTTGGGATGTCACTCCTCCCCCTTACACACGATTTTGGTGATTTTGAAATGGGACCGTCCTCAAGCCAGACCCAACCATCCGACCAAGTCTTATGAATTATGCGATTGACAAGGATTCAGGGGACAGACAGACAGACAGACACAGGACAAAAAGTATTTGTCTTGAACTGAAACGGAAAAATCAATTTAAATTTTTGAAATCGGAGAACAATTTTTTTGTTTCATTTTAAAACGATCACAAAGCTTCTCGTATCTTTGATATAGCGAGGAAGCAATACTTTAAAAAACTGATATATAGAAAAATAATCTTCAAGTATTTTTCTCCTTAATTTTTTTTAAACTTCATGAAAATATTCTTCTTTCAAAAACGCTAACAAAAAAAAAATAATATTTAATATCGTGTAACGAAATAATTTTCTATTCAAAGAGGTTATAATAACCGTAAAGTTTGCATATAATTTCTATGGGATGTATTTTTAAAAGGGGGGGGGGGAGGGAAGGGGGGTGAATCACATAATAATCCTGGCGTCTCTTTTGAAAGTTACCTATCTGAGATGTATAATATTAACACTGGCGCGGTATCAAGATGTAAAATTTAATTTTCTGTAGCGGCTTGAAAGCAGTGGCGTGCGAAATTATTTTTGTTTACAAGAATTATTTTTTTGAATTGATTTTTTATTTTTAATCAAGTAGAAAAATGTAAAAAAACAATTATTTACTAGTTCACAAAATCAAAATAACAATTTTGTATTTATTTTACCGTGCAGTGGAGTGCGGAAATATTTTTGTTTACAAGAATTATTTTTTTAATTAATTAATTTTTTTAATCGAGTAGAAAAATGTAAAAAAATAATTATTTACTAGTTCACAAATTCAAAATGACAATTTTGTATTTATTTTACCATGCAGTGGCGTGCGGAAATATTTTTTTTTACAAGAATTATTTTATTAATTAATTAATTTTTTTAATCGTGTAGAAAAATGTAAAAAACAATGATTTTGCTAACCCTTAACTACTTCAAAAATTCAAAATACCAATTTTGTATTAATTTTATTGTACAGTGGCGTGCGGAAAAATTTATTTTTACAAGAATAATTCTGTGAATTGATTTATTTTTTAATCAAACTCCACTTTAAAAAATTTACAAAACTCCATATATTTTTTTTTGTTAAAAAGTTTTTCATTTAATATTATATTAGAACCAGTCTCTTTAACTATTGAACGGCTGTTACAAGAACATAAGGGACGTGTGGAAGAGAGACGAATACTTGCTTTCAACTACTCTCAACATAAATTGAGATGTTTACTAAACAATTATTATTTTAGTGCAAAAATAATATTGTCTCATTATAAATTAAATGTCATGTAAATATATGTATGGTAACAATTGAATTCTAGACTTAATTGAAGCTCTGAATTAATTGTTATAAACTTCCATTCTTTACATAAACAATTTAACTACCCACTGACTGTCTGGGACTTAATTTTTTGTTAAAAGGATTTAAACGTTACAATAACAACAACAAAACATTTTAGTTCTGTCGCGGGCAAAAAATGCATAATTTCTAATTAATTTTTTACACTACTACTTACTATTTTAATTCTGTCTGTGTTTTCTACACAGAGCTAGACTCAGTGGCGTAGCGTGGGGGGGGGGGGGGGGGGCAAGGGGGTCTATCATGCCCCGGGCGCCACTTACAGAAGGGCGCCAAATGGTCTTCCTTTTATTTTTTAGCCACGCCAATTTCAATTCAGATTTATTATAAAATTATTATTATTTTTTATTTTATTATTTTCGGGGGCGCCAATTATTCATGCTACGTCACTGGTTAGACTAGCCCCCAGTGTTTTCTTATACCATGTATATTAAATAAACATACAGTATAAGTAAGTATAGTGAAGCCGATTTTTTTCGAAATCCGGATTTTGATGGAATTATTCATTTTGACCTTCCTTTAATCCATTTTGACTATTTTCGCCATGATATCTCTGTGTCCGTCTGTCTGTAAGCGCTGTTACTCAAATACGACAACGTAGAAGGCTGATATTTTATATTTAAGATTAATTTTTGTCTGGAAAGAAAAAGTTCTATTTTTGAAAACGATCTTTTTATTTTTCGAATTACTTTGAAAGAGTGCGAAATAGAGAAAAATGGTCAAGTTAAAAATTGTAGGTAATATCATTATCTATAATTTATGTTCTATTCGTTTTTTAGTAAAAACGAATTTTTGAAAAAAACAAATTTTATTATAATTCAAATGGTTCATAACAGAGGAGAAATATCTGCCATGAGTGTCATGGGACTTTCTTATACGTATTACAAAGATTGAACAGTGTGTGTGTTTGCCGTAGGTAACATGGGACTTTCTTATACGTAATACTGAGAGTGAACTGTGTAGGTGAATCTAAATAATTACATAAAAAAATTATTTCTGACTAAATCATAAACGTTGGAAAAAAATGTATGGGGAATAAATTATAGATAATAACATACTCGACATTTTTTATCTAAAACATTTTTTTCTTATTTCTAAAATAATTCAAAAATTCAAAAATTGACAAGAGAAACATCCGTTTTCAGTTATTACGTTTAAAAAAAAATCATTTGTTATATAATGTAGAGAATAATATTACCTATATTATTCATTTTATTCTATCTTCTTAGTTTGTCAGAAATGTTTTAATAAAATAAGAATCACCTATACAATTCACTGTTAGGATTACGTATAAGAAAGTCCCGTGGTTCCCAAGGCAGATATTTTTTGTAATAGTTTATTGTTTTCAAATATTCATTTGTTATTTTGATTTTTGTTTTTCATGGCCTACTTATTTTCAAAAATAAATATAACAAGTGACATATCGTTGTAGAGTTTTCCCCGTTTCACCTCATTGAAGCTACGGCACTGCGATGTCATTACTAAGGTGATTAAACGTAAAGAATTTGATAATTAAACTCGCAACCCTCATTTATATGTGATTATTTATAATTGCGCTTTTTTATGAAATTGTGAAGTTTAGTTAAAACGCTGAAAAAGGGACCCTTTTAATAAAGTGTCGGCGGGGGCGGGGGGGAGGGGGGTTGTAAGGGGCAGCTGTATGTAGGGAGGGGAGGGTGTGTTTGAAACGAGAGAATGCGTTTTCAACTTTATTAAGATAAATGGGAACGCGAAGCTATTGAATCAGCGAGATGAAACTTTAGCTCGAATATCGAAAGAATTGAAGTGTCTATTGCTGTTATACAGGCTGGACTGAAAGTATATGAATTAGTAATTATAATATACTAGTTAGTGGAGTCGTATAACCGAAATTTTTTATTGAATAAAACAATCTCTTCCTACAGCGATTTTATGATTTTATGAGTTTGTGGATTAATCCGTTTTCCACGCGGTACTTTTTTCACGACTTTTCCGGAAATTCATCGATTTTTCCTGTTTGCGGTTCGATTTTTCGCGAATATCTCGGCTTCTACTTGATCAATACCGACCAAAAAAAAAATAGGGTCATTTGTAAAGAACCTTTCTATCGATCTGTGGGAGGTGGGATACTATAACTTAATTTCTAACCTCAAAAAAAAATTACAAACTGCGCATATAACAGATTTTTCATTTTTTCTCAATTACTTTGCAACAAGTATGAATATTTTGATGAAAATAAGAAGAAATGTACTTCTTATAATCCTAAATAAACCTACCAAGTTTGATTTAGAAATAGAATAATTGTACCAAGTCTTATCAAAATTAGTGAGATAATACTCGCAACGTTCACTTTTTAGACGAAAATAGTTACAAAATTTCGAATATTTCTAAAACCCCTAATCCGATTAGCAATAAAATCAATAGGTCTGGTGTACTCACTGAGACAAACATTTTCCCCAAAAAGAATTCAGATCGGTACATTTTTACATAGTAAAATCAGTTTATTTATGGATAAAAAAAAACGTAAAAGAAAAAGTCGGTATGTATAATAGATAATTTATATTTCTAAAGTGTCCTCAGAGCATTTTTGAGACCACTGTTCTAGCCCAACGTTTCGCCAAACAACTGCCCTTTTAAAATATCACAACTGAAACTAAAAATCAGTTTATTTATTGGCAGACAAAAAAAAATGTAAAGATAAAAAAACTGATGAGTGGAATTGTTCAAGAAAACAGAACTTGTATGAATTGTTTTTTTGTTGTTATCAGAACTTTGGGAAGACAAAAAACGTGATCTAAATTCGTGAGAAGTGTACATAACGTCTTCAATGTTTCAGTTCTGCTGTATTTGATACAAAAGTCAAAATAAATTGATCTGGAAAGTAGAAAATTCAAATGTTACTGACACAACTTCATAAATATTAAATTGCACGAGGGAATTTTAAACAATGGATTTTTATTTTATGTGTATTAAATTTTTTATTGGTCACCGTTGACCGCGGAAGCCTCAGCACTGATTCTACTATTTTTTATTTCCATGTTCTGAAAGAAATGGAAGTAAATGTAATACCGTCGAAAAATCGTGTCCGAGATAATGACAGATTCTGATTGTACTAACTTCAAAACGTAAAGAAAAGTTAATTTCTGCATGGCGGCTGTGCGTGTGTCTGTGCGGATGTAGAATTTTCTTTCGTTCCCGATAACTACTGTAAAAATACACCGATCTGAATTATTTTAGGGGAAAATGTTTATCTCAGTGAGTACTCCAGACCTATTGATTTTGGTGCTGATCGGATTAGGGGTTTTGGAAATATTCGAAATTTCGTCTAAAACGTGAACATTGCGAGTATTATCTCACTAATTTTGATAATATTTAGTACATTTGTAGTTCAATTGAATCTAAGGGACATTTATTATTTGTACGTGCCCAAACAGTCATTAAAGGGGTGAAAAACACACTTAAAATTTGAATTTTAAATACTAATTAATACGTCATTAATTCATTTTGCCTTTGAAACAAGTACAACTAAATTTAAAATATCAAATTAGTTGTTCTACGAATGTGTATTATGTTTTTGACATTATATATTTATATACAAATGGCAATAACTGCTGTAACCGTCGTAAGTATACATGCTTTTTATGTATTACGAAATTTATATTCATAGTAGTAGGTTATATAAATAAAATATTTAAAAAAGAAATTATATTTAAAAAGATAAAAAGAACATGGAAGTCATGTATGGTTCTCCATACCGATATTTTATAAAACCCGACTTGAATGAATCATATTTTACATATTCTAATAAACATATGATTAATTGTGAGGTATATATTTAGCATATATACAATAAACAATGCGTAACTGAAATTATACTGCTTGGAAATTGGGTACAAACTTTATAATAGCCAGATTACAATAATAAATAACTCAGAGCAGAATCTCAAGAGAATAATTTGCAATTCTCACAAATGTGCATAAATCATCGTTAGGCAATGAACTTCGCAATATAAAGTTCACTTTAATAAGATCAAAATCTGTCTTAACTTAGTACTCAGTACTGACGCTAACACTGGGTTTTCGGAACGTTTTTTTTAACCGATTTCAAAAAATAAGGAAATTCTCAATTCGACAATATATATTTTCGAGAATATGGACCGAATTAGTTGCATAAAAATCGGTTCAGCAGTAATTTATTAACTGTCTTTTACGTGTTAAATATTACTATATATATAATCTAAAGTAAGTCAGTGAAAGTTACATAGAAATCGGTTCAGCCGGAATAGATAGATGAAAATTTTAAAAACTATCAAAATTCTAAATAAAACAGGGGCTCTTAATACTACATGTTTCAATTTTTCATTTATATATTTTTAACTGACTTCAAAAAGTTTTTAATTCGGGCAGTCGCTTTTAAGGTAACAAAAATTTAGATTAAATGTGGTAAAAAATACTTTTATTTATTTTATCAAGAAATTTACTTGAAGTAATTTTAAAATAGAATAAAAATAATTGTTGTAAAATATTTTGAAATTTTGTGTGAATACTTAAGATTTATAAAAGAGTAACTTCTCCAAATTTCGACTATTTCTCGTTGAAATTAGATACCTGCCATACATCCTTAATACGTTTAATTGGGGTATTGTCCAAGACTGGTGCAAGTACATTATAATATGATTACAAACATACGTGTAGAATGTATTATAGTATGTTGAATGTGTTTGGGGATAATCTTTAGACAGTATAGATATTTCGTATGAAGTTTGAGATCCAGCTTTACTAGTTTAGTTAACTAACTATCAAACTACATGTACTGAAGGCGTTAGAAAGGATTAAGCTCTTAATACATAATTTCCTTTTAATATTGTTCTCACCTCGTGCTTACAGCCAGTCATTGTTACACGAAATTAAATAGGTTCGTGGAAAATCACTTGTTTTATAGCAGGGCTGGCCAATTTGCGCACAGCGGCCGCATACGAAGAAATTATGTTTTATAACGATTTTTTTAAGTATCGAGTGTATCAGAATGTATGAAACTCGTTTTAATTTCCTGTTGTTTTCTTTAAAATAACATTTAAAATGTTGTTTTATTTATATGTTCATATAGGGTCGAGCGGGGTAAATATGAAACACCAAAACAATGAGGTAAAAGTGAAACAAGCTTGCAACTAAAAACTAATTTGTTTATAGGAGAATTATAAAAACTGACATCATCATTAAAGGTTTGCCAAAGCTTACTGAAAATATGAATCGCCTAATAAGTGATGTGTCACCCCTTCTACACCCTGTTAATCGATGTCAAAACATGTGTATTTAATTTTAATTCTTTGCACTTTCTATATAGCTCAGATACTAATTAAAGTTACAATTTCACATTGATATGCCACAAAGAAAATAAATCAAAGTTACCAAAGTAGTTTTTCTTTTCATTTTTCGAGAAATATTTTCCATTAGAGGCCTGTTTCACTTTTTCTCAAATTAGAGGTTAAAAATGAAACACACTTTCTTGATTTTGAAAGTCCGTGTTGTATCGTACAGTTCAAATGACGTAAGTATTTAAAATGGTTATTCATAAGCGCATCTAGTACAAATAATTAAAGTATGAATTTGTATCGTTAACTGTCAAAAAACATGAAAGATTTGTATTTTGTTTCACTTTTACCCCAATTTACCCTACACGTATTGAGGGCCTCTGAATTATGTACGACCATTATCTCAATGACGTCTGTGTGTCTGTCTGTCTGTGATTGCTCTAGAGTCAAAACCGTAAGACTTACAAAAATGAAATTTTAAACTTAAAGTTCTTATATAGTCTAGTTCTGTTCATTTTCGCCCCCCCCCCCTAAACGGTACTAACATTCCTAATTTTCTAAAGTCTCTAAATCACTTTAATTAGAGATACTCGTAATAAGAGTTATGACAATGTTGCCATTTTCAACCGAACTCTATTTATTCAAAAATTCATTTATATATTAATTTTAGCAAATATTAAAAATCAAAATTCAATATTTAAACTTGGCTACTAAAATCAATCGGACTCTTAACTTTGACGATACAACAATAATTTGCACATAGATTAGTTGAGAAGAATACCTTTCAAGCATCTCCAAATGTAACAAATAAGTAATTTGAATTTAATTTAAAGTTTCGCCAGTTTAAGAGTTATATGGGTCAGGTATAATGGTTATTCGATATCTCGGCGTGTATCTCTACGTCTGGAACATACATATATATGTACTCACAAACAAGATAATAGTTTCACAAGCAGAACTATGTAGTTTACTATAAGAGTAGTATATATCACTTGTGTATACAAGAATAACATATTTAACTTTCAAACTATTCAGCATTTTACATATGTACATACGTGCTTACTTTTACAAATCCATTTCCTAGACGAAACAAGAATCAGGTTGTCTTGAAAATTTAAAAAAAAAACATCTGCCAAGTAAATGCTTCCTCGTGCTAAATTCACCAAAGGTAGTTAATTATTCAACAATTTAAATAAAAACCGATAGTGTTTATATAAATTGCTTAGAATTGGTTAACCATTTAATTTTTATACAGTTTTACTAAAAAATATTAGTACGAAATTTTTCTTAAAACGCACCTGATTATTTTTTCGTGTATTTTTATTTTTTTGACAATTTCAATCTAAATCTAAATTTATGCAAACATCAAAATAACAGTTAATATCAATTTTAAAAAACGAAACACGATTTTTAAAAACAAATTGAGATAAATCTTTGTAAGGGAATATTTTACAACAAACGTTGTAGACCCATATTATAGGAAATTAAATGCTCTACAATAAATATCCTATACAATTTTTGCGTAACACGTGTCGTTCTTGAGATATCTTGAAAAAATAAATATTTTGGGATGTCACCCCTCCCCCTCACACACGATTTTGATGATTTTGAAATGGGACCGTCCTCAAACCAAACCCAACCATCCAACCAAGTTTCAATAATATCGGTTCAGTGATTCATGAGTTATGCGTGTGACAAGGATTCAGGGGACGGACAGACAGACACGGAACGAAAAGTATTTGTCTTGACGTGAAACGGAAAGATCAATTTAAAATTTTGAAATCGGAAAACATTTTTTTATCTCAATCAAAAAAAAACGATCACAAAGCTTCTCGTATCTTCGATATTGCAAGGAAGCAATATTTTATGGCTGTGGAGCGTTCCACAGACAGACAGACAGACACACGGACATCACTGAAATAAACTTCGAGTTAATTTAAATTTATACATGTAAAATAAACTACTGGAAAAACGGAGAAACTGTGGTTTCTAGTCACTTAAACTAAAAATATACACCTTAACCACAATAAAACAATGTCACTCGACACGTGTTTCGACTTCACAAGAAGTCCTCATCAGGAGCCTAAGGACTTCTTGTGAAGTCGAAACACGTGTCGAGTGACATTGTTTTATTGTGGTTAAGGTGTATATTTTTAGTTTAAATGTAAAATAAAATTAAAATTTTTTGACAATGGAATTTTGTATCGATTTTTTTTTACCGCATACCCACTGATTTAGAAGCACTGGTTTAACGCGGGAGACTGCACGTCACACGTACGTCGCAAGTGTGTACGTTTTTTACACATCTTTACGAGCACATTTGAATTCATACTGCGAGAAATATGCTATAAACTTCACAGAGCCGACTGTAAAATCGAATTTCAAGATACCGCTGAAAAATACTTCCTCTAAGTACAAATAACATAAAAGTTACACATGTTTGCTGAAAAAAAAACATTCTATCCTCTCCCCCTCCTTCCCCACCCCCTCACAACCCCATTTCGATGCAAGTCTGAAAATTTTATTGTGTTATTAAAAAAATATTTTATTAATTTTTTTTGTGATATTGATCTTGGCATCCGAAGAGATGTCCACTGCAATGTGTGACGAAACGTTGATGGAATCACGTGCACTGTTCACTGTCAGTATTACGTATAAGAAAGTCCCGTGGCTCTCATGGTAGATATTTATGTTCTTATTTAAATAATGCAGTAAAAAATACTTTATTTTGACGTTAAAAATACTTAATATCACCTTTTACATTTGCAAGAATTTCAACAAAAAAAATCCTCCAGACATATCGACCAAAACTAAAACCATACAATTTTCACTCAAAAAAAAATATACACATCTCAGACAGAATTCTTTTTATTAAAATATTTTTACAAGTGCCAAAAAAACGACCTTTTACAAAAAAATAAATAAATGAAAACTAAAGCATTATCTGTATCCAGTGGGCTATGGCATCACAGCCACCTGTGTTCTAGAACTATTCAAGTACCTACTATTATCAGCTGGTGGAGTGTTTCAGAGACTCTAAAACATGGGAGGAGGGGGGTGGGGGGGTGATAGAGTGGGAGGGGGGTTATATATGAATAGAATCAATTTGTGATGTGTCGTATTACTGGTTTGAAGTTATGCTAGAGGTGGTTCAGATAATTAATATATGCTAATAATTTATTAATTGAATGCTAGGAATTACCACAGAATAGATAGCAACGAACCCAGGTAGAAATCAATTTTGTCGTGTACGTTGCGGCCATTTTGTAGTGGATCTTGGCTACTGGGTGTAAGCCGCGTCACACATTGCAGTGGACATCTTCAGATTAGATAAAAAAAATGGTTGTGTGTACTTTTGTACCTGCGTTAGCGTAGTGACATCTAGCGTGCAAATGCTAAACTAAAAACCTGTTTTAACGACTATCATAACAGAAATCTATATTATCTACAGTCTAAATCTAACAAAATCGTGGATAACAGTAAGTAGTTAGTTTATTATTCATGAACAAAAGTGAGAGGTAAAAAAAATTATCACCCGTCTCGCATATTTACGATTTTCTATACCCGTAGTGAAAAAAATCCAGTTTCATATTTACCCCGCTCGATCCTAATTCCGTTAAAATCTCGAGTTAGAATTTTCTCATGATCACTTTTTATACAGTACATTTAATTTTCATGTTTGTATAAAAAAGTAAAAAACTCGATTTTCTAATTGTTTTATTTCAGAAAACCCTTATCAAACGTAGCAATGGAAGAAACTTTGTGGACAATAGCAGGTTATATGTTAAACTGTTTAATCAAGTTTAAAGAAGAAGAAATCAACTTTATTAAATTTCCGTAAAGAAGCGAAAACACCGGAGGGATATGAAATGGACGTCGATTAAGAAAACGAATTTTGTCAAACATTTGATGCTCGATAAGTGCTGAGAATTCAAAAGATCGTCGTCTGGCTCCCTCAGGTTATTGTCATTGCCACCCCCACTACCCCTTCTTATCCCCCCCCCCCCCACTAACATCGACAGCGCACCGAACTCTATGGCCTTGGTAACCGACCAAACTCTTTTTATATAAAACGTTCTGTTCGAGGTTGGTTTACTTGTACAAACTTTAAAACAGAATTTAAGAAACCCTATGGGTTGTATATTAATAAAATAAACTTATGAGATCAGTTGTCTAATAATAGTTTTTGCTTTATCATTAAGGTAGTTCTCGTGCAAACGTCATTTCGATAGAATTTAAAAAAAAAATCAGGGCATAAAAAGAATAATGATATCTATCCAATCGTGAAATTTTAAAGAGATCGACCGTTTTAAACTCGAGATAATTGTCATCAAAGTTTGCCATTTTTGTACGTATCCGCTATATCAAGTTCGTATTATGTTCATTTTCATGACTAAAACTTCGATAGATTTTGACAAAAAACTATCAAACAATAAAGGTTTATTATTCTGATGTGTGATAAAAAATTCCAAATGATTGACCTTGTATTTCAAAAACAAAATGATTGACCGTTTCATATTTGAAATTTAATTATATTTCAAAAACAAAACGGTCAATCATTTTGAATTTTTTATCACATATCATAATAATAACCCTTTACTGTTTGGTAGTTTTTTATCAAAATCTGTCGAAGCGTTTAGTCATAAAATAAAGAAAATATATTCATAGTATGATTGTGTTTATAATAATCTGTATAGACGGCTTTGGGTATAGACTTGATCAAAAATTCTCTGTAGCAACGCAATTATTTTCGATATTTTACTATGGTATTATGAGCGTAACTTTTTGTTGGTACTGTAGCACGAGAACTACCTTAAGTTAATATTTTTTTTATTGCATTGCGCCTCCACCATATTTTAATATTTTTGTATAAACTAGTTGGGCCCGCGCGGCTTTGAATTTTTAGTTGAATTAAGTACAAACACGGTTAGTTATTTTTCTAATAAAAACCAAACAACACTTAAATTACCTACCTAACAAAAACGAATCAGAACATAAAGTAAAAATAATTTTTGTTCTATTTAAATTTAAAAAAGTTAATTATTGAAAACAAAATAAACAATTGACAATCGAAAGAATACCGGCCTGTGATCATTCCCTCTGCTCTACGTCTACTTGGCAAGCTCCCTCCTTACCGCACGCCGCGACACGGGTGAATAATATGTTCCCGTATGTATATTTCGATATTTTCTAAACTATACGACCAAATTGGATGCTGTAAAGGGCAAATTGTATCAACATTAAGTACTTATGACGATGAAATAATTTATTTCGATAAGGATTACGTTATCTAATAGGAAATTAAATACTCTACAAAAATATTCTATAAAATTTTCACGTAACATGTGTCGTTCTTGAAATATCTTGAAAAAATAAATATTTTGGGATGTCACCCCTCCCCCTTACACACGATTTTGAAATGGGACCGTCCTCAAACCAGACCCAACCATCCGACCAAGTTTCAATAATATCGGTTCAGTGGTTCATGAGTTATGCGTGTGACAAGGATTCAGGGGACAGACGGACGGACAGACACGGAACAAAAAGTATTTGTCTTGACGTGAAACGGATAAATCAATTTAAAATTTTGAAATCGGAGAACATTTTTTTTTGTCTCAATCTGAAACGATCACAAAGCTTCTCGTATCTTTTATATTGCGAGGAAGCAATACATTTAAAATTCATGCACGTGTTCTACATATGATATTACAAAAAAATCAACTCTATGTATACATGCAAACGATTGCTATATTCATATCGTATGGGCCTTAAAGCCTGTATAAATCCATCATAAGTGCTCATTTTTATTTTCGAAGAGTCCCTTTACGCTTTCCTCACGTCGTAAAACCGGGCGGCGTACATAAAAAGATCCGTCATATTCCCAGGCCCGTATACAGCTTCACTTCTCGGAGGGGGTCATACAGAATTTTTTTTATAAATTTAACTTTCTATAATAAATCTCAAAATATTCTTTATTGTTTAGTTTCTGTAAAAAAAAAATATCTGTCAAGTAAATGCACAGTGCTTCCTCGTGCTAAATTCACCAAAGATAATTAATTATTCAACAATTTAAATAAAAACCGATGCTCAGATAAATTGCTTATAAATCTAAATCTATGCAAACGTCAAAATGACATTTAAAACGTCAAAATGACGGTTAATAACAAACGGTTATATCAAAGAAAATATCAATTTAAAACAAAACACGATTTTTAAAAATAAATTGAGATAAATCTTTGTAAGGGAATATTTTGCAACAAACGTTGTGTGACCTAGATTATATGTAGAAAATTAAATGCTCTACAAAAAAGATTTTATAAAATTTTCACGTAACATGTGTCATTCTTGAGATATCTTAAAAAAATATATATTTTGAGATGTCACCCCTCCCCCTTGACCCCCCATCCTTGTATACGCTCCTGCATATTCCCGAGACTTAGTTCAAAAATTGTTCCGGTTCCCTACGCTCTATTTATATGTAGATAGTAATCTATGACAGCACTTTTGATAAATCTCTTCATTTCCACTTCTTTACTGCCTTTCGCGCTTTATTTTAATCATTTTCGTGCAACAATTTGCCGCTTCAAGAGTGAAAATATGTTTAATATAATATTGCCGATTATTATTCTTTTCTCTTCCATATGTTCCCTTCATTTATCTTCATAATTGTGCCTTTTTTAAGGAGGTAGTGTAATATTTTTGAAGAAAAAAAATTGCCAATTGCGAGTCAAGTCTCGTGTATTAGTGTTCCATACCGTTGGTGTAAATCTTAAACGAAAATAAAAACAATATGGAAATAAAAATCACGAAATATTTATTTATTTAATTAAAATACTAAAAAGTATAAAATAATTAAATTTAACAGTTTTTTAAATTGGTTTTATTTCTTTCATTCTTAAAAAGCATTTTATTGGCTTGGCACCGACAAAACAAAAACTGTTAAATTTAATTATTAAATCCATTTTTTTGTATTTTTAGGATTTTTTTTAAATGAGTTTTATTTTTTTAATTAAAAAGTTTTTTTATTTTTCCCTTTTGAGTGGCGTATCTCCGAAATCCATGGTCAGATTCTGATAAAATTTATATGGGACCATCTCGAGAACATACTCTTTCAAACAATCAAAAATTCGTCAAAATCGGTGTATATTTGTCGAAGTTATTACATAAAAAAATATATTGTATATTTTTTTTTAAGTCGGTTAAGAAAATTATTAAATAATGGAAAATACAGCCACCCTAAAATTGCACTGTATAAAATATCCCCGACCATTAATCTCGAGATAGAACATGATAATTTCTAAAAGAAAATTCCCCGGTTTGAATTTTTCAATTTCACGTCTGATAACACTGCACTGTCGGCCTAAGAGAATAATGTGTTCTAAATATTGTTGCCGCAAGGAGGAGGGGGGGGGGAGGTGAAATGTCGACTTGACGAGACATATTTATATCTCTCGTCTTGACATCCGCAGGTATGCAATGTGTCGTCTAAAACCCTTTATTTAAATGCGATGTTACGTTTCATATTTCAAAAAATAAGACGCGCATACTGTCAACTGTAGGGGATATATCAAATGGATTTGTTGTACAATGAGGTTAGAAAAGAAATTTCTGTAGCGTAACCTACCCCCTCCCCCCACCGCCACCACAATCTTTAAATAGAATTCTATTTATTAAACAAACAAAAATAATTTGTAAATATTCCTTAATACGGGCCTGTTTTAATTCATATATCATATAATTTTTGCTTATTCTAGGGTCTTAGGCGTCACCTACCCCCCCCCCTCCTCTACCGCAATGTTAGGTTGGTATTAATAGAAAATATTAATTATAATTTTAAAAAATCATTTGTAAATTTTCCTTAATACGGGCCTATCTTAATTAATATATCATATAATCTATGCTTTTTCTAGGATCTTAGGCATAACCTACCTCCCCCCCCTCGCCCGCAATGTAAGGTTGGTTTCAATAGAAAATATTAATTATAATTTTTAAAAATCATTTGTAAATTTTCCTTAATAAGGGCCTGCCTTAATTCATAGATCATATAGTCTAAGCTTGCTCTAGTATTTTAGGCTTTCCAATAGTGAAAATTCCATCTAAATCGGATCATTAGTTTTTGTGTAAAATCGGCACAAGTAACTATATAAAAAAAAATTGTATTTGATTAAATATTTTGGTTGAAATTTTTGTATGTGTAAAATTTGGTTCAAAAGAGAAAAGGCAGAGATACGACCCAACAATTATGCTATCTCTTATACACTCATGTTTAATTAAAGACAAGCATAGACCCAACGTACGCTCTATCACTTTTTTGACTTTCGAATCAGAAATTAAATAGTAAAAATTGATATTGCAAGACCATCTGAAAACAACGAAATTAGTAACAAACGTTGCATTTTTAAATATATATCTGAGAAATGCATTGTAGCAGATATTTCGTCTAGTGTGCATTTTTCATTTTTACATTGTTTCATGTAATACCAGTGGCGAAGCGTCCGTGGAAGCAGGGGAAGCAGTGCTTTCCTTACTTTATGGGTAAATTAATACAAATCTGTGTTTTCAGTTAATAAATAATTTAAAAATATTATTAGAATATTCGACTTTATGCGCAACTCAAACATTTTAACCAAAAATAGCATTTAATATTAATTTACACGTTCAATTATAAAACTATAATACCTCTACGTCTTATTTTCTTCTATTTTAGTCGATATTTGTATGACGATTCGTAAGGAAATTTCACTAAAAAATTTAGAATTTTTGATTTCGTTAAAAGTATGTTTATTGTATAGAAAATGACGTGAAAAGTTGTTTGTTTCAAACCGCAGGTCTGTATCTCAAACCGTTCTCGAGATATAGCCTCTCAAAGTTTCAGTTTTTTCAAATTTTTGGAGAAAAATGGCCATAACTTTTGAACGCGTGGTCGGAATTGATTTTAGTTGACGGATTTGGAATCAGCGTGTCAAAATCTATATAATGACATGTATAATACTTTAAAATCCAACAAAAAAATTTTGGTCAAAATTTTTTCGATTTTTCGCGAAATTTTTTTTCCGAGTTTTAAGGTATTATACATGTCATTATATAGATTTTGACACGCTGATTCCAAATCCGTCAACTAAAATCAATTCCGATCACGCGTTCAAAAGTTATGGCCTTTTCCCTCCAAAAATTTGAAAAAACTGAAACCTTGAGAGGCTATATCTCGAGAACGGTTTGAGATACAGACCTGCGGTTTGAAACAAACAACTTTTTACGTCATTTTCTATACAATAAACATACTTTTAACGAAATCAAAAATTCAAAATTTTTTAGTGAAATTTCCTACAACTCGTCATACAAATATCGACTAAAATACAAGAAAATAAGATAGAATCATTTAGTTACTATATAAATATATAATAATTTATTTTAAAAAGTATAAGCTTGAACTTAAAATTAAATAATATAATAATAATATTAATTAAAATTGACAAAATATGTTTCCCTAACTAAAAATTTCACGCCTCGCCACTGTGTAATACAATTTATAACGTCCATTGTAGTAAAACATCTGACATCAGAATTGACACAAAAAGAGTGTACAAGTTCTGTTAGTAACTCAGAACAAAGCAATAACTCGGTATTTTTGTTTTTACAATAACATTACCAAAGCATAACCGATGCCAAAACCTATAAAGTGTGAAAAATCATTTTGTAATACGAAAAAGTAAAATAATATATATAACCATTGTTACAGACAGTTGGTTATGTTTTCTAGAAAACTAGGGTTTTGTTCTAGACATCCATAAGGTACTGGCACCAGTTATGGCCGCTATAAGACCAAGGTTTACTGTAATTCTCATGAACTCATGTTACTAATAAAACAAGTAACTCTTTATTTAATCAATTTAATTACCAAAGTCTGCAAATATAATAAGTTTTTTAAATTATAGCCTTTTATTTTGTGTATGTTTTTTCTCCAGTAATGGATAAAGTAAAACCAGTAATGAGCACGCAGTGATGGAGACTTGTTACGACATAAAAGATATAAAAGAAAGAATCGTCAAATTTTGAAACAATGTAAGGCAGTTGCTATAATTAATAAATAAATTATACTAATATTTAGTATAAATGTCCACCATTTTGACACCTATTGGCCTCATGTGATCAAATCACGCTGTAAGACAGTTAAATGTATATAGATTAATATTCAGAAATGGTAGTATGTAATCAAATATCAACAAATATTTCTAATTCAGTAGATTTAATTAAAAAATAACCATTACTGGGGTCATATCCAAGACTGGTGCCAGTTTACATATTTACAACACATCTTCAATCGATGTAAACTTGTGAAATTCTGATTTATAACTCGAATAATACAAAATCTGTCAACTTTGTTTTGCATTGAAAAAAAAAATACGACGCTGAAAAAGTTTTTTTTTTTTTTTTGAGTCGTATGCATAATGGATAAAAGTTTATTATTTATTATTACATTTTGTTCCTCTACTTCGTTGTCACAATATTTCTTTCTATGCTTTAAAAGTTTCTTGTTACCATTTGTTAAGATATGTTTATTCTTAATACATCTGGGATTTTTAATTTTATAAAGTTGTCATAGTTATGAATCATATCGTTGAGGTAGATTACCATAGACATAGAGAATGGATAGAGCATTCTGTATTAACACAATGATGTAACATTTGTTCAAAAGGTGAGAGAGAGATGCAGTGTAGTTTGGAATATATCTACCTCTTTTTCTAAGAATCTGATTGGTAGCTTACTATAGTTCAGGCTAGTATTTCTGTCAGATATATCTATCTTGAGATTTTTGTGCAATAAGTTTTTTATTAGAAAAGTAAATAATATAAACAATAAACATACTATAATGGTTCATATTTCATCGAGGAAATTTAAAAAAAAAACATCAATTGATCTGATAGAAATTTGCAAAATTATAAACGGATATTCCGGGAAATTAACATTTTTGCTACCGAAAATATTAAATATATATTAATAAAAAATAGTTTTAAATCAATTCCCACGTGGTTGCTTTGCTACAAAATGATGAGGTGGATTGCTGCATTTACAAACAGCACATACAAGATTTACTTAACAAAATTTTAAATATTTTTTTTGATATTAGGTTACATTACGAAGCTACGAAAAAGGAAGAACAAGATATTAAAATTGGGCCAAAAAATTCGAAACTTTATAATTATTTAGAAATCACTAATCGTTTTTTTTTTTTAAATAAAATTTTTTTATAACGTTAATTATTTTTTGTTTTTTAACTTTTTTATATCTATGAATATTTTTAATGTTCGGGACCAAGAATGAAATAGTTACACTCCTGTTTAAAAAACGGACTTTTTTTAACTTTTAAATTTAAACAGAACAATAATTTATTGTACTTTTTGTTCTGATTCGTTTTTGTTAGGTAATTTAAGTATTTATGAGTTATTATTACATATTAAACTGTTTCAAATAAACAAAAAATCATCCAAATCGGTACATATTTCTCTGAGATCTCCGAACAAACATAAAAAAAAACATGTCAAGAAAATAATTCGAGTTTAAATTCACAGAACACTAAAACGTTTTAAAGCCGTGTTTAATTTTTATTTGCATGTCGTCAATAAGAAAATTCATAGGTTTTACGAGGGGCGTTTAATTCGTAATTCACTGCCTCCCTCCAAAATTCGATAAAATCGAAGCAGAGTAAAAAAATAAAATAAAAAACAGAACAAACTTCACGATGTATACAATTTTCTGTTAAATCTAAGAGCAGTAAATTTTACTACCTCGTTTATTGCCTTCAATGTAACAAACTTGGGTTCGAATTCTTGATAAATTATATCAACCATATTACAAAATATCTGCCTTGGAAACCACGGGACTTTCTTATACGTAATCCTAACAGTGAATTGTATACGTGATTCTTTGTTTATTAAAACATTTCTAACAAACTAACAAGATAGAACAAAATGAATAATATAGGTAATATTATTCTCTCCATTATATAACAAGTGATTTTTTTAACGTAATAACTGAAAACGGATGTTTACTCTTGTAAATTTTTGGATTTTTGAATTATTTTTGAAATAAGAAAAAAATGTTTTAGATAAAAAATGCCGAGTATGTTATTATATATAATTTATTCCCCGTACATTTCTTTCCAACATTTATGATTTAGCCAGAAAGAATTTTTTTATGTAATTATGTAGATCACTTACACTGTTCACTCTCAGTATTACGTATAAGAAAGTCCCATGGTACCTACGGCAAAAACACACACTGTTCAATCTCTGTAAAAAGTCCCATGACACTCATGGCAGATATTTCTCCTCTGTTATGAACCATTTGAATTATAATAAAATTTTTTTTCAAAAATTCGTTTTTACAAAAAAATTAATACAACATAAATTATAGATAATGATATTACCTACATTTTTTAACTTGACCATTTTTCTCTATTTCGCATTGTTTCAGAGTAATTCGAAAAATTCAAAAATCGACGAAAATGGCATATTTCACTCTAAAATACAACATATGTAATTAAAGTACTGGCGCCAGTCGTGGACACTTGAAGACTTCTCTTTTGTAATTTTTATGAACTCATGTTACTAATACAATAATTACCTCTTTATTGAATCAATGTAGCTATCAAATTCAGCAAATATAGTTTATTTTTAAAATATTTAGTTTAGTTTTTTTCTCCAGTAATGTACAAAGTAAAACCAGTAATGGGCACTTGCTAATTAATTATTACAAAATTTACTACACAAAAGTTATAAAATAAAGAATCGTAAAATTGTAAACAATGTAAAGCAATTGCTATAATTAATAAATAAATTATACTAATAATTAGTTTAAATGTCTACCATTTTGACACCTATTGGCCTCATGTCATCAAATCACGCTGTAAGACAGTTAAATGTATATATATTATGATTTAGTAATCAAACTGGGGTATTGTCCAAGACTGGTGCCAATACCGTAACTTAATTTAAGTACAATTTCAAAAAATACTTATTTTATTAAAATAGATTAATATAAAATACAGTAAATTTCCCCTAATTTAAAAGACTTGATAATAGAGTCGAGTGGTTCAACATGTTACCACTGTGCTATCGGATCGATATTTGTATCAGCGTGTAGCGGTACAGAGAACACATCCCCTTGCCTATTACAAAGTTATCCGTTTATTTCAGCAACTGCAAGTAATTTGTGAAATTTATGACATTAAAGTTTCGAATTTTATTACAGAGAAATGCGATAGTGTAGAAAGGAAGGAAGAACAAATTATATATATTTTTAACTGGGATGTCGGTGTTATACTGCTCATAAATTCTCTATACCTGACATTACATAATAACTATGTACTTTAGAAAAATGTTTAACTGTTTACTTAACTTTTGTTTAAGACATAGAAATACTATACTTTTATTTGAATGCAGTGGTTTTTGACGGTAAAATGAACGGTTCGTACCGTCAAAACCTCGGCAATCACTGTATTCTTAAATCAAATAGAGTATAAGTATGCTAAAAAAACATCTGCCAAGTAAATGCACAGTGCTTCCTCGTGCTAAATTCACCAAATGTAGTTAATTATTCAATAATTTAAATAAAAACCGATTGTGTTTATATAAATTGCCTGGAATTGGTTAACCATTTAATTTTCATACAGTTTTACTAAAAAAACATCTGCCAAGTAAATGCACAGTGCTTCCTCGTGCTAAATTCACCAGAGGTAGTTAATTATTCAACAATTTAAATAAAAACCGATTGTGTTTATATAAATTGCCTGGAATTGGTTAACTATTTAATTTTCATACAATTTTACTAAAAAATATTAGTTCGAAATTTTACTTAAGACGCACCTGATTATTTTTTCGGATATTTTTAATTTTTTGACAGTTTCAATATGAATCTAAATTTTTTTGGTGTGCTATTGTCAATGATTTCAAAAAATTAATGACGATTTTTTAAATCAAATTGAAATAAATCTATGTAAGGGAATATTTTACAACAAACGTTGTAGACCCATATTATAGGAAATTTAATGCTCTACAAAAAAGATTCTAAAACATTTTCACGTAACACGTGTCTTTCTTGAGATATTTTGGAAAAATAAATATTTTGGGATGTCACCCCTCTACCTTACACACGATTTTAATAATTTTTAAATGAGACCGTCCTCAATCTAGACCCAACAATCCAACTAAGTTTCATTAATATCGGTTCAGTGGTTCATGAGTTATGCGTGTGACAAGAATTCACTCGACAGACAGACATAAAACAAAAAGATCAAGTTAAAATTTTGAAATCGGAGAACATTTTTTTTAAACGATCACAAAGCTTCTCGTATCTTTGATATTGCGAGGAAGCAATTAAATGACTGAAATTATTATTTTATGAATTTAATTATTTCAGCAACTGAAATAAATTTTTACAAATCCTTAAGAATATACTTTAGTTTATTTTGTATTAATTAAGAAAATTAGAAAAAATAAAAATCGAAATAATATAATAAATTTATTTATAAGAATATAGCAAACTTTCTTCATTAAAACGAAACGCAGTAAATTTTATCTCATTAAGGTACTTTTAAAGAATTCCTTTTTAATTATTTTCGGTTCTTCTTTTCATTCAAACTTTCTTATAAGATAAACATTTTTTACGTTTATACAAATATAATATAAATATTCTAAATATAAATCACGTTATTTTCAACATACAATGATCGGACGCTGAGACCTCATTGTACTTAAATACGAAGATATATACAATATTTATTAAAGACTAGCTGGGCCCCGCGCGGCTTCGCCCGCGTTGACTACGGAATTATTGTTTAGGATTTTTGAAAAATAAAGTTGAATTAAGTACAAACACGATTAATTATTATCGTAATAATAACTAATCAAAACCTAAATTAACTTTAAAAAAACGAATCAGAACAAAAATTACAAATAATTTTTGTTTTGTTTGAATTTAAAAGTTAATAATTTGAAACGAAATAAACAACTGCCGGCCGAGCGAAGAATCTTCCCTCTGCCTCCGCGACACTTCATCATAGTTCGCGCGAATAATATGTTCCCGTATGTATATTTCACGTTATTTCCTAAACCAAAAGACCAAATTGGATTCTGTTTAGGGCAAATTATATCTACATTAAGTACTTATGACGATGAAATCATTTATTTCGATAAGGATGAATGTTTTGTAGGTCATAAGTCCACGTAAACAGAACCCAAATATTTTAAATTTTCTTTGTAACATAAAAGCAGTCAATGTGGCTTAAATATAAAAGTTAGACATATGGTGTCGCTGACTTTATTGTAGATCTTTTGATTCTACACAATTCTTTAATACATTATTTTGTTCAATATTGAACGGTTTAAGCAGAGTACTGCAAAAGAGCAACTTGATTCACTATTATCGTCACTGCTTATTTGTTATGTTACCTAACGTAACAAAATATAGCCTATAACCATGTAAATCGGATAAGTAGTTCTCGAGTTATAAGCGCACTAACGGACAGACAGACAGACAGACGTTGCGTTTTATAATATGTAAGGATCAGAGATATTGCAATCAATGTAACCTCAATTTATAATTTAAAAAAACACATTTACCGATCGATAAAGCCGCCCGTAGATAATTTCCGCCCGCATTAGGTCATTCATATTTAACCGTCCGTGTCTAAAAAATAAACTAATTGCACACAATGTCCATTCAATTTTCCTTATGGATAGACTTGATGATAACTCCCATAATTCCCTACATCGCGCGTTATTATATAGTATATATCTCTCTCTGTCTACGTGGATATGTCTCTGTATGAAATAAAACCGCCCAAGAGCGCTCTCTGCATTTTTATTTCGGTATTATTCTTACGGACGTGATCGCAGTCAAAATATCCTGTTCTGGACCATTGCGTACATACTACATGCGACGTTGGTTTATATCCGGTCAAACGATTACATACTTCCGGTTTCCGTGAAAGAATAAAAGAAAAAAAATTACAATATGTAAATTCATGATTTTTTTTATTATTATTTTTTTACTATATAGCGCACTGGACCCGGTGTTACCCGGGTTAATATCCACAAAACCTTTCTTCGTAAAACACTGTGAAAACCGGAATAAAATCCGTTCAGTAGTTACTGCGAAAATCGTGCACAGATAGACAGACAGTTAATTTTCTATGATTCAAAATATAAACGGAAAAAAGTACAATGTGTACAATATTTTTTTTACTGCTTTAGACAGTACGTTAATTAATGGAACCTATAGAATATTAAATTACTCGCTATGGCTTACGAATATCTTGTAATATCTTCATTATACAAAGAAAGTTTAAAACGTATAGAGTGTAAATTATCACCAGTAAATAAAATTATTGAACAGAAAGCTTCTCCGAGCTAATATTTAATATAATTAGGTACTTTTGCTTTCGTGCACAATATAAATCAAAGAATGATCAAACAAACTTATAAATACACAAACAAAATCGTGTTATCTTTTAAAATACACCCAGGTGCAGATGCGCAGCCAGTAGCGGCTCGTCACATTTAATTATTATGTATCAATCATTAATAAACCTATTAAACATTGTTACCATTCAAGGTATATAGGAGGGTTGCTATTTATATTTCGAAATTGGTTTTATTGTTTTTCAAAATATTCTCCATACACTTTTGCATGCGTTTAAACCAATTTTCGAAGCACTTTTTCCACTTCTTATGAGCGTTTGTCAGATTATGCGGGATCCAACGCGAATAAATCATTTTTACGGCCAAATGATCATGCAATATCTTATCGATGATTGTCATACTAATGCCCAAAGTTGACTCAATCTCAGGGTATGTCACATGACGATCTTGCTTTATCAGTTCACGCACAGCATCAACAAACAACTGATTTTGGACGACCTTCACGGAATTCGTCCTGGAGCGAACATTGGCCACGATTGAATTCGTTATACCAGTTTTTTACAGTGCTGTAGGATGGTGCTTTACCACCGTATAGAGAAATAAGTTTATCGATCCACTCTTGTCTTTATAATCCACGTCGAAAGTTATGAAAAATAATCGCACGAAAAGGTTCACTAGTTAATCCCATTCTTTGCCGAGATGACTTTTTCAAGTAACTTACAAAATGTTCTCAAGAAGGTTATATTCAATAATGTCTAGTTTCCAATGAAAACACATAACAAGGGCAAAATTTAACCCAACTTTCACATCTCCTTTTTCACTACAACTTCCCCCTCCCCCCCACTTTCCCTCCCTTTCCTTAGTCCACTCTTTTTCGACGGACAATTTATCTTTTAGTTTATAATCGACCCGAAATTCATTAAAACTTTTTTTCGCCGTCTTTACTAACCCGCCACTGATATATATGTTTACAATTCCTTATCCATCTTCAATACAAATATTTCTGCTGTACCTTTTGAATAGCCCTCGTTAATAAATAACCATTCACCACACCCAAAGTTCCCACGGTCTTGATATGTCTTTATTAATAATTTTAATACATTTTGGGTAGATGAAAATTGGTTATCAGAAGAAAAACATAAATAAGAAATATACTTTATGTGAATTGGGCAATTATTTTTATTTTCGCTGCAGATTTTCTTTGTTTTACGAGGGTGGGATTTTTTTATTAATGTCAGGGTGATTATAAAATAAATAAAATATATAATAAAATAGTTACGTCAAAATAACGATAAAAATAAAGTCGAAATTTCTACATATTAACCAACTCAAAAATGAATTAAGTTCTCAATTCAGCTGTATATACATATTTTGCTTCCTCGCAATATCGAAGATACGAGAAGCTTTGTGATCGTTTTAAATTGACACAAAAAAAATGTTCTCCGATTTCAAAATTTTAAATTGATTTATCCGTTTCACATTAAGACAAACACTTTTCGCTCCATGACTGTCTGTCTGTCCGTCCGTGTATCCGTCCGTCCGTCTGTCCCCTGAATCCTTGTCATACGCATAACTCATGAACCACTGAACCGATATTGTTGAAACTTAGTCGGATGGTTGGGTCTGGTTTGAGGACGGTCCCATTTCAAAATCATCAAAATCGTGTGTAAGGGGGAGAGGTGACATCCCAAAATATTTATTTTTTCAAGATATCTCAAGAACGACACATGTTACGTGAAAATTATATAGAATATTTTTTGTAGAGCATTAAATTTCCTATAATATTTTTCATTTTTGTTTTGTTTGTTTGAAAGAGTATACTCTTGAGATGGTCCCATATAATTTTTTTTGGGCTTCATAGATACGCCACTCAAAAGGGAAAAATAAAAAAAACCTTTTAACCCATTAATCTCCAACGTTGCGTAAACGAAACATTTAAAAACAATTGTTTTTTTTAAATATGTCATTGAATGCCAAGTATCAAGAGCATCTACACACAAACTGTTGAACTATTCCACACTAAGTAATAAGTTCTGTTTTTCCAAAGTTGCGTAAACGTAACATTTTGTTATAAAAAAAATAAAAACATGTAATTTTTTTTAACTTCATAAACAGTTATTTGAGTATATGTTTAGTAATAAAATGCAATAAAAACATCGAATTAGTTTTATTTTCTAGCCTTGGGAACTAATGGGTTAAGTAAAAAATAAAACTGACTTCAAAAATCCCTAAAAATACTGAAAAACATTCGTTTTTTTCTCATCCTGTATAATAGACAATAATTTAGAAAACCTTTCCAATTCTAACCGTTTTAAATATTCCCAAAATCATTGATAATACAGTACAAATAATTAAAAAAATTTAATCCAGCTGAAAAATACGTAAAATCAACATAAAAATTTAAATTTCATACAAAAAGGATTTTTTTCATTGCCGTATTTACTTGGACTCTATCCTTGTCTACTAAAACGTACATACCCCGAGAGAATTTGCTTTTTATACCGTTTTTTTATTACTTGGTGAAGATTCTTTTATGAAAATAAAACCTGAGATTATAGGAAACTTTGAAACTGCCTGTATTTTTTAAAATATATAAAAAAAAAGTGAATATAAATTTATCTATTTACAGAGATATACTAAATAAAACATAAAATACTTTTCCAAAAATCACGGAATAATGTATAGGTAAAATTGAAATTTTTGTAATATTTAATTTTTTTATTTGTAGGTGTTTTTTTTTCTTCAAATGAGAGAAGAAGAATTTTGGGCTGAACTATTTTATTAAAGATAAAAAAAAATTTTCTGTTTTACTTTTTCTCTAAATTAATTTATTCTAAGTGATAAAACTTATTTGCTCATTTTTTCTCACTTGAAAATAAATAAAAAATTGTAACCCATTATTCCCCCTCAAAAAGCTTGCCTATTATTAATCCTCCATATATACTATGTCTGTAATATTATCTATGGATTAGTTATGGAATTTAAAGCAGTGATACTTCAACTTATTCTAACACAGTTGGCGACTCTGACCGTACAAAATAATGTTCATAATATCACCACTGTTGGTGTTTATTTACCACGCGTGTGCGAAACTTATCAAACACTTCATGAAACTTCAAGAGAACTGTCAGATAGGTTTGAGACCTCATTTGAAAGTGCTTGAAAATTTGTTCACGATAAATATGTAAAAACTTCGACTTTGGCTGATTTTACTAACTATTTTTTACCCCTGAAATATATAATAATCTGTCAAAAACTCTAAGAGAACTGTCATATAAGTTTGATATCTCGTTTGAAAGTGTTTGCAAGCTAGCAAATTTTCTTAGCTAGTAAAAAACACACAACTTTTTTTCCGAACAAAAATTCGTAACGTTTTTTTCGAACATCCTGTATAACGCTATACCTAAACCCAGAGGCGTATTTACCATGGGGCCATGGGGGCCATGGCCTAGGACGGCAGACCGAGAGGGGCGGTAAATTTTTTTAGTATATTTAAAAAAACAATAGAGGAACAAAAACTGAGTAGCAAAACTAAAAAAAAAAAAAGTCATCAGTTGTGGTTTATATTTTCCATTATTTATATAAACTTCAGGAATTTTCACTGTTAAAAATATATTATATTTTCTCTTGATTCAGGGGCGGCAATTTTTTTTCCCAGAACGGCAATTATTTTTTACCCAGGGCGGCATTTTTTTTTTGGCCCAGGGCGGCACTTAACGTAAATACGTCACTGCCTAAACCCACATCAGAACAAACAAAAAAAAAACACATTTTTGCAAACGCACCAAACCCCCGCCCCCCCTTCGCGAAACACATACATACAAACATTCACTTTCAAGTGTGCGGTTGTTAAACTCCATTCCTACAAAGTTAGTAGCTCCCGCTCACCCACCCACCAACACACACACTCGCTATACAAATTCAAAAGACGATAAACTGAATTCCTTTCGCGATTGAAACTAGATATCGGACATCAAGAGAAAAAGACGTATTACTCATACAAATGATGCATGCGTGCCGATCGCTCTTTAGGGAAGGGGGGGGGGGGCAGGGGGTAACAAAGATATAAGGTTGAAATGTTGCACAAACTCTTGATACAGTTGTAACAAGTGGAAATGATTCTTTTGTTTTATTTTATACGGTTTTAGACCTCGATGTTTTTTTTTTAAGATTATTGGCCTAATCCCTTTAGTTTGTGAACTATCCGAATTTTTTCAATAAAAAAAAGGTTTGATCTCGAAAAATTTAGTTTTTAACACAAGAAAGACGGGAGCAGTCATTTGACGGTAATTTCAATTTCAATATTGAATAATTCAAAAACTATTTGACTTACCGTACTGAGACTTTGTGACTTTTATTAATACTAGTAGTTAAATGATACTATGTATCAAAATAATTCACATGTCTTTTCTTTATTGTTTAAAATATTGATATACCGACAAAGACGGCGGCGGTCTTTTGACGGTTATGATCTGATAAATGTTTTTAATTGTTGTTGAGAGGGTACAACAATAAATACGTATATGAATTGCTTTTATTTTATCAGTCAAAGGAGTGGTCAGTATAGTTTCGACCGCCTGTAATTGTGGATCGATATTATTGTGAGTAATTTGTGAAAAAATGTCTCGAGGGCTTCGAGATAACGAAATACATTCTATTTTGCAAAATATACCCGAAAATGAAATGTAAAAATTGTGTGTGAATATTAAAATTAGATCTTGTTTTATTTCTTTACTTTAAATTATTTTCGCCACTCATAAAAAAAGATATTTACTAAATTTGTAGTCATTTGACCGGTCGCCGTCTTTGTAGGTAGGTAGATTTTCCCGTCTTTCTAGTGTTAATGTATATATTAGAAGAACCCTGAAGATGTCCACTGCAATGTGTGACGAAACGTTGGCCGATAACACGACCAAACCGACGCGGCTTACACCCAGAAGCCAAGATCCATGTCAAGATCACCGCGGAAGCCTCAAGACTTGTATTCCATTAAATGTAATTTTGCTTTCCTGGGTCTACAACGTTTGTTGTAAAATATTCCCTTACAAAGATAAATCTCAATCAGTTTTTAAAATTCGTGTTTTGTTTTTCTAAACTGATATTAGCTTGGACATATTAAATGTCATTTTGACGTTTTAAATGTCATTTTGGCGTTTTGAATGTCATTTTGACGTTTTAAATGTCATTTTGGCATTTTAAATGTCATTTTAACGTTTTAAATGTCATTTTGACGTTTTAAATGTCAATTTGGCATTTTAAATGTCATTTTGATGTTTTAAATGTCATGTTGACGTTTTAAATGTCATTTTGGCATTTTAAATGTCATTTTGACGTTTTAAATGTCATTTTGGTATTTTAAATGTCAATTTGACGTTTTAAATGTCATTTTGGTATTTTAAATGTCATTTTGACGTTTTAAATGTCATTTTGACGTTGGCATAAATTTAGATTTAGATTGAAATTGTCAAAAAAATTTCGAATTAATATTTTTTAGTAAAATTGTATAAAAATTAAATGGTTAACCAATTCCAGGCGATGTATATAAACACTATCGGTTTTTTTTTTAATTGTTGAATAATTAACTACCTTCGGTGAATTTAGCACGAGGAAGCACTGTGCATTTACTTGGCATATACTATATACGTCAAATATAATTTTTTTTATCTAATTTTCAGATATGATAAATATCAAAATTAAATTCTGTAATAATAAAAAATGTTAAATTCAACAAAAAGAAATTTTCTCGACGTCGAAATATACTTGTACATACATACGAAATAAATCGAGTGAAAACAATATAAAAAACCCAATTTGTAAAACGAGGCTATTCAGTTTGAAGCCAATTTTCATAGAATCCAGAGGGAATTACCTTCCAGCCATATCCATTAAAAACCAAGCAATCGTTACTAGACAAGAAAAACACTTTTCTCCGATAAATATTACCAAAATAAAACATATTTAACATGGGGAAAATTAGAAATGTTTAGTCTAATTTAACGACGTGTGATTGGTGCATTTTGAAATGCCGCCTCGAAACTCACTGAAAATTTTTAAATTAACCAATAGTATTTTGTTTTCAACAGTAATAAAAAATAAAATATATTAATGAATTTAAAGTAAGCATCCTAGATAAAATTATAATAATATTTTTTGACAGATTAAATTTGAAAACAAAATACTAATGACAGTGGCGAAGTGTCCATGGAAGCAGGGGAAGCAGTGCTTCCCTTACTTTATGGGTAAATTAATATAAATCTGTGTTTTCAGTTAATAAATAATTTAAAAATGTTATTAGAATATTCATCTTTATGCGCAACTCAAAAAAATAGCATTTAATATTAATTTACACGCTCAATTATAAAACTATAATACCTCTACGTCTTATTTTCTTGTATTTTAGTCGGTATTTGTATGACGAGTTGAAGTTCACTGCAGGAAATATCACTAAAAAATTTCGAATTTTTTATTTCGTTAAAAGTATGTTTATTGTATAGAAAATGACGTGAAAAGTTGTTTGTTTCAAACCGCAGGTCTGTATCTCAAACCGTTCTCGAGATATAGCCTCTCAAAGTTTCAGTTTTTTCAAAATTTTGAAGAAAAATGGCCATAACTTTTGAACGCGTGGTCGGAATTGATTTTAGTTGACGGATTTGGAATCAGCGTGTCAAAATCTATATAATGACATATATAATACCTTAAAACTCGGAAAAAAAAATTTCGCGAAAAATCGAAAAAATTCAAAGGGGTATACATTAAAAAAATGTCGATTTTTGACCAAAATTTTTTTGTCGAATTTTAAAGTATTATACATGTCATTATATAGATTTTGACACGCTGATTCCAAATCCGTCAACTAAAATCAATTCCGACCACGCGTTCAAAAGTTATGGCCTTTTTTCTCCAAAAATTTGAAAAAACTAAAACTTTGAGAGGCTATATCTCGAGAACGGTTTGAGATACAGACCTGCGGTTTGAAACAAACAACTTTTCACGTCATTTTCTATACAATAAACATACTTTTAACGAAATAAAAAATTCTAAATTTTTTAGTGAAATTTCCTTCAACTCGTCATACAAATATCGACTAAAATACAAGAAAATAAGACGTAGAGGTATTATAGTTTTATAATTGAGCGTGTAAATTAATATTAAATGCTATTTTTTTGAGTTGCGCATAAAGATGAATATTCTAATAATAATAAATAATAAAACCGGCACTGGTAACAATTAATACTTCTAAGAACACCATAAAATAATTTGAATTACTTCCGGTAACCGGGACACAGAGCAGTTGTTTCCAAAACACTGCAGACAAACTTGCTCCGTCTTTAAAATAAATAGTACCAACTATTTACTTGCATAGCCACGGTACGCGCTGTATAATGTACTACACTAATTACAAGTACATGTTTGTTAATTCCAGCAACGGCCCGTTCCCCTTACACCCCCACCCTTCCCCAACATCCCCCCCCCACACACACATCCACTAGTGTATCAACCCTGTATGTAGAAATTATGGCGCGTTATTATAAACCGAGAAATTATAAACAGACAAAAAATTACATTTTTGGAAAGATGAAAGAAAGAAAAAAACATCTGCCAAGTAAATGCACAGTGCTTCCTCGTGCTAAATTCACCAAAGGTAGTTAATTATTCAACAATTTAAATAAAAACCGATAGTGTTTATATAAATTGCCTGGAATTGGTTAACCATTTAATTTTTATACAATTTACTAAAAAATACTAGTTCGAAATTTTTCTTAAAACGCACCTGAATATTTTTTCATATATTTTTAATTTTTTGGGCATTTCAATCTAAATTTATGCAAATGTCAAAATGACATTTAATATGTCCAAGCAATATCAATTTAAAAAAACAAAACACGAATTTTTAAAATAAATTGAGATAAATCGTTGTAAGGGAATATTTTACAACAAACGTTGTAGACCCATATTATAGGAAATTTAATGCTCTTCAAAAAATATTCTATAAAATTTTCACGTAACATGTGTCGTTCTTGAGATATCTTGAAAAAATAAATATTTTGGGATGTCACCCCTCCACCTTACACACGATTTAGATGATTTTGAAATGGGACCGTCCTCAAGCCAAATCCAACCATCCGACCAAGTTTCAACAATATCGGTTCAGTGGTTCATGAGTTATGCGTGTGACAATGGAATGTTTGGAACCACTTACAGGTGCATTTTTGAGTCAGAAAAAAAATATAAAAAAGTGTCATGTTCTACTAATTGAGATCTATATTTTGACACCACACTTGCCTAGATATCAAAATAAAAAATTCTATGACCCCTCCCTATAATTCCAAAATTTAAACTTTTATTGTTGACTTTAGTATTTGTCGTTGGTAGTCCCACCAAAGCTAGAAGGAGGTGGGACAAAAGATCAATATTTTTATTGTCAAACGTTTTCTGACAAAATTATCCAGAAATTATACAAAAAATTTTTTTTTAAATTTTCTCTTGATGAAATAAATAACCCAATGACCCATATAGCTGTCAACATTGAATCAGAAGTTTACTTTATCCATCAAGATATGGAGGGGGATGCTTTCATGAGTATTCTAGATTTTTTGAAAGAGTTTTTGAAAAATCGAAAAAAAACCGTATATTTTTAATGGGAAAATCACCCCCTCTTTTAGATAGAGGGCTGAAACTTTTTCCACATTCTTTTTGAATTATTTGGAGCTGATTTGGGGGGCGGCTCGGTCAAAACTCGTCCTAACCCCATATAAGGACAACCCTAGTGTATATAAAAAAAACGTGAAAAATATTTTATTTTTTTTAGATAAAATCATCGTGTGAAGGGTTAACCGACACCGCCCACTTCTGGCAACAAACTTACCGGCTGTTAACGTCACACTAGCTTATTAGTTGGCTGCGTTGCCGCACCGCTGATGAAAATATACGACGTACTTTTTATACAGGAAAAAAACTCGTTGTTAAAAATTATACATCAAAAAACCACTGCTTTGTAAAATGCAAACAAATTTCCAACCTTCATATGTTTATATATCTTTATTATGTTTTCTTGTATTTTTTGTGTAAATTTTCATGCCGCAGATTACCTCCGCGCACGTACATACAGGGTGATTCATAAGTAAATACCGTACGATTTATTTATTTTTTAACCGATTTCAAATTATTGTATATTCGACAGTATATATTTTTATGCATGTTCTCCGACAAATATACACTTAGACAAGTTTGTTTCAAAGAATATACTTCCGAGATGGTCCCATATAAATTTTATCAAAATCTGACCATGGACTTCGAAAATATACCACTCAAAATGAAAAAAATTAAATATTTTTTAAGGAAAAAATAAAATTGTTAAATTTAATAATTAGGTACTTCAATGTTTCTAAAATATTCTAAAAAATATAGGTACTATAGGTATATAATATAAAAATATGTTGAAATTTTTTATTTCGAATTTCGGACCGAAACTGAACCGAGAACCAGAAAAACCGTTATTTTTTCCGGAACAAAAACCGGAACTGAACCGTTTTTTTCAGTTGTTCAGGGCTAACATACAAATATTCTAAATTATGGTAGAAAATATATTTTTAATACAAATAAAAAAAAATTTTAATTAATCACTCGGAGCTGAACCGAAAACACCGGAAAACCGTCATTATTTTCGGAACGAAAACTGGAACCAAACGGTTCGAAGCCCTGAAAAAAATCGAGGCTCTTAAAATAGATAGCATAATTATTTATTGTATTAGTTAAAAAGTAAATGAAAAATCGTACATCTGATAAAACCATCAATACAATTCTGACCCCCCCCCCCCCCCCTTCCAAATCTCATAAAGAAGACAATGCCGAGGTCAATGATCTACATCAAAAAGCACAACCCAAAGACAAAGTAAGTCACCCTTTTACCATAGTCAATTCCCCCCTACCTCCTGTCACCCCCCTCCCCCCCCCCCCCTAGAGGAGTGATTAAGTACAGTTTAAGCGCAAACTAAACGTGAACAAGGCTGACCTCTGACCCTAACATAACCGCTTGCTGATGTACCCTGTCTCTTTCGTGCAAAAGGGATTGACACTTTTCTAAATACAGAGTTAATTTTTCGCGCGTTATCAATTTCCTTCACATGGCTCATCAATCATCCGGGTCCTTTTCCCCTATTTACCCCCCCCCCCCCATCTAGGCGTGTCAGTATATCCCGTGATATGTCTTAAATGAATGTAAGGTACTTGCGCCAGTCTTGGACAATACGCAAGTTTGTTAAGTTGAATGTAAAGTAAATGCACCAGTTATGGCCGCTATAAGAGCAAGTTTTCGTGCTTTTTTTATTAATGGGCTTGTTTTTTGTAATTCTCATGAACTCATGTTACTAATAAAACAAGTAACTCTTTATTTAATCAATTTAATTACCAAAGTCCGCAAATATAGTTTGTTTTTTTAAATTATAGGTTTGTTTTTTTTTTCTCCAGTAATGGATAAAGTAAAACCAGTAATGAGCACGCAGTGATGGACACTTACTAATGATAAGTACTACGACACAAAAGAATCGTCAAATTTGAAACAATGTAAAGCAGTTGCTATGATAATATAATAATTAATAAATAAATTATACTAATAATTAGTTTAAATGTCCACCATTTTGACACCTATTGGCCTCATGTGATCAAATCACGCTGTAAGACAGTTAAATGTATATAGATTAATATTCAGAAATGGTAGTAATCAAATATCAACACATATTTCTAATTCAGTACATTTAATTAAAAATTTGCCATTACTGGGGTCCTTACCAAGACTGGTGCCAGTACCTTATTAAATTACATACTGCCATTACTGAATCATAATCTATACAAAATTAACTGTAAAACAGCTTAATTTGATGACAATCGGTCACTGGGTGTTAAAACGTATTAACGAGGTTCTACTGTACAACATTTTCCCGAGTAGAGTAAATTTTAAATTATTTAAACAGCCTTAAATAATTCGGGAAGCAGAATTTTCATATCCTCTTAAAATGTCTAATATTATAAATCAAACTAAAAAATGTACACCAAGCAAAAAACATATAAAAAGTTTTGTCAGCGGTGATATATCACAAATGCGAGTTCATACACTGTACCTACTTCTGCCACATTTTGAATTATAAACTCGATGATAGATTTGTGCTTATGAGTTAATGTCTTTTTGATGTTGTCGATTTCACAACTTCTATATCACCTCAGATTTCTCATCATTTATTCGCTGAATATTATATGTATACTTTACCTCTCGCATACAGCATGAGTTTCCAAACAGTTTTTGTTATTTTATTTAATACTAGCTGTTACTCGCAACTTCGTATTGTGTTTTTGACGTAAATATCGTCAGTGGGTATTTTAGAAACTTGATGTAATGTGCAGATATTATATACGTTACCTCTCGCATACAGCATGAGTTTCCAAACAGTTTTTGTTATTTTATTTAATACTAGCTGTTACTCGCAACTTCGTATTGTGTTTTTGACGTAAATATCGTCAGTGGGTATTTTAGAAACTTGATGTAACGCACAGATATTATATACGTTACCTCTCACATACAGCATGAGTTTTCAGACAGTTTTTGTTATTTTATTTAAAACTAGCTGTTGCTCGCGACTTCGTATTGTGTTTTTGACGTGAATAACGTTAGTGGGCATTTCAGAAACTTCAGGTAACGTGCAGATTTTATATACGTTACCTCTCACATACAGCATGAGTTTCCAAACAGTTTTTGTTATTTTATTTAAAACTAGCTGTTACCCGCGACTTCGTATTGTGTTTTTGACGTAAATATCGTCAGTGGGTATTTTAGAAACTTGATGTAACGCACAGATATTATATACGTTACCTCTCGCATACAGCATGAGTTTCCAAACAGTTTTTGTTATTTTATTTAATACTAACTGTTACCCGCGACTTCGTATTGTGTTTTTGACGTAAATATCGTCAGTGGGTATTTTAGAAACTTGATGTAACGCACAGATATTATATACGTTACCTCTCGCATACAGCATGAGTTTCCAAACAGTTTTTGTTATTTTATTTAAAACTAGCTGTTACCCGCGACTTCGTATTGTGTTTTTGACGTAAATATCGTCAGTGGGTATTTTAGAAACTTGATGTAACGCACAGATATTATATACGTTACCTCTCACATACAGCATGAGTTTCCAAACAGTTTTTGTTATTTTATTTAAAACTAGCTGTTACCCGCGACTTCGTATTGTGTTTTTGACGTAAATATCGTCAGTGGGTATTTTAGAAACTTGATGTAACGCACAGATATTATATACGTTACCTCTCGCATACAGCATGCGTTTCCAAACAGTTTTTGTTATTTTATTTAAAACTAGCTGTTACTCGCGACTTCGTATTGTATTTTTGACGTGATTAACGTCAGTGGGCATTTCAAAAACTTGATATAACGCGCAGATATTATTTTGTGCGCCAGCGTAAATTTATAATCAGTATATCTCGATACTCAGAGCACCTATCACGCTGGTTTTGGTCTCAAATTATAGATCTCGATTAGATCTATAATATTTAATCAGTTTTAATGAGTGAAAAAACTCATATTATAAAAAAAAATTGTATGTCCACGCTTTTGCTTGTAAATATAAATTAATTAAATTTAAAAAAAAAATAACAGTATATAATTAATTAATTAGTAGCATATGTCCTTCCTCAAGATACAAGCTATCTCCCTGCCAAATTTCATCAAGATCGGTTCAGCGGTTTAGCCGTGAAAAGGTAACTTTTCATACAAGATACTTTTAATAAGTCAAAAAAAAACTTAATACAGCCCTGCGTACAAAACATGGCAAGGAAATTTACGCCGGTACACAATTTTATTGGTATAAAAAACGGAAATTGTGTTTCATAAAATTTAAATCCAATTTCGAAGTAAAAAAAATATTGTTGAAAAAAAATATATGTAAGCAACTTTTGCATATTTCATATTTTTTTACACTGACAATGGCATTTCATTATTATTTTTTATGTACAGTAATAATAAGTATGTAAATTTAATTGAGGGGTAGATAATTCCAACATATTTATACAATATTACCAACATGCATAGAATTTTAATGTAGAATAATATCCAGAAATACAATTAGGTACATTAAAACTACAAAAAAATATACGGTATAATTTATTTTGTATATTCTACAAACAATATAAATGAGTGTGAATGTGTCAGGTTGCACAGTCGAGGGACTGACGTAGTTAAAACTCAGACTCATGAATTGATAATTTTTAGTTTACACAAAAACGTTTGAATATTTGTAAAATGGACATAAAATGTTGCTGTAAACTTAGGTCTAAATAAAGTAAGGTAAATGCACCAGTTATGGCCGCTATAAGAGCACGTTTTTTTTTTATTAATGGGCTTGTTTTTTATAATTCTCATGAACTCATGTTACTAATAAAACAAGTAACTCTTTATTTAATCAATTTAATTACCAAAGTCACCAAATATATAAATATACAAAAAATCGCAATTCTCGAAAGCTTGTGTATACGTACTTCAGTGGCGCACCCATTGGGGATTAGGGGTTAGACCCCCCACCCCCACCCCCCATCCGAATTTGTCAATATATATTATTGAATTTAATAAAAATTATGATAGATAAAAAAAAGAAAATTATATATCACTTCAGAATAAAATGCCTCTCCATATTTTTTTCAGGATGCGCCACTGATGTGGTTAGGAGTTTTTCTTTCTGAATGGTTGAGATTTTTTATCTTGAAATATTTCCAAAACCCTCGACTTTATTTAAGTACAACAGAGGCAAATAGACGGTTCCTTTTAAAATAGATATATTTTCAAACAAAACAAAAAAGAAAGGGGCGATCTGTTAGCAATGTAAACATTTTGATTTCCTTCAATTTTCTTTATGCATACAATATCGATATCATTTTTCAGTTTATTTTTATTTTTATACTTAATAAAAATATTTTACAATATTTCTTAGGTTCTCTTTAACAAATATTTATAAAATAAATAGTGAATATAAACTATACAATTTGTTTCGGATCTATTCTTGACTTCTGGGTGTAAAGACACGACATATCTACTCGGTTTCACAAACGGTAACTACTTATAGTATATCCTTATTTAACTGATTTAACTAACAATTGAAAAACATTTTATACTGCGGCAAATAAGGCCCATGTGAAAAAAAACACATTTGCAATAGTTGGGTTGGTCTGAATTTTTATATACACATAGAAGGTACTTATACAAAGCTAACTACAAGCAATTTTTCGTTTTTTTTTTTGATTAACGGGCTTGTTTTTTGTAATTCTCATCAACTCATGTTACTAATAAAACAAGTAACTCTTTATTTAATCAATTTAATTACCAAAATCTGCAAATATAGTTTGTTTTTTAAATTATAGTCTTTTATTTTGTTCATGTTTTTTCTCCAGTAATGTCAAAGATAAAACCAGTAATGAGCACGCAGTGATGGACACTTGCTAATGATAAGTACTACGACACAAAACATATAAAAGAAAAAATCGTCAAATTTGAAACAATGTAAAGCAGTTGCTATGATAATATAATAATTAATAAATAAATTATACCAATAATTAGTTAAAATATCCACCATTTTGACACTTATTGGCCTCATGTCATCAAATCACGCTGTAAGACAGTTAAATGTATATACATAGATTAATATTAAAAAATGGTAGTATGTAATCAAATATCAACACATATATTTCTAATTCAGTACATTTAATTAAAAATGTGCCATTACTGGGGTCATGTCCAAGACTGGTACCACTACCTTATTTATCCAAATATTAAAATTCATGCAAATTAATGTAAAACAAATTCAAGCAAAAAACATGATAAACATAGATAGCACATAATAAATATGGATAGAGGGAGGGTTAGAGGGGAGGGCGGTAGGGGGAGGGGTAAATACATTTCACATTCAGTACACAATATATTTATGAAAGCCGGCATAGCATTGTTATGTCTGACATTTGCATTTTTATAATTACAGTTGACATTATTAAAAATTAAAATCAATATAATAAAACCTACTTCTACCATTCGTATGCGTTTAAAAGTACATTTATCTGCAATTACGTAGTGTTTATTACTGTTTATAAGGTAGATGGTTAAAAATTATAAAATTATACATATTTTGAACCCCCCCACCCCCTCCCAAATCGATTTAAATTAATTAAAATCTGTCACGTTAAATTTTAAATTAAAAACTGTTTTTTTTTATTTAAGGGGACAGACCCAGTCAGAATTTTGAAAAAATCCATTTTTTTTTTGCACTTTCTCAAAGTAGAATATTTCAAAAGTATTCCCTGAAAATTTCAGACAAATGTCCTGTCCATAGACGATTCAGTGTAAGTTCCAAAATAATTTTTTTATCTGCATGCAAATCGTACTCAAAACTTTAAACACGTTTTTCTCGAAACCATGTTTTCGAAGTCGGTGATCACTGTAACTTGAGAACGGCTTTGCCGATTGGTTTGAAATTTTTCTCACTTATTTTATACATAATTGTCCTCCGGATGAACGAAGGATTTTTTTGACGATTATTTTTCCTTTATAGCCGAAAATGCGAGTGAAATTTTAGTCGAATAAAGAATTTTCACTTTCAATATCCGCCATTTTGTGAAAATTCAAAATTTTTCAAATCCCTTCGTTCATCCGGAGCATTATGTCATTAGCTAATGATCCCATTTGTTTTTTTTTTATTTTAGATGATCTAGTGACGAGCAGCAGTGATCACAGCAAAACACTTTTTTTTGACCCCTCCCAAATTTGCTGTATCCCACTTATTTTTCAATATTTTGCCATAAAAAAATTACAATGTTTTCTGTAAGTACATATCTTTCATGTGGAAAAACATTCGTTATTTATTATTTTAATGCGTGGTCAAAAAAAAATCCCAAATGGGTCTGCCCCCTTAATGGGGGTTTAAATACTCTTTAACCCTTAAATATTTCATAGAATAAACAGAGGGTTAAAATTTATACAGTTATACATATTTTAAACACCCCCCCCCTCCCCAAATCGATTTAAATTAATTAAAATCTGTCACGTTAAAATTTAAATTAAAAACTGTCCTTAAAATATATAAAATAGTTCCCAGATAGAGAAAGATAAAAGAAGGTACACAAAGTTGGAAGTTTTTCTTGTGGGGGGAAGGGGGGGGGGGTAGTTTATGAAGAGAACGACGACTTCCTGATACTTATTTCAGTGAATAGAAACTAAATGGGATGAAAATTTAGCTCGTCTTTTATATGATCATATGAAGGAAGAGTTCTTCCCTTAATTTTTGATATTAATGTACCGCTTCAAATTTTATACCGAACTTGGGTTAAATCGTAAATAAAGATAATGTTATTACAGTTTCAAGGATTCCGAGAGTATGGTTTTTTTTTAAATACAAAATTATGACCTAGGCGTATTTCAAGATACAGTTTTGAAATAAAAATCTATATTTTTTTTGTAAGTACTAGACTGTAATGTTGTTATAAAATTTTAGAGTTTATTTTATATTATAAAGTTACTATACAGGTGTCCCATAAGTCATGACTCATAGGGAATAGTGAAAATTTATTTTCCATACCACTGGACTTTCTTATACACTGTACTGTACGTAAGTATTCCTAATTATATTAAAACAATATTTTTTAAATTCTCTACAACTTTTTTTATATTTCGCATAGTTTCAAAAATTTGTTTTTTCGAAAAAATGAATAGAACATAAATTATAAATATTAATATTACCTACAATTTTTAACTCTATTTCGCACTGTTTCAAAGTAATTCAAAAAATTCAAAAATCGACGTATAGGTAAACATCCGTATCCGGTTAAAAGATCGTTTTCAAAAATAGGACGTTTTCTTCCCAGACAAAAATTAATCTTAAATATAAAATTTCATCCTTCTACGATTTGTCGTCTTTCAGTTACAGCGCTTACAAACCGACAGACAGACAGACATCATGAGGAAAATAGTCAGAATGGATTCAGGGAAGGTTAAAATGGATAATTCTAACAAAATCCGGATTTCGAAAAAAATTGTATATTTCATATACATGGTATAAGAAAGTTAAAAATGGGCCATGAATTACAGGTTACCTCTATAATTTTATTTAATATATTACCTAACAACCTGCAAGGGAAACTTAGATAATAGCATAGGCCATAGACATTATACTTTTAAATGTATATAATTTAAAATAAACGCTTACCTATCAAATCATTTGTAGATAAAACATAAAATAGACACAAATTATGTTATAATATGGTAATATGTACACCTTAATCTGACAGTTAGAAAACACCGAAACAAAACTTTATATTATGTATTTCTCACTAAATATTCGTAATTCACTTTATGTGATTCTATAATATCATCTATTAAATGTCAAGTCACTGTTACCGAATAACAAAACAAAAGAATCCGATATGTTTCCATCGTTACAATAATAAACGTTACAGAAATTTCGAATCTATATTCGATCTACGATTCCATTGAAAGGTACTGAACTAGCGCTACGCTGCGGATTTCTAGTGTACTAAACGTGACGCCTCGGCGGCAATTTTAAACATTTGTCGTATTGTATTTATTCCGAGTTTTTATTGTTTTTCTCTGTAATTTTGGATACGGAATATTTTGGAAATGGCGTCGTTAAATGTTGTTCTTGAAAGAAAATGAGGTGGTTACAATTCTAATGGGAGTGAGTATTGATACATTGGCAAATTGTGTTCAGTGGCGTAGTCGATTTTTTATTTTATTTTTTATTTAATTTCCGAAAAAAGATTTTTTTTGTGTGAAGTTACGGCAGGTGCTTCGAAGTTGCGTCTATTAATAATAAAAGACCAGCTAGTTTAATATAATTAGATTGTTCACGTATATTATCTATACCCCGAAGTTACGGCAGGTGTTTCGAAGTTACGTCTATCAATAATAAAAGTAATAATTATATAATATAAGTTATATAAATATAGTTGATTTTTTTTTGTAAAATAGTTGGCAAATAGTTTTAAAATAGTGTTAAATAGATAGATTTTAGAAGCTTAAAAAAAATTTTACAAATAAATATGTAAAAACACAACATAAATATCTATTAAAAAATATCTGTAAGTATAATAGACAAAATGAATTTATAAAAATATGTAAAACTAAAAAATCTACAAAAAATTATATGAATAAAACTCATAATTATTAGGAAATCGCAAGAAATAGGTATATATTATGTTTATTATCTATAAACATGTATAATATTTTTTATTTTTTTTTTAAATCAATATTAATAATTAAAATTATTTCAAACTTTTTTTCAATACAAAATTTTAAACGTTGGATAAAAAAAGGCAAATAGTTTAAAAATAGTTGGAAAGGTAAAATAGTTGCAAATAGTTGATTTCAAATTGGGTTCAATCAAACCTGCTTTCTGAAATCGATGGAGATATGTAATAAAAATTACAATAGTTGCATTTTTCGCAATAATTGAAAAACTATTTTTCCAATCACTAGTAATAATAATAAAATACAGCTAGTTTAATATAATTAGATAGACTGTTCACGTATATGAGCTATACCCCGAAGTTACGGCAGGTGCTTCGAAGTTACGTCTATCAATAATAAAAGTAATAATAAAATATCAACTAGTTTAATATAATTAGACTGTTCACGTATATTAGCTATACCCCGAAGTTACGTCTATCAATAATAATAGTAATAAAAGGCACTTACCTCAAGTAAATGTGGGCAAGACGATCCACTAGCTAGACTAGCCCCTTCTTGCAGCTGCCCCTCGTCGCCGGCGTGGGCCCCGACGTGGGGACATGTCCTAGCCGACGTGGACCTTCGATAATGGTCTCTGAGCCCCATCCCGCCGTCCAAGCCGGCCGCCCATAGACTCTCTAGCGGCATCTCGGCGGCCGCGGCTTGCGAGGGTGGCGCGGACCCCAGAGCGCAGCACCCCACACCACTCTCGTCCGCCCCCTTCCCCCCAGGGGCGGTGGTACGCGAGTGCAAGCACCCTATGGTGGGGCCGTTCTACAGTAGCTGTGGTTGCCGAAGTTTTCGGGTTGGTAACACTGCAGTGGTATGTATTAGAGTTCACTTTTGTCCATCGTGTTTTGTTTCTATCAGTCGATCTTCATTTTTTTTATTTTGTTTTAGAACAATTTGATCTTTTAGTTTACGAGTCCGGCTTTCTAGATCTACGAAAAATGGTAAGTATTTTTTACAACTCAAAAAGTTTATTTATTTTTTATTGATCAGATAGTCCAGTGGTATCATTTTATTGTTAATTTAATAGCTCACTAGTTTTTAATATATTTATCTTATTAAATATCACAATACGGATATTACAGTAGTATCTTTAAGTTAATAAATTCAGTTCTTAGTACAGTCGGGGGACTCGTTTATTCTAAGCCTTCTGAATTGAGGAAGTCGCGTTTATTCGAAGTCGAGAGGGGCTCCCACCAAGTTATGTATAGCTCCTTGACCAATCAGCGTTGGCGAGGGAATTGATGTCACCACGAAGATGTATTCAAATGTTATAAATGAATAATAGAATATCAATTACAAGAAATCCTTTATTTATTCTTGTCTTGGTATTTTTTGATATTTTAACAACACATACAATCAAAGAAGTACAAATTCGACATTGCAAAATCATGAAAAAGCTATCACAGACATTTTTGTCTATTCGGGAAGTGTCATTTTTACTATTCTTAAGTTGGCAATACGTTCTGTGGTTTTGAAAACTTTATATACCTTGGTATTTAATATTTATCGTTAATAGTTAATCGTGATAGTGAAATAATTTTACTTTACTTTTAATTTCGAATATGAGCAAGGTGACAATTGACGACGGTGATAAGTGTAAATTATAATATGTATGTATTCTATCTGACCTAACCTCAAATCTACAGATATGATTTTCGTTGCGTTCGTAGCATGCAATGAATAACAAAAAAATTAAAGTCTTTTGAAAAATATTGTACAGTCTACAAAAAATTTCAAAAATATGTTCGTTTACGGCATTACTCGAGAATGGTGGGAGGTGAAGAAGGAGAAAAAATTACGAATAAACGAAACTCGGCATTTCAGATAAACGAGACTTAGAATAAACGAGTCCCGACTGTACTTATTTTTATGTACAGATTAATTTTATTCGTATAAAGGGCTACACACACATCCCCCCCCTCTATCAATCGAGATTTAAATTATTACCAGCCATATTTCGTCGCTGTGTCCGTATGTCTGTCGGTAAGCTTGAATCGCTCTAAAGCCAAAACGAAATATAATTTTAAAATTAAAATTCTTATATAATGTTAATGTGCACCGCATATTTTTAAAGAGCATCACTAAACCGGAAGTCGATGTTTACTCTTGTTAGATTTTAAATTTTTCTGATTATTTTTGAAACGGTGTGTATTAGAAAAAAATTATTCGGACAAAAGTTATAGAGAATATTATTATCTATAATTTATATTCCACATTTTTTTCGCTAGAACGCACCGTTTCCAAGATATTCGTTTCTGTATAATGACGTAAAAGTCTTGCGGCGGCCACACCAATTTATTTTTATTGTAAAAACTAGTCGACCGACTCATTTCTCATAGTACATTCTAAATATAACCTACTTCTTCTACATATAATCTTTAATTAGCATAATTCATAACTAGAAAGTCTTATGGAGGCCACACCAATTTATTTTTTGGCTTAAAATTAGTCGTTTTTGGTTCATGCATGTCTCATTTATGAAAGAACATTCTAAATATGACCTATTTCTTCTTTAATTAATATAAACCATTTCATAACTAAAAAGTCTTATGGCGGCCACACCAATTTATTTATGTACTTAAAACTAGTCTTTTTTGTTAATGAACGTCTCATTTATCATAGAACATTCTAAATATGAACTATTACATATATTTTTTAATTAATATAAACCATTTCATAACTAGAAAGTCTTATGGCGGCCACACCAATTTATCTGTGTACTTAAAACTAGTCGTGTTTGGTTAAGAACGACTCATTCATCATAGAACATTCTAAATATGACCTATTTTTTCTAGACATATATATATTATTTAATTAGTTGAAATCATTTCGTAACTAGATTTTCTACCTTAATATTTTTATTTTATGAGTTCTTTCAAACAAAAGAAAATGCATGAATACATTATTTTCAGTAGTTAAATAAAACCATCAAAATCTACATTGAAATTTATTTTATTATCCTGAGATATTACATTTCCAGCTTGGCATTTTTCCATCACTATTAAAGAAAAATATATATCGCTTTTTTGCGACGGAAACAGCTCCTTATGTTATCATATAAAATTATTGATATTTGTGTTGATATTAGTGCTGTCTTGGTTTCTTGGTGTAAGTAGCGTCAATATATAACCCAACTGTTAAGCCAAAATGACTTACAAATAAACTGAACTAAAATTATTTGTAAGTCAATTATAAAATAATGAAATAAAATTTCATAAAATCTTTTGGGGCCTATTTCCTACCCCCCCCCCCCCCCTGTAATCAATGAAGGGCCAAATGGTTATCTTGGCTTCTAGGTGTAAGTAGCGTCAATATAAACCCAATCGTTAAGCCAAAATGACTTAAGTCAAGTTTAAACATTTTTCATACATAAATATAAATAAATCGAATAAAATTACATAAAATCATTTGGGGCCTACTTCCTTTCCATAATCTACCCCCCCCCTCTCCCCGAAGTGGTGTAACCAACTATATAATTTGCGAGTGGGGGATTTTTTTTTAAATTTTAAACTTTTTTTTATGGCATGCAGTTTAAAAAATTGCATATATAAAATATGTATGTAAACAAAATATTTTGCCATTAGCCCCCCCCCCCTAGCCGCCTAAAAAAATTCTACCAATTTTTTAAGATAATTATTTTAAAAAGTAACACAATCGAAAATCATTTTAATATGTTGGAATAATTATAAAGCCATAAAGAAAATGAATTTTCCATTTTCTTTTTAAATGCCCACATGAAAAACCATGATATTATACTAAACATTATTTTATTAGATTAATTAAAAACAATTTAGTGAATATTTTTTCGAGAACTTAAATTATAATTTAGATAAGGTATAAAGTTTTTTTTATGAGAGACATCTGTAATTAATTACAAGAAGAATGGGGGAGGGGGGGAAGTAAGAAACTGGATAGCTATAAAAGCCAGTTTCGCAGTGAAGCCGAATTAAAACACTCATTAAATTTTTAAAAGGACTTTACCAAAACGGAAAAGGGACATTCTAAATTATAGGAAAACAAATTGCTAAGTGTACGTTATTTTCTTATGATTTTTTTCATTCGCCCGCTAATTTTTCTCGCTTTCAAAAATGTTCAACGCTAGAAGTAATTTTAACCACTAATTTTTACTTTCTTATACGATTATTAGAGATTGGAAAAATAGTTGTTATTTTCAATGAAATAGTTACTAGTAAATAGTTTTTTTACGATTTGATAATAATTAGTGCAAACGCAGCAGTAAACAGTGTCGCAAATAGCTTAAAAATAGTTGGAAAGGTAGTTGCAATTTGCAAATAGTTGATTTCAAATCGTGTTCAACCAAACCAGTTTTCTGAAAACGGTGGAGATATGTAATAAAAATTACAATAAATGCATTTTTACACAATAGTTAAAAAAACTATTTTTCCAATCTCTACCAATAACTTAAATTAAAAAAAAAAATATTATAAATGCAAAAGTGTGTCTGTTACCTCTTCACGGCTAAACCGCTGAACCGATTTTGATGAAATTTGGCAGGGAGATAGCTTACATCCTGAGAAAGGACATTTGCTACATTGTATTTCGAAAAATGTATTAGATAAAAAATACGAAGCTAGTTGGTATTGTTAAACTGATTTTTTTATTATTCCAGATTTTGATAAAAATATCCATTTTGACCTTCCCTGAATCCATTCTAACTATTTTTGCTATTATGTCTGACTGTCTGTCTGTCCATAGATGTTTACATCCTACAAATACCACGCGGATTACAGCTAGTTTTAATTATTTTTGAAACGGTGTAAATTAAAATTAAAGTTCAATCGATTTTTTTAAATTATATTTAATTCACAAAGAAAAATATCAAATAGTTGTATTTTGATTCTCTCTTAAGTGTAGATTAATTAATATTAAACAACAAATAAATTAATTGGCACAAAATCAATTATAAACCAATAATTATAATTATAACCTTCAAATGTCCTAGTAGTCAACACGCAATGGTTTGAAACCATCGACGTGTGACTACTTTTAACTTAATGTATATTTGTACAACTATGAATTAATATCGAAACCACCAAATCGCTTTGTTGGTAATTATAAATACATTATTGAATATACAGGACCGTACTAAGTACGAAACTATACAAATTTTCAATAAAAACATTTTCATATTAATAAAGATGCAACTAATTCAAAACCAATAAGAAAAAGAATAACTACAAATCGAATTTTTGACGTACACAAAACTACTGAACCGATTTTGATAGGACTTATTATTTATTTTTGACTCTAACCGCTTCAAAGTTTAAAATAATATTTTGGGACCCAAAATACACGAATTTTAGACAGAAATCGTGGGCTTAATTTAAGATGATTTTTTTCCATTTGTCGGGGCAAATGGAAAAATAACCCCCCCCCCCTCCCCCCTTGCACTATATGCTGAATATGAAAATTAAAAACCTTTTTTTTTGGTTCCTACCTCAAATTTGCTACTCTTAGCAAAAAACTACCCGAGGAAAATGACCTATTTGCCCCCCCCCCCCTTTGGTATGCTACTGATGCGACCCTGGATTGAGCTTACGTAACCAAAGCTAGATTTGATTAAGTTCAAAATTATGGATTCAAATTACAAAGGTAATTACAAATGAATATACGCCGGGAAATTGTTTGAATAAAAAATATAACACAAAATTGATTACTTTTGCGTTAAAATTCCATGTGAATATTAATAATAGAAGTTCTCTGCCTTTTTGTTGAAAATCAAATTCAATTTTAACGAAATATAATATATTTTTTTACATTTTTGTGTATTTTCTTTTTATAGGGTTGTTATATATTATTATTTTTTTGAATTTATTTAATACGTGATAAATATTTTGCTTCCTCGCAATATCGAAGATACGAGAAGCTTTGTGATCGTTTTAAAATGAGACAAAAAAATTGTTCTCCGTTTTCAAAATTTTAACTTGATCAAGATTTTTCGTTCCGTGTCTGTCTGTCTGTCGAATGAATCATTGTCTGGCTTGAGGACGGTCCCATTTCAAAATCTTTAAATTCGTGTGTAAGGGGGAGGGGTGACATACCAAAATTTTTTTAAAAAGATATCTGAAGACTTTGTTACTGGCATTATGCCTATTACTTAAGTGTTTGCTTAACTTAGGTTTAATTATTTTTGATGTTAAGTGCCCCTCCTAAGACTACTGCTTATGGCCCTTACAAATACAAATACGACCCTGATAATATTAGTGTAGATTACATTAGTTAACTGTAATATGTACATTTTCATTACAATAAGATTATAAAATGTTTAGCTGTTGAATGTCGAAGAAAAACATAATCACCTTTTCAGAAAAAATATGTTTTTCAGTAGTCTGAACTCTTACAAATAGTTATCGGCATGTAATTTTTCTTTTCTTTCGCTGCTGGGAACAAAAAAAGGCCACCAGGCCATCTATTTTAATCTTATCTGTTATAAATCACAATAAAACCCAAACAAAATACGATACCTCGCTAAAAATTGTTAGATATATAATGTACATACATACATACATGGGCGCCGGCAGAATTTCTTTCAGGGGGGTGCATTTAGATATATAAAATTAAATTACATGTGAGGATAATTTAAAAATATATAATAATTTTGTAATAAAAACCTGCATTGAAATTAGCATGACTAAAAAAATTAATTAAAATTAGAAATTGAAATTGACACGACTAAAAAAAAGAAAATTAAAATTGTATTTCTTAATTTTTTTATGTTTTTTCTTTTTTGCCAGGGGGGTGCAAGTTCACCTCCTTGTACCCCCTCCCGGCGCCCATGCATACATACATATATACAGGTTGATCCTTTACAGTGGCGCACCCAGAAAAAAAATCAGATGGGGTTATTTTTTTTTTTAGTTATATGTATAATTGATAAATTCGAGGGGGGGGAGTACCCCTAAACCTCCCTTGAGTGCGTCACTGGTTCATTCAATATTGAAACAAAAAAATCTCGAAAAAAAATGTTTTTGTATCGTAGGGCACAAAAAATAAAGTTAATAAAATTCAGTTTATGCACAGAAAAAAAAATTTGATTCATTTTTTTGGGGTGTTTATACAAATAATTAAAGATTTTTTTAAAAGCAAAAAAAACTGATTTTTTTTTCATTAGGAATTTTTCTTAAAATCAAACTTTAATAAAAAAAATAATAATTAGAAATTCTACGTTAAATAGTACACAAATTAGGTAACTGTCCAGCTAAGGGGGAGAGGGTAAAAAGGGGGGCCCCAATATTCTGAAAAATAGACTGATAATATTCAAAGAAAAATATAACAGAAAATTATATAAAATACTTGATGAATTAAAATTTCATTTAGAAAATTAAAACACTTTTTATTCAGTTTTTTTTATAAAGCAATAAATTTTTAATTAAAAATGTATATATCTACGTTTACATAAAAACATTGAAATAATTGGTACAGCTGCAAAATGATTAAAATTCTATTGAAATTTCTTACAATAAGAACTACCTTCCTACATAAAAATGTTTGAATTAAAAATTATATATGTACCAGAAAATGTCATTAAATCATAGTACATTTTATATTATTTGAAATATTATGTACATACCTATTAATTATAATTTTTAATTATATATAAATAAAATCTGAAACGACTTGTTTTGGAAATAGTTTCATGCGACATAGTACTTTGAAACTATAAACATGTATATTTAATTACACTCATCCAAACAATTAAAGGAACAAGAAATTAAACATTTTTTGGGTTTTTTTTTGAAGTGCTGTATCTTAGTGAAAAATAGACGTATCGAAATTTAAAAAAAAACATTTTAAAGCTTCAAGTTTCTAGTTTTGAGATTTTTTAGCATAATTTTTTTTTGAGTTACGGTTATCGCGCAATCATAAGAAATAGTGGGACACTATATTATTAACTCCCCCCCCCCCCCCTATTAAGTGGAAATAAATTTTTTAAATACTTTTTTTTATATTTTACAAATATTTGATTAAAATTTTTTTTAAATATTCCACTCTTGTGAAAACACGGTGGCTGTAAGCTAAATTAAATCAAATTACCTGAAAGTTATTCCATGTGCGAGCGATTTTCATTTAATATTGAAATTTATTGTAATTTAATCTCCTATCAATTTATTTGAAAAGTATCAAAAAAAAATACACGCCGACTTTTGAGGTTATAAATATTAATGTTTTTTTTTTTTTTTGACTCGGTCGTTCTAACTTTATTTTAATTATGTAACTTGTGTATAATTTTAAAACCAGTAGCGTCCGTATAAAATTTTAAATATATAAAAAAAAATTTGCGGTGCCGAATTGAATTCAGAGAGGGGTTGGGGGGGAGGGGGGGTCATCTAAAAAAAATTTCCCCAGTATCATATTTTTGTATTTATAAATTTTACAAATTTTGACAGTTTTTGAACTGCTGAATTCAGATAATATAATGCGTATAATTCTAGCACACATTTAACGGATTTTAGCTATGAAATGTGAAGCTTATTCTATGTAAATATATATATTATAGAACAGATGTTATCATTTTAATAGCTCTAACACTTGTTGCAGCCTAAATGACGAATATCATAGGGAGGGGCGTGATCTTATAATACGTCAATATGGGGGGGTCTCTATCGCCCTAATTTATGAGATCCTAAATAAAAAACATTAAAATGTTTAATTATTGTAAAATTACTTTTAATATTAACTTTTCAGTCAGAATATATTTGCTTTTTTAAGTCGTTATCAGAGTGCCCCCCCCCCCCCCCAATTCTTTTTTAATTAGTACTTTCAATGAAAATTATATCGAACACTGAGTTTTTTTTATTATAGCTTTTGATACGTTTTATCAAATAGAGAATGGCTACGGAACCCTAACACGTCCTTGGCTGTTTTATTTTCTATTAATTTTATTTTCATTTTGTGTATTCAAAAAATTTAATTCAATTATATTTTGTACCTTATATTAAACAATATAACACATAGTTTAAGGATATATTTTTTATTTTTAGGTTCACGTACAATTTTATGTATATAATAATATTTATTAGATATTAATTATACTAAATTTTAAACATTTACTCGTAAAACCACTTGAATAAGTTTATTTTAATAATTACAACAATTAAAAATATATTCAACAATCGTTATTTTTAATTTTACAACGAATTCTACAAGGTTTTTTTTTATTAACAATACAGTTTATTAAAAATCACAATTATTTGCTATCACAACACAAGTTTTTTATCGCAACAATGGAAAACTCATATGAGCTTTTTAATTTAAATTTATCTAAAAGCACAAAAAAAAATATACAGTACTTTTTTATCGCAATAATCGAAACAAGTTCGACACGAAAGCTCCGGTATATGAGCTTTTCAATTACAATTTATCTAAAAGCACAACAATACAGTCCTTTTTTATCGCAACAATCGAAAATTTCGACTCGAAAGCTCCGGTAAATGAGCTTTTTACTTACAATTTATCTAAAAGCACAACAAAAAAATATACAGTCCTTTTTTATCGCAACAATCGGAACAAGTTCGACACGAAATCTCCGGTATATGAGCTTTTCAATTACAATTTATCTAAAAGCTCCGGTATATGAGCTTTTTACTTACAATTTATCTAAAAGCACAACAATAAAAACAATACAGTCCTTTTTTATCGCAACAATTGAAACAAATTCGACACGAAAGCTCCGGTATATGAGCTTTTTAATTACAATTTATCTAAAAGCACAACAATAAAAACAATACAGTCCTTTTTTATCGCAACAATTGAATCAAGTTCGACACGAAAGCTCCGGTATATGAGCTTTTTACTTACAATTTATCTAAAAGCACAACAATACAGTCCTTTTTTATCGCAACAATCAGAACAAGTTCGACACGAAAGCTCCGGTAAATGAGCTTTTCAATTACAATTTATCTAAAAGCTCCGGCATATGAGCTTTTTACTTACAATTTATCTAAAAGCACAACAATACAGTCCTTTTTTACCGCAACAATCGAAACAAGTTCGACACGAAAGCTCCGGTATATGAGCTTTTTAATTACAATTTATCTAAAAGCACAACAATAAAAATAATACAGTCCTGTTTTATCGCAACAATCGAAACAAGTTCGACACGAAAGCTCCGGTATATGAGCTTTTAAATTACAATTTATCTAAAAGCTCACAATATATATATATAGAATCTAATAAACTATATTTTTTAATTCGCAACAATCGAGACGGTAGCTCGGGTGTGTGAGCTTTTAAAGCTTGTGCACAGAACGCGTGAACCTCGCCGACTGCCGGTGCAACGGCGGTCAAAAGCTCGTAACCACGACAACGCAACTCTCTGCAGACGCCGATCTGTGCGCATGCGAATCGTTCGTTTCTTCTCAGGCAAAAGCATACGATTTTATCAAATGTCAGTTATGTTTTGTTTTTTTTTGTTCAACAATCCTGAGGCTTCAGTGGTTACCTTCGCTAGCTCAATTTTATTTATTTATTTAAGGGGCTACATGTATCTAATGTATTAATTAATTTTTGACAGTTTTGCTTCCTCGCAATATCGAAGATACGAGAAGCTTTGTGATCGTTTTAGAATGAGACAAAAAAAATGTTGTATGATTTCAAAATTTTAAATTGATCTTTCCGTTTCACGTCAAGACAAACATGTCTGTCTGTCTGTCCGTCTGTCCCCTGAAACCTTGTCACACGCATAACTCATGAACCACTGAACCGATATTATTGAAACTTGGTCGGATGGTTGGGTCTGGTTTGAGGATGGTCCCATTTCAAAATCGTGTGTAAGGGAGAGGGGTGACATACCAAATTTTTTTTTTTTAAGATATCTCAAGAACGACACATGTTACGTGAAAATTTTATAGAATATTTTTTGTAGAGTATTAAATTTTCTATAATATATGGGTCTACAACGTTTGTTGTAAAATATTCCCTTACAGAGATTTATCTCAATTAAGTTTTGTTTTTTTAATTGATATATTAACTGTGATTTTGACGTTTTAAATGTCACGAAAAAATAATCAGGTGCGTCTTAAGAAAAATTTCGAACTAATATTTTTTAGTAATAATACAATATTAAAATTAAATGGTTAACCAATTTCAGGCAATTTATCTAAACACTATCGGTTTTTATTTAAATTGTTCAATAATTAACTACCTTTGGTGAATTTAGCACGAGGAAGCACTGTGCATTTACTTGGCAGATCTTTTTATTTAAATTGTTGAATAATTAACTATCTTGTGAATTTATCACGAGGAAGCACTGTGCATTTACTTGGCAGATCTTTTTATTTAAATTGTTGAATAATTAACTACCTTTGGTGAATTTATCACGAGGAAGCACTGTGCATTTACTTGGCAGATGTTTTTGTATCCTTAGTTTTTAACTTTTTTTAAATATTTGCAACCTTAAAAATGTTGTATGCTTAGTTTATATTTAACGTAATTCAGGACACGATATTACGTGGTATTGAACCATTTAGAAAAAGCACGTTCGCAATGTTTGAGATAGCTTCACGAGCGTAATATCCGTTTTACTTGATACGATCGTACGTGGTATTCAAGTGAACATATCTTGTTTCGAATTTCTTTTTTCTCTATCAATTAGTTTTTCCAATGTAACAGACAATTCAGTTTATAGTTGACAATAAATTTTTAATACCGTAAAATACACGCTTAACTTTTTTGTGGGAAAAAATAGACGGGTTAACCCATTCGTGCCCAAGTCATGGAGGCAAATAAGGCCCACCTTAATTTAAAATGCTATATTTCGGGTAATAAGTTATTTATATTAAAAATGCTATGTTACTGGTAAACTTTGGTTTATTATTAATCTAAAGAAATATGAAAACCAACTTTTCTTAAATGTTTTTTTCATTTTTAAGACATCTTAACTTTGGACCTTATTAAACTATGGTCACTTAACTAAATTAAACATTTTCAGATAATTATAATGTTATTTTGTATGGGAACTATGTTTTAATCAACATTTGGCGTAATGTTTGCTTGATTACAGCTAATAAATAAACAATTTATAATTTTATTTTAACAGTTATTTTTTATCCTTAACGTGCCGATGCTGCATTCATAGCAGTTGCTAAACTCTCGCCAGACCACGTTATTTCTTCGTTGTAGATGATTTTTTTATAGAACTATTAGTAAATAAATCTAGAACAAAATATGTGATAAATTGTAATAAATAATAAAAAGTCCAATTTTAAATTTGGTGGGCCTTATTATCCCTAAGGTACTACGGTATATTTTATTTTTTTTACAAAGCAAAAACTTAAAAATAATAGAAATCAACTTTTTACCATAAACTTTAAGGATCGAACTATAAAAAAATACATAAAAAATTTTAACAAAAATTATTTGTTGGTTGTTTTTATAAAATTGAGCATTCGTCACCATTTCTCGCAACAAACTCAGAGGTACCGAAAAGTTAACACGGCGAGAGACTAGTCGGTGTGTAATTAACTTTGTATAAATACCTTCTATGTGTATATAAAAATCCAGACCGATCCAACTATTGCAAATCTGTTTTTTTTCACATGGGCCTTATTACACCCTGGGCAATTTAAAAAGCCGAAACTGGCTTCAATTACCGTTTAATTTTTTTTTAAACTTGCATCAGTAACGCTTTTTCTTCCCCCCCCCCCCCCACCCCTCTACCTCTCACTTTTTCAAAAAATTATATGGGGGCCTCTAATATTAATTCTGGCTGGATCCCCCAACTTTCATAAGACGCCACTGCTCAGTAATAATTATTAATTCACCTACTTCTACCAAAAAATAAAAAAACTCAATTTTATTTAATCAAATTACCTATATTCGATTCTTACGTCACTTCCTTCATAATTACCATACATTAAAATCACCCCCACCTCATTTTACATAAATTACAAAACCCATCGATCAAAAATAATCAATTAATAACGTGGAAAAAAAATCAGATTATAAAAAAAAGAGTAACTTCACAAAAATTAACTTTTGGTATGAGAATATTTGACCTTTTCTATCGCATTTAATTCGCTAAATTTAATAACAGTTGACTGACAGCTCTATACTGCTAGATTTATTCCCAACCTGACCCAACTAACCTAACCAAACTCAATTACTCATGAGCCCGTCACACTTCCACGTGTTTTAGACATTAATATATACCTAGTATATAAGGTACTGGCACCAGTCTTGGATATAACCCCAGTAATGGTAATTTTTTTTATTAAATGTACTGAATTAGAAATATTTGATTACTATCATTTCTGAATATTAATCTATATACATTTAACTGTCATACAGCGTGATTTGATCACATGAGGCCAATAGGTGTCAAAATGGTGGACATTTAAACTAATTATTAGTATAATTTATTTATTAATTATAGCAACTGCTTAACATTGTTTCAAATTTGAATATTCTTTTTTTTATATTATTTGTGTCGTAGTACTTATCATTAGCAAGAGTCCATCACTGCGTGATCATTACTGGTTTTACTTTATCCATTACTTGAGAAAAAAACATAAACAAAATAAAAGGTTATAATTTAAAAAACAAACTAAATTTTTATTTTTTTTATTTCTTTCGAAAAACTTTGCTCTGCAAAACAGGTCAAAGAGAGTCACTTATAATTATTAATTTAATATTGATTAGTTAATTATTAAATACATTGTGCAGTAAGTACTGATACAATCCTATTTATTAGTGTATTTTTTTATTTATTATGTCAGAACGTATTATATTGTTTTTCTTTCAGTAAATTAAATAATTTTTTTAATAATGTTTTTTCTCGTTATGCTCGCGCCCTCTATTTAGTTTTATCACGTCCCCCTAGGGTCGGGGGGGGGGGGCACAGGTTGAGAATCGCTGTGATACAGCAAACTAATGAAATATTATAGCTGGGGCAAGAGAGAAAGTTTCAAATACAATAAATTTAATCTTGAATTTGAAACTGATGTAGTGAAGTTCATTAAAACTTTTCTCGAAAATTCCACGGTCGGTCGACATAACAATAGTAATTATCACCATCCCTATCAAAACTATAACAAAACTAATGCCTACTCTACGCAGGGGTAGGAAAAACATCTGCCAAGTAAATGCACAGTGCTTCCTCGTGCTAAATTCACCAAAGGTAGTTAATTATTCAACAATTTAAACAAAAACCGATAGTGTTTATATATATTGCCTGGAATTGGTTAACCATTTAATTTTTATGCAATTTTACTAAAAAATATTAGTTAGAAATTTTTCTTAAAACGCACTTGAATATTTTTTCATATATTTTTAATTTTTTGGAAATTTCAATCTAAAAGTCGTCAAAATGACATTTAAAACGCCAAAATGACATTAGCCAATAGCGTAGATTGTAATTCGTATATTTGACAGATGACGTTTTGTTGAAGCTTGCATTCCTTGTATTCAGTTGTGTTTTATGTAAATAATTCAATAGTCGTAGATAAAGTACAGTATACTACTCGCAATGATGGCTATTATAACCTCGAAATTTTTTCTCCCTCGCCGCTTCGCGGTTCGGTTCGAAAATTATCCTCGGTAATAATAGCTATGATTATTGACTCGTGGTATAATATACTATTACACACGTGTGTGTCTGTGTGTCTGTGTGTCTGTGCGTGTGTAACTAAACAACATCCATAGATTACGATATATATTTATTATTTTATGTAAAAATACAGAAATGCATTAAACAGTTCTAAAAATAAAATTAAGTAAATGTATTTTAAAGTTCTTTTTCACAAATGAATGGGCGGGTAGTTGTGCAGAATTCAGTAGTAAAAGCACCATAATAAGAAGAGATCACTCCACAGTTGTAGTCTTTATGATAAATGGGATCAACAAAGGGAGAACCGGGGACCCATTTGTAAAATCCAGAATCCGCCAAAAGACCGTCTGAAAAACAATACCAAATATTTTATTTATATTGATAAATTTTTTCGAGAATTTCGAATGTTTTAATTATTTCTACTTGAAGTGAATGTTTAGTGAAACTTGTCAAAATAGACCTAGTTTGGTTACAAATAAAAACAACGTAAATATCATGAAATGCTGCTCGTTTTTGACAAGTTTCACTGTATTTGGTTATTTACCTAAAACAGTTATAGGTTCGCTATTCTTGAACTCTTTATAGAAGCCTGCATGTGCCGTTCTAGCAGAAGTTGTCTTAATCATCCCATTGACCAAATCCATCTCGGCTTGAGAATTGATCACAACTAAATGAGCCCCTTCATTTACACATGTGTCATTTGCATGGTTCCACGTGACGTAATCGTTGTGGTGTTTGTAATACCCATGTCCAGGGTAGTAAGTGTAACCATGAAGGAGTTTTAACGCCTTCTCAACTTCCTTATCTGTTGAAGAAATAATTACAAAACATTACTTCTCTATTATATAAAAATGAATGTTCGTTTTTTGAGGCTTATAGACTCGGGAATTACTGAACCGATTTCAATGCGGTTTTCACCAATAGTTAAATAATTTTATTATTTTATGAAACCCTAAGATTTAATATTGAAAGACTAAAAAACTCTGTATCAAGTTGTGTTTTGTTTCCATGATGTCAGAGCATACAACTGTCATTTAGGTGTATAAAAACATAGTACCTTATCCATGGAATACAAAATTTTATAATTTACGGTTTCAATATTTTATTATGATCACGTCTCTTTAAAATATATTGTCAAACAATTGAATGATTTTTGACATATATTAACAATTAAATATTTTGGGCATGTTGAATATTTTAGGCTACTATGTTTTTGTGGATATTAACCCGGGTAACACCGGGTCCAGTGCGCTAGTTATTTATAAAAAACAAAAAATAATTTAGATTTATTAAAAAAAACTCACCTTTATTGTGATCTGAAGTTGTGTCCACTATATTTAAAGTATCATTTAGTGCTGTGATATTCTATAATATTAAATATAATATTAAACGTCAGTATAGTTATAACAATAATAAACGATGTCTTAGATTTATATGTAAAACAAAATCAACAGAGTCAATCACTATCTAAAAATTTAAAATTTTTAACAATCACAGATTTATATAAATACGAATGTTTAATTTTCGCTAAAAAATATCAACTAGAAATCAAAAAAATTTAGATCAAATACAAACAAAATTAACAATTGTGTATAAATGAGTATAAAACTACACAATAAAAATATATAATAAACTACCATCTTCTATAAAAGAATTACCCTCAAAAAAATTTAAAATTGAAATAAGACAATTTCTTAGCATAAGATGCCATTATAGCATAAGTGAATATTTAGACTAAATTGTAAAATTTAAATTGATCATTATTATTATTATTTTAATTTGTTCAACATCTGTAAAAAGATATAATGAAAAAAAGAAATACTTACATTCAAGACAGTGTGCACAAGATTTCCGTCACGGAAATTAAATACATGTTCAACTACCTTATCTGCTGAAGAAATAATTACAAAACATTACTTTATTTATAAACAAATAATTTAGATTTATGTTTATAAAAAAACTCACCTTCGTTACAAAATATATTTATATTTACATTCACTGGTTTCTGCGGATCATCTTGATAAAATGACTCATTCGGTTTTATATTAAACTATAAAATACAAATTTAATATACACAATGAATTGAATGAATGTTAACAAATAGGTAAATCAAATTTTAACTGTTGCAAAAAATTCAAACAATTAAAAATACTTCTAAATTCGAAATACAGTAATACTGGCACCTTGGTGTCAAAAATGGTAATGTTATGTGTAAGTGTAAGTAAGAAATTAAAATGCAATTATTTAATTTGTGTGTAAAAAATAAATGCATAAACAAAAACTAGAGAATCATAGAAAATAAAGAATAAAAATACAACATTAAATTAAACAAAACATCCAAGATCAAATTACAATAGTATAATTAATTAATAGTTTAATCCGTTACTTGCACCAATGAGTTACAAATAAAATTGAAAACAAAATACTAATGACAATTTTATTAAATTTTGTGGCAGCATTTCAAAATGCACCAATGACAGATCGTTAAATTTGACCAAAGGCTACTTACTACAACACTTCTAATTGTCCCCATGTTAAATTTCCTATGGCTTAATCAACTTGGAATACACTGTATAACGCGTTAACTCCCTTTGATGTGTTAAAAAATACCGCTACCCGAATTATCGCCTAACGTCTAATGCCGTTATAGAATTAGCGTGTTAATTCGTGGCTATACCTGCGTTTAGTGGCTAACTAGACGTTAATCGTCACGTTACACGCAGGTGTAGCCCAAACATTACAATAATATATTTATACTTACATAGAAGTTAACGTCAGAATAACAGTTATTAATATTAAAAAATATTATGAACAAAGATACAAGTGTTTTAGAAAACATGATGATGTTTGTTGTGTTACAATTTTATTAAGCACTGGCAGAAATAAATTAAGTTGCAATATATTTATATGTTAACTAATTAGTAATTTGCTGTTTTTTTACCATGTTTTAATTTACTTTTAAATTAATATATCAACCAAATTAACAGATTACATTAAAAATTACTAGATATTTCTAGTTTATGTTGACAAAAATTAAATATAGTTGATATAAATAGATATTATTAAATTTTATTATCAAAAACTAAAAATATTTTTTATTTGCTAATTATTTATTTAATAAATTAATGTTGTTGATTTTCCATCACGTGTAAAATGTGTGATATTTTTCAAAACTTTGGTAAATTATAAATTAATACGTATTGGGGATGTTCCAACATTCGTATTTGTATTTAATATACCTGAAAGTTGGAATTTGCTGAAATTTAAAAATTATTTGATTTTGGAGTAGTTTTATTTTTTAATTCCTGAAAAATGAAAAAATGGTAAAAAAATAAAAATTAATATTTTGAAATTTTTTATTAATAATTTAAATATAAATAATTTTTGTATGTTAGGGTATCGCAAAATGTGGCAGAGCTGGACAAATGCATTTTTTCGAAGTATTCTTCTGAATGTTTTTGTTTATAAAAGATTCTTTTTAAAAACATTTCAAAGAATCAAGAACATGTAAATTATATTATTACCGGAGAACCTTGAAATTTGGTATATATATTCCTTGGGGGTTAAAAATACCAACTAGTGGGCCTTTTTTGAATAAGTTTATAAATGGGATAACAAGGTTTATTGTTATATAGTATATTTTAAAATTGGTGAAAATACATACAATTTGAACTTTTTTAACTTTTCAACTAGAAATTATGTTTGTTTATGTCTTTTTTTAGAACATGTATAATAAAGTAATCGCCGCTGAAAACTGGCCGAGCTCTTCGTGAGGCTTCCTATGTAGGTAAGCAATATCCGGTGACGGATGTATATCTGGTTGTATACACAATATTTCTATAGTTAAATAATATAATTGAATGTTATAAAAAGTCTTCTAAACTTGCTTTGTGGCAATTGAACGGTAAATATTTCTAGATAAACGAACTTAATACAAACATTGGTAATATGGAGTCTAATATTTATTTTAATCGTGATTTGTTTTGAATAATGGGAAGTGTTCAATTTTTAGTTAATATGTTTCATCAAAATCGGTTCAGTGATTTTTTTAAGGATTATCAATCAAATTCATGTGTACAATTTATTGATATAATTACAATTCAGTCTAAAATTAAAACTAAACAACTAAATTAATATTTATACCTAAGTAAAATATTATCTAAAATTAAAAGTTGGTACAATCATCAAAAACAATTAATTAATACAATTTCACCTCTACCAGTGGCCAACTTCAGGCAACTGCCTCGGGCCCCATGATGACGGGGGGGGGGGGGGGGGGGGGGAAGCTGAGGAAATATTTTTTTTATGTTAGTATAAAAATAAATTTAAAAAAAATATTTTTTCGTTATAAAATGAGTGGGGGGGGGGGGGGTAATATTTGGCCACTGGGATTATTTAGTAGATAAATATTTATTTAATCTAGGCTATATAATTGACATATGTCCCTTCAGCAGCTTCCTGGTCGACACTCTGTGCAGCCTGACGTAAAAACTTCGCTTCCACGTTTCGGAAGTCGCGCTTGCAATTCGTGACAATGCGGTTCATGCGCCTCATTGTTTCTAGCACTAAGTCGTCCATTTCTCCCGATAGGGCGTTAGCAGATGACGCGTCGAAGCTAGACCTAGGCTCGACTCGATCCCATTCACGGGGATGTTCGCTTATCTAAAATAATAAAAATTACATTATTAAATACTAATTGGACCCGGTGTTACCCGGGTTAATATCCACAAGTTATACACCTGAATTAATAAAATATTGAATCAGTAAATTATAGAATTCTTTATTAAATGGCTGCTATGTTTTTATATAAATGACAGTAATGGAAACAAAACACGACTTGATAAATGTTTTTTTTAGTCTTTTGATGTTAAATCTTAGGTTTTCATAAAATATTAATAGCTAAAAACATGCACTGTGTAATTATCCAACTATTGGTGAAAACCGCATTAAAATCGGTTCAATAGTTTTTGAAATATTTGATGTATATTACACACTATACAATTTATACGATTAATAAATTACTACTGAACCGATTTTAATGCGATTTTCTCCAATAGATAAATAATTTTTCAGAGCAGTATCTTGGCTATTCTTTTTTAATATTGCTGGTTCAATGAAACATTTGAATTGGTTTATAATAATAATAAAAACTCAATAATAAGATTTTAGTGCCACTAAATTATCGATATATTTATAATTAAAAAGAAATCATTACTTACCTCAGTCATAATGTTTGAAAAGCAAACACTAACTTTTTCCAACGTTTCATCCACAGCCTCTAAAGCTAGCTGCTTAGTTCTTTCATCCATAGTAACACTGTTCATTAGGTTTAATCTTATATCTCTACTCTGAGCTAAAATCAACGTCGATAAAATAAATTCTGGATGTATATGTTCTAAGCTCTGTTTCCTTCTTGCCTAAAAAAATTAACATTTGATTCCAATAAACGACATTTTGATTCTATTAAGCGGAGGTTTTGATTCTAATAAACGGCGGTTTTTATTTCTATATGTTTAAATACCTCCATTTCTACTTTGACAAAGTATTTAGTTAATTCTTCAGATAGAGATCGGGTTAGTTATAAAAAAAACATTTGATTCTAATAAACGATATTTTGATTCTATTAAGCGGCGGTTTTTATTTCTATATGTTTAAATACCTCCATATCTACTTTGACAAAGTATTCAGTTAGTTCTTCAGATAGAGATCGGGTTAGTTATAAAAAAAACATTTGATTCTAATAAACGATATTTTGATTCTATTAAGCGGCGGTTTTTATTTCTATATGTTTAAATACCTCCATTTCTACTTTGACAAAGTATTCAGTTAGTTCTTCTGATAGAGATCGGGTTAGCTGATCGTACCACTGGACCATGGCCGGAAGTAGGTTCGTCATAGATCTAATTTCACGTGCACTATCCTTTAACTCGAACTTGAGCGAATGTACGCGGGCCCACATTGCCTCCAGGTTGCGTTCCAGCTCGACATTGTAACCAATACGACTCTCTGATGTCTAAAAAAAAGACAAGATATTCAAAATAATTTTTCTTTCTGATATTTTAGCATTTTCAACTGATTGTGAGTTAATGTAACTAAAAATAAATGCATAGGGCGCTTATAAGCATTACTTTTGACCCCCCCCCCCCCCCCCATCACCTCTTTCCTCCACGTAAGGATTAGTAATGTCCAGTTCTAAATAAGGTTTCAAACGTATCTGACAGTTCTCTTGAAGTTTCATGAAGTGTTTGAACACCAACGGTATTAAAGATATTATGAAAATTATTTTGTACAATCAGTCGTCAACTGTGTTACAATAAGTTGAAGTATCACTGCTCTAAATTTCATAGCTAATCCATAGAATTAATACCCCATTTGAAAGTGCTTGCTAGCTTCTTTCTAATACCGGACATAAGATTTTATGGACACTCCTTAATGTTGAATAAATAATATGAATAATTTAGGGTCATAATACTCATAATATGTATATAGTTTTTTTTTTTATAAAAAATTAGGACTTCGTGAAAAATATTATGATTTATTAATATCTGACCCTGAAAATAGATTATACAAAGTAAGTGATTTCATTTAAACGACAATATATTGACTAAATTCAATAAATAATAAGACGTAAATTAAAATATTTTTTTGAACTTGACCGACATTTTTTTTTTAATTTGTATCAAATGGTTATATTTCAGAGATTAACAACTTTAACAAAAAGTATTTTTTAGTACTTATCGTCCCTTAGGCAACTATTTTTTTCAGCGTGTTCTTAGTGCCCTTTTTACTCTACAACACTCTTGGATTTACTCCTGAGCCTATCACCAATTTCTACATTGGTAGAAACGTTGACGAAAACAATATTTTCTTAATATAAAAATATACTCTTAATCAATAAATAAATTATAACAAAAGTTTTTTTAAGTGTATATTCTTATACAGGTTGTCCAAGATAAGAGTGAAATGTATGTGGATTTCTTAAACGGTAAGAGATACAGATTCGGTTAAATGAGATAAATTATTTGTAAGGAAGAGGTGAATATTACTACATCAAAAAATATCAAAAATTGTATGTGGTTTAGGCGGTATACCCAAAAATCTGAAAATTCTTAAAATTGCTATAACTTTTTTGTCAAAGTAGATAATTACTTTTTGTTTACGGTTTCTTAAAGCACTTTTTGTGTAGAATTAATTGGTGTATTTAAAATGTTCATATCACTTTTAGTTTCCGAGTTACATGACTGTATCTCTTACCGTTTAAAAAATCCCCATTTTTCGGTATAAATATAAAACAAAGTTTTCTTGGCCTAATTAAACGTTTCTACCTATGTATACATACCAAGCAGTGGCGCAGCGAGAGGGGGGGGGGGGCAAGAGGGTCTATCATACCCCGGGCGCCACTCGCAAAGGGGCGCCAAATGGTCCCCAAGACGACTATATTCTATATATTATTTTACTTTATGTTTTTCGGGGGCGCCAAAAAGGTATCGATACCAAGTTATAAGCAATACACACAAAGAACTAGAAAATAATAAATGAAATACTTACGTGTAGGGACACTAACACAATTACAAAAAGGGTCGCAATTTTCAACATTTTCAAGTTAACAAGATATATTAACTATAAGATGTGAACACAAATAACTAGTTTTTCATAGAAATCAGAAAACGTATTTTATATATTATTATCAGCACAAGAGGTCAAAATTCAAAATGATAACCGTTCATTCTCGAGGGCAATAAATACAGTACAAGTTATTTATTATTAATGAATATATTATGTGCTTTTTTTGCTATATTTAATTATTACAATAAATATAACAGTTTCATTCAACCAATTTTTAATTAATCATGAATGAACGTCGAAAGAAAAAATGATTTTATCTGAGTATTTTTAAATTTACAAAAGAAAAAAATGTTAATAATATATTATATTATTACCCCTCGACCCCCTTTCGAAAAAAATTACACATTAACGTTTTGAGGGGTCTCTGAATCACGTACGACTATTACCCCAACGATGTCTGTATGTCTGTCGGTCTATAAACGCACTATTCTGAATATGTGCGCATTTCATATTTTTTAGGAACATCACTAAGCCGATCAATTTTTCTGGTTATTTTGAGAACGGTGCAAAATAGAAAAAAATGTTTTTAATAAATGTTATAGAGAATATTATAATCTTCAATTTATGTTCCTGCTACGTTTTCGTTATAACGAATCGTTTTGAAGATATTCGAACTTGTAAATTATTATTTTTTAGAAACATTAATTTTTAAATTTTTATGATTATTTTGTAAACGGAGTGAAATAGAAAAAAATAATTTGTATAAAAGTTATAGAGAATATTATAATCTATAATTTATATCCCAACTATTTTTCGTTTTAACGAATCGTTTTTAAAATATTGGCTCCTGTAGATGCATATTTTTTAAAAACATTATTTTTTGAATTTTTCTGATTATTTTCTAAACGGTGCGAAATAGAAAAAAATGTTTTATATAAAAGTTATAGAGAATATTATAATCTTCAATTCATATTCTAACTATTTTTTCGTTATAACGAACCGTTTTGAAGATATTCAATCTTGTATAATTTAATCTATAGAAAAGTATATTTTTTTATATTCGTAGTACGTTTAATATGATATTCAGGTATCTACTATACATATATATGATAGTTTTCTAGCACCTCATACCAACGAAGAGATACTGTGTATATGTATGTATGAAATACAGACGGTATTCTGTATCCCGTTAGCTTTACGGATACAGGATTGCTATAAACGATATTTATCTGCTTAGGTAATGAGCGGAATATAGGTCTGTGAACATTGCGACGTTGTATAATGCAACAGGGGGATTTATGTCAGTGGCGTGCGCCACATACACGCTCAGGGGCGAATTTAAAACCCTGGTTCAATATAAATAAATCTAATGTGAATTTTTTTAATAAACTGCCATCTCTTGGACATATCAAGAAGTTATTTTTTAGGTTTGAGTCCACGGTGGGGTTAAATTTACATTGTTTAAAATCCTGGCGCCATCTATTGATGAAATATCTAACTAATGTGTATTTGGTTAGAGTTTTTGTCGTAAGATGGCACTAGTACGTGCTTTTTTGACATTTATCAATATTTTTTATAACCTTGAAATAAAAATACAATACCAGATTTATTAAATTTATTTGAATTTATTATTTTATTACATTTCTTTGATTGTCTTTCATCACCTTTCTTTTAAAATTAAAAAACAAAATTAATACATAACTATAAAAACTATATCTATAACTTTGGCAAAGATTGGACCTCTGAAAAATACATTTAAATTGAATTTCTCTCAAACCATAAATAAGAATAAAATAAACTATCGCAAAAATCAACATTAACTTTAACCTCCATAGGAGACAATCCTTCTAAAATTATATTACACAATTATAAAAATATACATAGGCAAAAATATTAAATTACATAACAACGGTAACAATTCACACATTTATATTTGTTTAAAAACCCTGTCGTTCACCATACCTAAGAACAAGAGAGCGAAGATATCATTATAGAAATTACTATAATACATACACGCCCTTTTACAATCCGGGGCCCAATTAATCTCAAGCAACTTCGGCTGCATGACTTTATCACCATCTGGGGTCGTTTTCCATTCAAGCATAACATCTGCCGCATACAAAGCCCTCGACTGTTTATTCTGCACAATCCCACACGGCGATTCTTTCTCAAGTGCGGCCTCAAACACATCCTTAAATATCTCAAGAATCCTACTTTCAATCGTGCTCCAATCGTAATCCCCATACTGTGATCTCCACTCGTTTAAAAACTCGCTACACCTCATGTGTCGTAAACTCTGAGGATTACTGTAGTTCATCACGGTAAAATGCTTCTCGTAGACATCAAAATCATCAAGAGAGAACGGCTCGTTCGCAAAACGAATAAAGAAATTCTTGTAAACGAAAACTTGCAGAGGTTTGACACTTTGTACAAGAATCACGTAACGCACATCGAATTTAACCTTCCCGTTTATTTCTGGTCTATTGAAAAGAACAGGGGTGTTGATGTATTTTTGAACTATCTTCGGCCCCGTTGTCGAAACGCGAATTATCTGGTGCAAGTTATCGGTAATATGCGTATCTAAACCCCGCGCTAAGTTGTACGGTTTGCAGATCCATGTATTATCAAGTGCTAGGTTCTCCCGATGCTGGAAATAACTGATGAATTTTGGAAGTTCCGTTGATAAATTAAACGTCGTTGGTAACCAATCAGGGAATGTTTCTAGCGTTTCTGCGTTGTACTTAAATTCACCGGCTTTTCTTCTGCAAATAATAGCCAAGAGGTCTTTGATTGTGATGACAAATTCAAACGGAAACTGGTTTATGAATTTGTGCGGATGCTCATCCTCGAATTGTTTATATTTTTTAAAGTGATGTGTCAGCCAAAGAACATCTGCTTCATGTTCGTTATCGACTATTTCAAAATAGGGATCATTTAGAAACCGATTCACATATTTATATTCACTGTACACTTTTAATTTCTTCGAAGGTTCGACGCCATTTTTTTTTAAATCGTAATCTTCCGTTTCTGGGACTTCCTCGTCGATGTGACCTTCAGAGAAATACTCTGCATCTGGTTCTTCCTGTTTAAAATCAACATCTAAAAACGATTCTTCGTTCCACGGGACTAGCAAAGCTTTCCGTCGTAGCGGATCAGTTTCTCTTTCAACGTAATTTCTCGTAACTATTTCGCCGCAATCTACGTCTTTTATAGGAAACAGTAAGCTGTAAGATATATCGTCCCCTTGGTAGATAAATGGCACCATTCTGAAATTTGGATCATCTGAATGTTGTATTCCGAAACCTAGTTCATCCGTTATGTACCATATCGGTAATCTATCTTCAATGTTATCTGTATTCTGTATCGAATAAGTTTGATTGTAACGCCACATCTGTTTGAGAATGTTATTTATCTTTTCATCCATCGTTAAGTTCTCTGATATTCCCATCAAGACGCAGAATCGTTCAACTAAACTGGCATTAGTACGCAGGTGGGTTTTAGCGTCTTCAGGGCGGTACGTCCATGCGTGATCAACTAAATATATATTGTTTGGAACGATTTTCTTTATTCCGGTTTCTAATTTTACTTGTACTAACCATAGTGGGTCGGACGGCTTGGGTGTGTTGTTTTCGTAATCTATTTGAAGTAGTTCGAGCACTTCGCCTGCATCAAATATTTGATTTTTTAATTTATAAAATAATATCTCCCAAAATATATCAGGTACTCCAGATGAAATTAATTGTTGGCTGTGTAATTGTATGAAAACTTGGAAATCCATTTCAACACTCATTTTCTGACTGAGCAAGTACGAACTTAAAGTAATTGTTGGAACACGATATTAGGATATTTAAAATATAATAAGGTTATTTTGTAAATTTTGTATTTTGTTAGTTCGGTTCTTTAGGTTGGTCCACGTGCACAACGTTCAACAAAAACCAGGGTAGCCAGCTTCACAAAGACAAATTATAATTTTGTTTTTCTTTAAAAATTATTATTTATTAATAATATTTTAATGTTAATATAATCTACAATTTAACTTTTATAACCATATTTTCATTCAATAACTAAGTTTTTATTTATTACCGATAATTATAATCTCTTCGCGATTACACAAATTTCATTAGGCTTAAGCAAAAAAAATAAGATGTGTTTCGTTTTTAAGTTATGATATATTCTGTGTATCATTTTAATTAATTTACCCCATTTATGATAAATTATGATAGCAAGCTCAAAACAATAATAGTTATACGATTGGCAACTCTGGACGGAAATGACGAAACACCGAAGCCGAATTTCCTGTTAATAAAATCGACACGAGAGTGCAGCACCACCAGTATCTACCTTGAAATTGAACTGCGCTCTTTTCCGCTTCTGCACGTGGGTGATACAGTATACCGAATCGATAATCACATTTGATTTTAAAAGCTCGAATTTTTTGGTTTTATGTAAGTATAGAGTTGTTTAACTTGTTATTCAATTTGTTTTTATGTATTTTATTGTAATTTTAATTATTTTATAAGCGTACAATTAGGAAAAATGTTGTTTTATTTGAGTCGCACTTAAGGTTTACAATGGATCCATCACGTGTTTTTAAACAAAACGCTTTTTCTACAGAAACTTACTGCAATTATGGATTACGAAGTTGGAAATGTAGCGAATTTGGTGTCGAAATCTCCTAAAAGGAAACTTAAAACTCCAAACAAGCAAACACCTAAAAAGGAAAACAACAGTCCGAAAAAACAAATGAACGGGAACACGCCGAAAGGCAACAATCAACAAAACAAAGGAAAGCAGACTCCTAAAAACAAACAGACACCTAAAGGGAAACAAGCTAAACATGTTAAACCACAAGAAGATGACGAAGAAGAAGAAGTCGAACAGGTGCAAGTTGCAAAACAATTACCAAAGGGTAAAAAACAGAATGCAAAGAATAAACAACCCCCTAAGGGTAAAAAACAAGTGCAGAAAGAAGAAGAACCTGAAGATAGTGACGAGGAAATGGATGACTCTGAAGAATCTGTAGAAAATGGGGACGTTGCAAATAAACTTGTGATGGAAAGTGACGATGATGAAGATAGTGACGAAGAAGAGGAAGAAGATGATGATGACGACGATGATGATGATGAAGATGAAGACGCAGAAGAAGAAGAAGCGAGTGAAGGTAGGAATTTTAAAATTTATTTTTCTGCGTGTTCCTCTCAATTTGGCATGCCTCTATCTTGATTTCGATAGAGCATGAATGCTTTTGGGAGGTAGAGTGAATAGATTGGGAATCTATGCCTTCGGTGTCCACACATTTAACGTCTGGATCCCATCCTCAATATTCCCAACAATTATTTTCAAATTTGATTGTTAAATTTTTGAATTTTGATTGTTGAATTTTTTTGGATAACTGAATTTTTTTTAGATGATGATTCAGATGAAGAATCTCAAGAGAAACCTGGAAAAAAAGTACAAAAAGGAAAGAAAGAACAGGTAGAGAAAAAGGAGGATGATCCTACTGTTGATATCAGAACCATATTTGTTGGCAACTGGCCAATAGACAAAACAGAAACGGCTCTTGAGAAACAGTTTAAGAAATACGGTACAATCAAATCAATGCGCTTCAGAAATATTCCAGTCAAAGATGTTCGTACCCCAAAAAAAGTAAGTAAATAACAATTTAAAAAAACCGTCGATTACTAACGTTGGATAATTTCAGGTCGCAGCAATCAAAAAAGAATTCCACCCACAGAGGACGAGTTGTTGTGCGTTTGTCGTTTTCGAGGATCAGGAGTCGGCGAAGAAAGCTGTCGCAGAAAACGGTAAAGTGTTCCACAATCATCACCTTCGCGTGGAAGTTCTCGGCGAAAAAGTGGAATATACCCCAGATAAAGCGATATTCATAGGAAACTTAGCGTTCAGTAAGTGCGTTTTTTTTTTATATGTTTTGGTGTTTTTTGTTTTTTTTTGTATAGATCCTCTCAATTTGGCATGCCTCTATCTTGATTTCGATAGAGCATGAATGCTTTTGGGAGGTAGAGTGAATAGATTGGGAATCTATGCCTTCGGTGTCCACACATTTAACGTCTGGATCCCATCCTCAATGTTCCCAACATTTGTTTTCAAAGTGAAATTTCTTTAATTAACCTAACCTAACTTATTGAAATAAAGGTTAAATATCGTTTTAGTGCTCTATTCATTGAAAATCTGTTTTATTTTAATACAAATTGCAAGAAATATTGTAATAGATCGGATTAAAAAGTTTTAAAGAAATTATAACAATCACAAAAAAATAATTAAAACCTGTTTGGTAGCTACTCTGATTTTAAATTTACGCTAGTGCACAAAACTAATCTCTGCGCGTTACATCGAGTTTCTGTAATCATCTAGACATTATTCATGTCAAAAAACAAACTAAAGAAATTTCACTTTTCTTCGCCATTTTTAAGTAACGTAAATTTTTTTAAATAAAATTTAACGTTTTGATGTCTAGCTGCGGAAGACGACGACGTTTGGGAAGCGTTCGAAGGCTGCGGTAAGATCCATTCAGTGCGTGTAATGCGCGACCAGAAATCACAAATGAGTAAAGGTTACGGCTACGTTAACTTCGAATCAAACGACGCAGTCGAGCTTGCCGTCAACTTGGAGAACGTTGTAATCAAAGACAGGAAATTAAACATCTGTAGGTTTACCAAACAACAGAGAGATAAGAGTAAGTTATTTGGCTTCTGGGTTTAAACAGCGTCTTTATTTATTTTTATGTATTTTTATTAGAAACACAAAAACGGAAACGTTTTGGAGGTAATGATGGTTCCCCGAATAAAAAACAGAAGTTTAACAAGAACCAAAAGGAAGGTGGTTTTGCCGGACAAAAGGCGCAACAAAATAATAAGGTTTGTAAGATATTTTATTTGTATAGGTGATTTTCGTTGCTGAAATTGCTTCAACATGCCAGGTTTTTGAGATGACCTAACCTAAAAGTGCCAAAATCATGTTTAAGAATTTATTATGAAGTGGGTAATTTTTTTTAAGTTTTCGTTCACGGTAAGAAATAGAACTGTCTTTCCTCTTTAAAATGAATTTTTACTTTTTACTGTACGATTTTTTTTCACCGAGATATACTAGTTTGAAAATAACCTAACCTAAATATGCGGATTTTTGCAATGTTTAAGAATTTATTACGAAGTGTGTAATTTTTTTTTAAAGTTTTTGTTCACAGTAATAAATAGAACTGTCTTTCCTCTTTAAAATGAATTTTAACTTTTCACTGTGCGATTTTTTTTCACCAAGTTATACTAGTTTGAAGATAACCTAACCTAAAAATGCGGATTTTTGCAATGTTTAAGAATTTATTACGTAGTGTGTAATTTTTTTTTAATGTTTTTGTTCACAGTAATAGATAGAACTGTCTTTCCTCTTTCAAATGAATTTTTACTGTGTGATTTTTTTTCACCAAAATATACTTGTTTGAAGATATTGTTATATTTATACGTAGTAGAGTCCGTAAACTTCAAACTAGTATATTTCAGGAGGGTAAAATCGTACAGTAAAAAATAAAACTTCATTTGAAAGAGGAAAGACAGTACTATTTGTTGGCATGAACGATAATGTAAGAAAAAAATTATCTACTTCGTAATAAATTCTTAAACATTACAAAAATCGTCATTTGACACTTTTAGGTTAGGTTATTTCAAAAACCTGTTGCAATAGCGCACTAAACTTTTGAAATCACCTATTAAAGCAGAGACAACAAAATGATGTCGGCCTTGATTTAATTATATTTTATTTCCAGAATAAGAAGTTCGATAAAGGAGCGCAACAGAAAAAACAAATGCAAAAGAAATTTAATCCGAAGAAAAAAGTAGCAGCAAGCGAATAAATAGTTGTTTATTTAAAAGAATGTATCACATTTATTGTAATGTATATTTTATTTTTAAAAGTTTACGATATGTGTTTCCAAATGTTTTGACTGTATGTGATATAGTCGTTTGGATTGATGGAAATTGTATTTTTTAATAATTGAAAAACGTGAGTACAAACGTTGTTCCATAAAATGTATAAGTTTCTTTTGTATTAAAATATTTTTACGTGAATTTGTTCAATTTATTTATTATCCTAGGTTTTCACAAAGATGAACATTAGAATTAACTCCATGTAAGAGAAATATTAATTTTTTTATAGGTTATGAATTGAGCAGGCCGCCATTTTGCTTATGTCAGTTAATATAAAATTTATTTTAATTAATTTCCAGTATTAATGAAATATATGTAACCAAATTTATCTGCTAATAAGCACTTTCAATGAGGTGAATTTGTTTGATTTATTTATTATCCTAGGTTTATGCAAAGATAAACGTAATGCCAGGTAAAAGTATTATTAATTTTTTTATAGGTTATAAAATGAGTAGGCCGCCATTTTGTTTAGGCTGGATAATAGAAAATGATTTATATTTTATTAATCTCCGATATAACTAAATTTATTAGCTAACAAACACTTTCAATGGGGTATTAAACTTATAACAGTTAACTTAAAGTTTCATGACATGTTTGACAGTAAGCAAACAACAATAGTATTAATTAAAACTAGTGGCATATATTAAAATTATATTGTAATGGCCACTAATGTATATCTAAACACTACTGATTATCAAATCCATCACATAATTAATACCATACACCGTTGAAGTTGAAAGAGCTTGTTAATCAACAAACTTAACCTATAAAAGTCCATTTTTTATAAATAATTTAAGTTTTAGAAGTGACTTAGATTGAACCCTACAAAACACTCATACAGTTTTGATGTATCTAATAAAGGTTAAATACTTGACTTACACAGCTAATTTATTCACTGCTTAGCTGTTTTGAGTGATTATATGTATCTGAAAATGAGAAATTGTAAGGTTGGTTTTTAATAAATAAATTTATAATCGTAAAAGTTTATTATTTACAATTATTATACAAATATATGAAAAAGAAATGTTAAAATTTACACACAAGACTTTTTTCACGTAATCTGTTTCTTTGATGATTCCTGAATAATTCTAATTTTCTTTTGAAACTCAGCAGGAAAACTATTGATATTTTTCTCGTAACATTTCAAACAAAACGTCCTACAATAAAACACACTGCAAGTTTCCGCCCGACATATTAAACAATCACATAACGAACAACGGGAACCTAAAATAAGGAATTCCCCCATCCTCGGCGGGGAAAACGGATCTTTCATTATGTACATGTCCTCTTCCAATCTGAACATCCGTGAAAACGGTGGCTTCTTTCCTAAATAGTCATATTCTTCTTCTAGTTCACAATTTGAACATTTAAATTTACTCTTTTCTTTCGACGTACTCGCCTTTTCAGTTTCTTCTTCCATGCATGCAAATTTTTATGAAGTACTGAAAAATATATGCAAAATATATCCCAGGAAAAAAATTAACAAATCTCTTAGATCAGATCTGCTTAAATCTGATGTCATATTTGATTAAGTATATCTAGATCTGATTAAATCAAACTTTGTATCTAGTCAGCTCTGCTTGGATCTGATTATATCTACTTATATCTGATGTTATACTTGATTAAGTATATCTAGATCTGATTAGATCAAACTTTGTATCTAGTCAGCTCTGCTTGGATCTGATTATATCTACTTATATCTGATGTTATACTTGATTAAGTATATCTAGATCTGATTAGATCGAACTTTGTATCTAGTCAGCTCTGCTTGGATCTGATTAGATCTAAAGTCATACTTGATTAAGTATATCTAGATTTGATTAGATTAAACTTTGTATCTAGTCAGCTCTATTTGGATCTACTTAGATCTGATGTCATACTTGATGAAATATGTCTAGATCTGACTGATAGATCTAATACGACTTTCAGCAGATTATGTTCCTTTTGATTCAGATCTTATCAGATCCAGCTAGACCTTATTGGATCTGATCATTAAGACCTGATTGTAAATAGATCTATTGTAATCGAAGTAGATTGAAATTTTCTATCTATGTAGATAGAATTTATTTTTTCCTAGGTATTATATTAAATTAAATAAATTCACAAATTCTAAAACCAGGCTTGACTTAAAATTTTTTATTTCAACAACAAATATAAACAATACATTAAAAACAATTTACAAATCTTTAACTTCTCTCTACAGCTATTTCTTTAGGCGCTACCACCGGCCACCAACTAGGTCTTAAAGTCGTCGCTTCAACATCACCGATTAAAAACCTCTTCGCTTGCAAAGCCTCAGTTATTCTCAACAAACCCAACCCAAACGTTTCTGAAACACCTCTAAGCTTTCCCAAGTTCTTTTTCGTATCATCCATTGATTTAATTGCTTCTTCCGGGACTATATTAGGATTTAAACTCGATTTAAGAATGATAGGCATCAGCCGTTTTCTTACAACACCGGTATGGTGCGTCCTAGCTGTTACTTCTTGTCCAATATAACACCCTTTATGAAAACTGACTCCGTGTAAGTAATCGCAGTTAGCTTCAAGTGGAAAACAATTCCCCGGAGGTAGATTTTCCATTCCTTCTCCTATTCCCAGCTTGTAACGATGTGTTTTATATTTAATATCGTTACAACTGTTTTCACTGATATTTAACCCCACTTTAATACTTTTTAAATCTAAATCTGATGGAGCTAAAATACGTGAACCTAATTCGTTTAAACGCGGGTCCCGATATACAAGTAACTTATCAACACCTATTTCTTTACTGACTTCGATTCTCTTATCGTTTAGTGTCGTACACGGAACAATCTTTCCTTGGATACTATTAACGAAATCTATATCTTTTGTATTTTCAGCCGATACGGGGTTAAACATGACATGTACTTTAAATATATCTTCAATATTAGTTATATCGATTTTTCTTCGCACTCGAAACATTTTTAAATGCTTCTCTAATGCTGATGATGCGTCTTTATCACATTCAATCAGATATGAATTTGATTGTGAAGTTTTATAGATTATTGAATCGTAAAGCACTCGGCCTTTTGTATTTAAAAACATCGTATACATGCTGCCTACTGTCCCGCTCAAATGGTGAATGTCATTTGTTATCAGGCCTTGTAAGAATTCTGTCACTTCTGTACCCGATATTTGTATTAAACTACGTTGATGCAGTTCTTCTATTATGTTTTGCGGTGAAGTTGACAGTTTGCATTTTAAAAAAAGGGTTGTCAATTGTTTTTTTATTGGTAATTTTGTAAGAAACATCGCGGTTAATTAAATTTCTATAAACGAAAGTCAAACCTGGTCAAAATTATATACAAATGATCACATTTAAAAAATTTACTTACAATTTTAGGTTATATCTTTAAAAAAATTTACTTCGGAAATATTTGATGTTTTTTACCAATCAAAAAGACAGGCGTTTAATTACAATATGCATTAGTTAATTAATTCAATTCTTCTGTCAGTTTTCTATATGTCACTTTAAATATACCGCCATCTTTGCGTAATTGATCGCATATCAAAGATATGAACCACACATATAAAAGAAAGTCAATGAATTTTTTAGTTTGGTGATGTAAGCAACTTAATATAGATGACCTTCTTTGAATTCTCAAGAACTCTTGACGCCAACACAAAAATAATGCAGCTAGTAAAGCTGGTAAACCTGTAAGTAGTTGCAAAATAGCCTTCAGAGGAGGTGCAGTGCGTTCACAGTTTATTATATTTTTTTAAATAAATATGCAGAAGTAATTTTTCCCGGTGTTAACAGTGTATTTTATAAACGCGAGCAACTTTAGTTATAACTGTTATTTGACGTTTTTCAATGTTTTTACAAGTTTTCAAAACAATACTTAATTTAAGATGACAAGTGCGTGAATTTTAATTCCAGTGAACGTTAAACAGTTTCTTCATTGAATCGATATGATTTCTGACGGATATTTAGTAGGCGATGGATCGTGGAATTTGCGTGTTTATGTCACAGATCTGCAGGTCGAAAGGACCTTGCGGGTCAAAGGTGACCTGCACATTGGTGGGGTTATGCTGCAACTTGTCGAGGATTTAGGTAGGTCATTTTGTGCAAATAATTATTGTAAACAACGATCGTATAAAAACAAATAGCTAGCATAGGTAAACACGTATTTTTTATTTATATTGTAAATTTTAATTCATTGACAGGTCTGCATGGAGTTCAGTGGCGTGCTTTCTTTTTTTTTTTTTTTTGAAAAATAAATTTTGACATTTTTTTAAGGATTCGTTTTTTTTTTTTCGTATAAAAATATATTTATCATTGATAAAAAATTGAATATTATAGATACACCCACGTAGGTACTTACATGTAATTGTACAGTGGCGTGTTATTCTTTTTTTTTAATAAATCTTGCCATTTTTAAAGGATTCAATTTTTTTTTTTAGTTTTTTCATAGAAAAATATATTTATCATTGATAAAAAATTGTAATTTAATTTCAATTATTTATTTAATTAACACTTGAAGTTAAAATAATGTCGATTCAACAAATGTAATGAACCACTTCAAAAATTACAGAAATAATAAATTTAAATGTTTTTCTTATTATTGTTATTTTAATTTGTTTTTTTAATTAAAAAAAAAAATTAATTAAATTGACAGATTTAAATTAATTAAGTAAATATATTTATTTATATTAAACATATCAACAGAAGTATTAAACAATTAAAATCCTAAGGTCTAAATTCTAAATAAAATTTTATTTTAAATTGATGATAGAAATAGTACACTTGAAAGATAAATTTCTACGGAAATGTTGAAAACATGTGACACTACTTCCGGTTGTATAAAGGGGCAGGGATTCTTTAAATGAATAATACCGAATCTTTGACAAAAAATTAAATATATCTACTTTTTTTATTTAAAAATAAATTGTATATATTATCGACGAATTAAATTCTCAGTGGGTAATTTTTGAAATTTTTATGTAATGTATGTTAATGTTGATTTTTATGACTCAGTAAAGAAATATTACTTATCTTAAAGCATTCTCTATCCACGTATAAAATTTATTTAATTTAAAATATTAATTTCTATTATAAAGAATTTTCCATGCATTTTTTTTTTTTATAAAAAAATACTTCATTGAACAAAATCACAAATTTTTTGTGCGCATAAAAAAAATTACTAAAAATAAAAAGTATACAAATGTATATAAATAAAAAAAACTGATTAATCTGTGCGGGTAAAATTTTAAAATTTCTCAATTTTTGGGGCGACCTACTAATTAATACAATAAAAAATATGTTAATTTTTTTTAACTTGATTTTAAATTTTGTAATTTGTTTTGATCAATAATGAAAGTTAATCAGGAAAAATGTATTTACGGCAACAATCCGAAAAAGCAAAAATCAGTTCAGAAAAACTTAAATAACTTTTTTATTTCAATATGTATGGATAAGTATATATACATCATTTAAAAGGGCATAAAAAACCCTACAATATGAGATAAAAAAAATTACTCTACGATGGTTCGCTCAAAGATGGCGAGTCAATCAATTTTTTTTTTGGAAATATAAGTTTTGGCTGTAATTTTAAATATTTTAAAATCAAACTTTGTAGGTTTATTTAGGATCATAAGAAATACATTTTCACTTATTTTCATCAAAATATCCATAGTCGTTGCAAAGTAATTGAGAAAAAATGAAAAATCTGTTTTTAGCGCAGTTTGTAATTTTTTTTTAAGGTTAGAAATTAAGTTACAGTATTCCGCCTTACACATATCGATAGAGGGGCTTCTTACGAGTAACCCTATATATATTTTTTTATATAAATGTTGTTTTATCATGACGTCATTCAAGATACAAAATTTAATTTCGGAAAAATTAGGGTTTGATATTACTGCACTTTTAGAAGAGCCCTGAAGATGTCCACTGCAATGTGTGACGAAACGTTGTTGGTCGATAACACGAACAACCCGACGCGGCTTACACCCAGAAGTCAAGATCACCGCGGAAGCCTCAATACTTGTTTGATATTTAGGTTACATTTTTCAAATACGTATGTGACTGGACACGTGTTTCGACTTGACACAAGAAGCTCTCGTCAGGAGTGTAATGAAGAATACCGTCCATTGACAAAACAACGTCCCACTTGTTGAGGTACGCTGTTGTGCCTCGTATTAACAACCAGTTTTGCAAACTGCACTCACCTGGTGATTACAGACGCAAGAGTTGAAGGACGCGAAGGTCGACTGTATAACTCGCCACGCACTAGAATGTCGTTGCATTCGTTGATAATGCAGGTGCTGCACTAACCACTGCACTATCCCGCCTTTACTTATTACACCGAGAACAAAATTTCTGTTTGAGATAGTAAATTTGAATCGACAAGAAGAAAAAATGCACAAAATTCACTAAATGTAGTTAATTATTGAACAATTTAAATAAACACCGACAAAAGTCTTGAGGCTTCCGCAGTGATCTTGGCTTCTGGATGTAAGCCAAGATACAAACACCGATAAAATGTTCAGATAAATTGCCTGGAATTTGTTAACTATTTAATTTTACTAAAAAGTGTTAATTCGAAATTTTTCTTAAGACGCACCTGATCATTTAAATTTATTGACAATTTCAATCTAAATCTAAATTTATGCAAACGTCAAAATGACAGTTATATCAATTAAAAAAAAACAAAAACGATTTTTTAAATAAATTGAGATAAATCTTTGTAAGGGAATATTTTATAACAAACGTTGTAGACCGATATTATAGGAAATTTAATGCTCTACAAAAAATATTCTATAAAATTTTCACGTAACATGTGTCGTTCTTGAGATATCTTGAAAAAATAAATATTTTGGGGTGTCACCCCGCCTCCTTACACACGTTTTTGATGATTTTGAAATGGGACCGTCCTCAAGCCAGAGCCAACCACCCGATCAAGTTTCAACAATATCGGTTCTGTGGTTCATGAGTTATGCGTGTGATTCAGGGGACGGACGGACGGACAGACAGACAGACACGGAACGAAAAGTGTTTGCGTTGACGTGAAACGGATAAATCAATTTAAAATTTTGAAATCGGAGAACATTTATTTTGTCTGAATCTGAAACGATCACAAAGCTTCTCGTATCTTGCGAGGAAAGCAATATCTGTCGTATTTGTAATATCGAACGCATGCTGATGATATCCAGGTCAATGTTTGCCATATAGCGAGCTAGAACCAGAGACGAGCATGTCGGTCGACGCGGAGTATGTTAACAGTCGCCGACATTCCTGTCGAGGCCGCATTCTTGCAATTATATCGGGGCTAAAGACACAAAACACTTCCCGGCATGAATCTGTATAAACTGAATTTCAAAGGGTTCAATATTTAATAGTGCATGGGTTATTTTCTGCAGTTCCAAAAATGAAAACTGCAGTTGTAAAAGTTAATTTGTGTAGTTGAAAATTACAAATAGAAAGAAAAATATAAAAAAGTCTAATGTCCGATATTATAAAGGAGCTAGCAAATTTGCTAGCTAGCAAATACTTTCAACTGAGATATCAAACTTATATGACAGTTCTTTTGGAGTTTGTTGATGACTTTGACAAATTTCACGCACGCGTTGTAGTAAGTAAATACCAACGGTATTAAAACAGTGGTGATGTTATGAAAATTATTTTGTACGGTCAAAGATGCCAACTGTGTTGCAATTAGTTGAAGTGTTGGATTTTTGTTTAATTAAATGTACTAAATTATAAATATTTGTTGATATTTGATTACTACCATTTCTGAATATTAATCTATATACATTTAACTGTCTTACAGCGTGATTTGATGACAATCGGCAAATAGGTGTCAAAATGGTGGACATTTAAACTAATTATTAGTATAATTTATTTATTAATTATTATATTATCATAGCAACTGCTTTACATTGTTTCAAATTTGACGATTCTTTTGTGTCGTAGTACTTATCATAAGCAAGTGTCCATTACTGCGTGCTCATGACTGGTTTTACTTTATCCATTACTGAAGAAAAAAAACATAAACAAAATTTAAAAAAAACTATATTTGCGGACTTTGGTAATTAAATTGATTAAATAAAGAGTTACTTGTTTTATTAGTAACATGAGTTCATGAGAATTACAAAAAAACAGTCTATAAGACTGGTGCCAGTACCTTACCATTTTTTTACCAACTTTACATAAAATATTTATAATATTATCTCACAGAAAACAGTGTATTTTTTGTTTGGTGTTGTTATCTTCAACGGAAGCTGATACAAAACATACAAACACACATATGTAGGGGAGATATGGGCATACAACATGCTATGTACTTGATATTTTATCAGGACATCTCTCTACAGAATGTGCATTAAAAATTTCTTCAATCTAATTTTTTTTATATACATACTAGCGTATTGGACCAGGTGTTACCCGGGTTAATATCCACAAATTATATACCTAAAACTTCCTCGTGAAACACTCTATCCATGAGTGAAAACCGGAATAAAATCCGTTCAGTAGTTACGGAGAAAATCGTGTTCAGACAGACAGACAGATTAATTTTAATTTTAATTGTAAAAAAGTATTAACTTATTTTTTCTTTATTAAATTATATTTGAAAAAGTTCATGATAGAAAAAAATGTTTGATATAAAAGTTGTAGAGAATGTTATTCTCTATAATTTATACCCTAATAATTTTTTTCTATCTTTTATCAGTTACCCAGAAATATTTGTTTTATATGAGTTTCCTCTATATAAAAATTGATATCTTATTTTTATTTTTCTCTTTGAAATTGTAAGTTATTTTGACCCCTTCATTGATGTTTTTTTCCTCATAGATTCCACAAACGGTATCGGATGTTGAACTTTTAAATGTTTATTTAGATTTGTTTAAATAAACAATGTATTAATAAGATTCAGTGTATATAAATAAACATATATCAATAATTTATGTGTATCTATTTACATATTGATTATAATTCTTCCTCGCCATATCTGAAAGATACGAGAAACTTTGTGATCATTTTTCAAAAAAAAAATTCAAAATTTTTACTAATTCAGGTCAATTTGTGTGTCTGTCTGTCCCTTGAATTCTTGTCACAGAAATAACTCATGAATCACTGAACCGATATTAATGAAATTTGGTTGGATGATTGGGTTTAGCTCGAGGATGGTCTCATATAAAAATCATCGAAATCGTGTGTAAGGGGGAGGGGTGACATCGCAAAATAGTTATTTTTTAAGATATCTCAAGAATGCTACAAGTTACGTGAAAATTTTATAGAATCTTTTTTGTAGAGTATTAAATTTTCTATAAAAATATGTCACTATAACTTTTGTAGCAAAATTTTCCCCCTATTTTATCTCTACTTGCATAAAAAAATTAGCATTTGTATTTTTTAACCGCTATCGTTTTGACGTTTTTACAATAGAAAAAATTAGATTTAGATTGAAATAGTTAAAAAACTAGAAATTTACGATAAAAAATCAGGAGCGTATAAAGAAATATTTAAAATTAATATTTTTTTTTATAAAATTGTATAAAAAGTAAATTCTTGTTAGTTTATTTGAACACTTTATTAAGGCGGCTATTACACTATCAAATAAATATGTCAAAGATCTTTAACAAAGATTTGATCATATTTCTTTGATAAAATACGAGATTTTGTTTTATTACACTACATAAAATATTTGATAATATTTTCTCAATATTTTCTAGGGATATTTTCTTCTTTTTTGGTGCCTTTTAAATATCAGTGCGTGGATGTTCGTCAATTGACGCGATCGAGGTTTGAATTTACAACCGTGTATTGTGGTTTTTATATTCAATAAGAAGATTATCATATAATACTGGATTTTGTTGATATTCATATATTAATAATTATGTAACTGCAACTGTCAGTGATAACTTGGTAGTCGCCATTTTGTTTTTGACGTCAAAAAACTTTAATCAAATATAAGAGACTGTCATTAACTATGATCATAGAAATATTATGAAGGTAAATATTATAAAAGTTGACTTATTACACTGTCATATTTCTTTGATCAAATAAATTTTATCATATTTCTTTGATAGTGTAATAGCCGTCTAAAACTGTGAATTTAGCATGAGAGGAAGCACTGTGCATTTATTGGCAGATATTTTTTTATATCAAAATCAATAAAATCTATATTACTTTTAATATTTATAACTCTAAAGAACTACAGTTATTTATATTTGATATTAGATGCACGTAAACAAATAATATTAATATTAAAATCAGCGAATTGTTTACAAACAATAAACAAAGGGTCTGTTTAAATTAATCATAAGTCAATGTAATGCTTAGTATGTATATGATAGTGTGATAGGAAAGTCTATTCTTAAATACAGGCGCCTCGAAAATATGGCGTCAGCGAAATCAGGGATATAATATAATAGTAATATTGTTGTATATACATATATACAGTGTATACCAAGCAGGGGCGCCGACTACATGGGGATTAAGGGGTTCAAGCCCCCCCAATATTACTGTCGGGGACGAGGGGGGGGGCTAAAATTTGAATCTGTATAGGATCGCGCCAAGCTGAGATATTAACTATTCAATTTACTTCATTGTTAGTTTATGAGTTTTAATTTGTTTTTAAAAGGGGAAGGAGGTCGCGAGGGTCTTTAAATGCGTGATCGTCTTAAAGATAATAATGTAAGCTACATTTAAAAAAAAATTGAGTCTGTAGGATCGCGCCAAGCTGAGATATTAACTATTCAATTTACTTCTTTGTTAGTTTATGAGTTTTAATTTGTTTAAAAAAAAAATGAAAACCTTTGGAACGAATTAATCGCGTAGGTCGAGGACTTACTGTATATCATTAAAACTTATTAAATTAGATTTAAAAAATAAAATCTATTCTAAAAATTATAGTTTAACATTTTTTTTATGTACTATATGGACATTTGGTCTAACAATGGAAAACTCTTTCAATTAATTAATACCCTGTTTAAAGTGCTTTTTAGAGCTAGCAATTTTTGGTCATTCTTTATAATTTATATTCATATTAAATCACAAGTTATTAACTGTCAAATTGTTTTATCGTGTAGACCGGATGTACACTCGTAATTAACAAGAGCACGTGATGACCTTGAAAACGCGATCAGACAGAGATAGAGATACATTCGCGTGATGATAGTAGATAACAAGGATTATATAATATCTCGTTAATGCCATAATTATATAGGGTGTGGTCTTAAAAATCGGAATACATTTTTTTGTTGTTGGCAACCCTTGAAAATACAATCGATCGTTTTAAATGTTTTTTTTTTTAATTTTATATAATAATTAAAGTCCTGAATGACTGACTCATCAACGCACTGGATCTAGAAACGTTTTTCTCGAAATTCAAACTTAAAAAAAATTTAATTACTTTTAGGGTTAAAAGAAATTGTTCCAATCAGTTTTTCCTTTTCATTGACTGGCTCATCAACGCACAGCCCAAACTATATAATATATTTTCTACATATATTAATTATCACCTATATTTTATTGTTCTATATGGTATTTCTTTAAGAAAATACATTAAATTATAAAAATTGTGTTGTCTACATATTCTGTAATATTTACAGCTTCGTAAAACTATTTGTATAGCTAAAATTTCGTTAAATTATTTGTATAGCATAGGTACGTTCTGTTCAATCGAATGTAATTATGTTACATTTATAATGTCAATAATAATATGTATAATATAAAAAAAAATATCTACCTTGGGAACCACGGGACTTTCTTATACCTAACCTAACCTAACCTAACAGTGAATTGTATACGTGATTCTTTGTTTATTAAAACATTTCTAACAAACTAACAAGAAAGAACAAAATCAATAATTTTATATTTATATAACAAGTGATTTTTTTAACGTGATAACTGAAAACGGATGTTTACTCTTGTAAATTTTTGGATTTTTGAATTATTTTTGAAATAAGAAAAAAATGTTTTAGATAAAAAATGTCGAGTATGTTATTATCTATAATTTATTCCCCATACATTTTCTCCTCTGTTATGAACCATTTGAATTATAATAAATTTTTTTTCTTCAAAAATTCGTTTTTACAAAAAAATGAATAGAACATAAATTATAGATATAGATATTACCTACATTTTTTAACTTGACCATTTTTCTCTATTTCGCACTGTTTCAGAGTAATTCGAAAAATTAAAAAATCGACGTAGGTAAACATCCGTATCCGGTTGAAAGATCGTTTTCAAAAATAGGACGATTTGTCGTATTTGAGTTACAGCGCTTACAGACAGATAGACAGACGTATATTTCATATACATGGTATAAGAAAGTAAAAATAATAATATAAATAGTAATGACGTTAAAATATTCACTTTAAATCTACATCATGAGTTCCGGCCGGAATTCCGGTACCCCTCTACAAAAAACTATAAGAAATTTCTGCATACAATATGTTTATATAAATAATTAAATTATTATCGTGTCTTATGAATTTTTTTACGTAACACATCTTATAATATGTTCTCGCGAATGTAACAGGTAAAACCTACACTCCGCATGCCTTGCGGATGTTGCCCTCCTACCTCCGGGCCCGTGGGGGTATCAAGGCCCCCCTTAAATGCGTGGGCCACGAAATTATCCAATCCGATATAAACTGATGCATATTTTTTTTTTTTTTTTGTTGGAATTTTGTTTATAGTCAATTATTTTATGTTAAAAAAGGTGTAGGATTCAAAATTATTCAATAAAGAAGTTTGTTTATTTTATAGTCATGTATTGTAATGAAAAACTTTATGAGAAAAACACTGAAAAGTATTTAATAATTAAAATTAACTATTTTTAAATATTCATTATTATTAAATTTTTTGAAATATATTTTTTTTAAAGTCAGATTCTGATGAAATTTATATGGGACTACCTTGGGAGTTTACTCTTTCAAACAAACAAAAAAACATCCAAATCAGTGCATATTTGTCGAAGTTATACACGAATTAATCTCCTTTTTTTAAATCAGTTAAAAATATATAAATAAAAAATTGAAACGTGTAGTATTAATATCCCCCCTCTTTATTCAGATTTTTGGTAGTTTTTAAAATTTTTGTCTATTCCGGCTGTACCGATTTCTATGTAACTTTCACTGACTCTAGAATTACCTTAGATTATATATATACACATCATAACGTTATCCTATTATAAAATTAAGTAGTAATATTTAATACTGCTGAACCGATTTTAGTGTTGTTTTCATTGGTGCACATTGTCAAAACTAAAATAGCGAGCTATGAAAAAATATATAAATTAAAAAGTAAAAAATAATTTATGCACAATTTTTTTAAAGAAATTCGAAAATTTCCTTATTAAAATAAATTCGTAGAATTAATTATGATAATTCGGTATCAAAGTAGAACAAAAAACCGCAAACTTGTATATTTTTAATTGCAATTTACATAATTAAACAAGAATTTATTACTAATTAGCATAAATAATATATTTAATGTAGGAAATGCAAAAATGTTCATGATAAAAAAAATTCAACGTTATAGAATTCTGCAACACTTTCAAGAGTTCCAAGTATATACAAGTTGGTCAGCATGTTGTAGGTGAAGTTAATGCTTATTTTGGAACATCCTGTAGGTGTTAAGCAGAATTTATTAGCACGTTAACCACCCACTGTAACTAATTTCAAATGTAAACAGTCTTAAACCAAAGCTGATTTCACTATATTTGTAAAATATTGCTTTATTATTACGAGAAAATCAAAACTATACGACTTGACACATAAATTTCTTGCCGTTTATAACCTTATTTACTGATTTACGAAGTTCAATGTCGGGTGGTATTGTAATAAATTATTAAACTAAATGATTCTACGTCTTATTTTCTTGTATTTTAGTCGATATTTGTGTGACGAGTTGAAGGAAATTTCATTAAAAAATTTCGAATTTTTGATTACGTTAAAAGTATGTTTATTGTATAGAAAATGACGTGAAAAGTTGTTTGTTTCAAACCGCAGGTCTGTATCTCAAACCGTTCTCGAGATATAGCCTCTCAAAGTTTTAGTTTTTTCAAATTTTTGGAGAAAAAAGGCCATAACTTTTGAACGCGTTGTCGGAATTGATTTTAGTTGACGGATTTGGAATCAGCGTGTCAAAATCTATATAATGACATGTATAATACTTTAAAATCCGACAAAAAAATTTTGGTCAAAAATCGACATTTTTTTAAGGTATACCCCTTTGAATTTTTTCGATTTTTCGCGAAATTTTTTTTTACGAGTTTTAAGGTATTATACATGTCATTATATAGATTTTGACACGCTGATTCCAAATCCGTCAACTAAAATCAATTCCGACCACGCGTTCAAAAGTTATGGCCTTTTTCTCCAAAAATTTGAAAAAACTAAAACTTTGAGAGTCTATATCTCGAGAACGGTTTGAGATACAGACCTGCGGTTTGAAACAAACAACTTTTCACGTCATTTTCTATACAATAAACATACTTTTAACGAAATCAAAAATTCTAAATTTTTTAGTGAAATTTCCTGCAGTGAACTTCAACTCGTCATACAAATATCGATTAAAATACAAGAAAATAAGACGTAGAATCATTTAGTTTAATAATTTAGTTTAAAAAGTAAAACCTTGAGGGGGAAGATTGACAAAATATGCTTCCCTTACTAAAAGTTTCACGCCTCGCCACTGAATTCAATAAAAGTTCGTCATAATTTTCTAGTAATTATATATATATATACCTATCAATTAACAATTAACACATGGTCTTCTGCGGTTTTTATTGATACCAGAATTAATAATTACTTTCTAATAAGCGTGAGACAGTCATTTGATAGAAAGCTATAGAGTAATAAATATTAATTTGTTTAATTATAGGAATTTTATTTTTAATTGAAAATTAAAAATTCTACGTATAAAATGTTTTTTTATGTAATACCTTATGATGTTTCCTATTGTTTATTCTCGTATCTTTAATATAGATTTTGACACGCTGATTTCAAATCCGTCGACAAAAATCAAATCCGACCAATCGTTCAAAAGTTACAGTAATTTTTTTCCAAAATTCTGAAAAATCAAAAATTTGATGGGCTATATCTCGAGAACGGTTTGAGATACAGACCTGCGGTTTGAAAATTTCAACTTTTTGAATTTTCTATATAAAAACGCACTTTTAGCTAAATACAAAATACATTTTTTTTATTATAATAGGATCGAGTGGGGTAAATATGAAACACCAAAAAAATGGGGTAAAAGTGAAGCAAGCTTGCAACTAAAAAACTAATTTGTTTATAGGAGAATTATAAAAAGGTTTGTTAAAGCGACCTGAAAATATGAATCGCCTAATAAGTGATGTGTCATCCCTTCTACACCCTGTTAGTCGATGTCAAAACGTGTGAATTAAATTTTAATTCTTTGCACATAACTTTCTGTATAGCTCAGATATTAATTAAAGTTACAATTTCACATTGATATGCCACAAAGAAGATAAATCAAACTTGCCAAAGTAGCTTTTCTTTTAATTTTTCGAGAAATATTTTCCATTAGAGGCGTGTTTCACTTTTTCCCAAATTAGAGGTTAAAAATGAAACACAATTTTTTGATTTATTTAGTATTTAAAATGGTTATTCATAAGCCTATCTATTAGAAAAAATTAAAGTATCGTTAACTGTCAAAAAACATGAAAGATTTGTATTTTATTTCACTTTTACCCCAGTTGACCCTATATGTATAATTTATCATAGAAATATCAACTCAAATACATTTTAAAATTTAATTTATTATTACGAGAAAATCAAAACTATACGACGTTAGTGACAAATTAATTTATAACAAAATAAATTAATTTGTCACTAACGTGACTGGGCGTGAGTAAAAAATTACAAACGTATGTAGACACCCCTAAAATTTCATATTTCTAGCACCAGGTGTTTGAGCTGTACGTTGATGAGTAAAATTTAAAATTTAAAACTTAAAAAAATCTAGGATAGGAATTAAAATTATATAATATAATAAAAAAAACCGTAATATTTTAAACCTACGTTGGATGTGAACCCACGGTCTTCGAGTTCAATATACTGTTAGTTTTTAGGTTTAGAGTCATCATTTTTATTTTTTAGTTCGTGTTTATAATAAATTAATTATTATAAGTAACCTCACCTTGGCCTTGTGATTTTAAACTTTTAATTTAATACCTGGTATTATAAAGAATTTGCTTGGCTACAAATGCAAATTAGCTTCCAGCTAACGCTATTTGCTAGGTGTCAAATTGTTAAGAAATGTTCCATATTTTAAATAAAACAGTGGTAAAAAGTGTATATATAATAATGTAAATGCTAGGTATTTTTAAGAGATACACTTATTTTAAGTCGCTGTTTGCGTCAAAGTCATTATATTATATGTTTTTTTTTATTCGCTACATCATTTATATTTAATACCTAGTAGATAGCGTTAGCTGGGGAAGCTAATTTGCATTTGCAGCCAAGCAAATTCTTTATAATACCGGGCATAATAAATGCAAATTTGTAAGGTGAAATAAATTAGCGCGGGGTACATTTATTTTAATTAAATTAATATTTTATAGTCTTGTTTTAATATATTTCGTATGGCAGTTTTTGAAGGAGAACAAGATATGTTCTAAAGTAAATCGTGTTTAGTTTATTTTCAAATGTTTAAAAGAGTCAAGGTTTTACATTTCTATTATATAAAATGTACGGCGCCACTTGTTTATTTGTATGTCTCGGTCGTATTTACCATCCAACGTTTCCTCGCAAATTGCAGTGTACATCTTCAGTTTTAATAAGCATATTATTATGAAGGGTTAAAATCAAAAGGTGATAAACATTTTTTGTTACATTTCAGGAGACCTATATCTAAAGACACCCCACTAAATGGATTAAATGAAAAAAAAATTAATATACTTTTCAGTCTATAAAGGGGGTCAAGATGTCTGACTTTTGTTTTACTTAAATAAATTACTGAATCATGCACATTTTGTTTTTTTTTCGTTTTACACGATTTTACTTAGCAAAATCCAAGATTTCAGTTTACACGGTTTTGTGCAGAACGTATCTACCGTGTAAATCGGGGGATAGGTGTATTTTGATGTTTGACACTTACATAGTTCTCTTATATACATCTACTCATCGGTCTCTCACACACTCTTCATCTTGAAAACCTCTTGTATTTTATAAAAACGTGTCGAGTTTCACATAAAAAAATATTTTTTATAAAATTTCCATTCTGTATGTGCCCCCCCCTCCCCCAACCCCTTCGTATCTAATTATAACATTCATTTCTTTCTTCCATATACGTCCATATAATAATAATAATATTTAATATCTAGTTCACTCTGTAATAAAATTCGCAACAGATCTTCGTTCTATTTAAATATCCGTATAAAAAAAGACAGAGCAATCGAGTGTCCCTTTGGAAAGAGAGAGTCGCACCAATGTGTGTTATTATTATTATTATTATTATAACAATTGCCGGTAATCTGCGTATTTATAGAAAGCGGTATTATCCGTAAAAAGGCTTTTCCTTTTATGGAAAAGTCAGCGAGATTGTGAAACAAACATATATTGTCAGGGTCTTCTTGTATGTATAACGAATCTGTTGATTATAATACAGGGTGTCCCGTAAGTGAAAGTGTTTATACTAATCAGCTGTTATTTTCAAATGGGTGTAGTTATTGAAAAAATAAAAATTGTGTTGAAAAGAGGGGAAACTGCAATTTTATAGAAGCAGGACGAGTCCAAGCTAACCGCTACTTTTTTGTTTTATTTATTTTTTCCTTAAAATGTTCACCTCTTGATAAATTGACGCCTAAATGGTAAGAAACAATAAGAAAGAACAGTTTTTTCATTATTACATATTATTTTAAAAATCACATAACATTTAACAACTCCAAGTAATGAAGTAAAAACATCTGCCAATTAAATGCACAGTGCTTCCTCGTGCTAAATTCACCAAAGGTAGTTAATTATTCAACAATTTAAATAAAAACCGATAGTGTTTATATAAATTGCCTGGAATTGGTTAACCATTTAATTTTTATACAATTTTACTAAAAAATATTAGTTCGAAATTTTTCTTAAAACGCACCTGAATATTTTTTCATATATTTTTAATTTTTTGGAAATTTCAATCTAAATCTAAATTTATGCAAATGTCAAAATGATATTTAAAACGTCAAAATGACAATTAATATATCCAAGCAATATCAATTTAGAAAAACTCAAGCCAGACCTAACCATCCGACCAAGTTTCAATAATATCGGTTCAGTGGTTCATGAGTTATGCGTGTGACAAGGATTCAGGGGACAGACGGACAGACAGACAGATAGACACGGAACGAAAAGTGTTTGCGTTGACGTGAAACGGATAAATCAATTTAAAATTTTGAAATCGGAGAACATTTTTTTTGTCTCAATCTGAAACGATCACAAAGCTTCTCGTATCTTCGATATTGCAGCTAGTTTATCTATAAATAAATATTAATATTAATTAAAAACGACTTGTTAAATACCACTGATGTTTTTTTTAAACGCCATATTATGAGTTATTATTTAACGCCATAAATAATTCGGCGGCAATTTATTTTAATTAATGTGTTATAAAAACCACTTAACAGAAATCAAAAGTTAATATAACAAATCAGTGTTTTATTCTATGGGTGCATTATTACGCACCATAGGCGCATGTATATTTTTTTTTAAAAGGGACCAAATTTAATAATAAAAAAATCGAAAAATTAAAAAAAAATTTTTTTTAATATCTGTCAATTTAACCTACTCTTCCTTTTTTGAGGGGTAGGTGGGTGGGGGTATTCAATTTACAGATTTATTTTTCAAAATATAATAAAAATGTATTATTATTTATTTATTTTTTTACCTACGCCCCTGATTCATTATTTAAATATGATTGCTGTATTTCGCATGTTTGTTAATTCCGACCAATTGAATACAATTAAACTATAAAAAATTATCAGAATTAATGATTTCTGGGTGAAGACAGTGTCTTTCTCAAAAATGTATTATTAGTTTATATTTTTTTTACCTACGCCCCTGGTTCATTATTTAAATATCATTGCTGTACTTCTATTAAACAAACGCATGTTTGTTAATTCCGACCAATTGAATCCAATGAAACTTTAGATACTTATTGCCAACCTCCCCCCCCCCCCCCCCCCTTCCCCACAATACAAAACGCCCTATATCAAATTTAATTGTTTTTATGCCAATTAACTAATAAAAAAATGTCAGAATTAGTTATTTCTGGGTGAAAACAGTGTATTTCTTAAAAATGTTTTGAATACGTGACGAAACGTTGGAAATATGTTTTTTTTGTATTGTTCAAATGTTTAATATCTATACAAAGTATAAAACAAAGTCTGTCTGTTTGTGCACGATTTTTTCAGTAACTACTGAACGGATTTTATTCCGGTTTTCACTAATGGTTTTACGAGGATTGGGGATATTTTGTATAAATTAATCATATGAGAGATATATTCATGTAAATAGTTATCGTTAAATGAAAACAATGTTTAATAGGTTTATTACAGATAAATTTACATCCTCGGGTAACACTGGGTCTCCAATGCGCTAGTCCATATGGACCGCATAGCATAGACTAAATTTACTAAGGGCCGCAGGCCAGAATATAAAACTGAGGACCTTTTTTTTTTTTTGGTCGCGTCAATTTCAATTCTTAATTTTATTAAAAAATGAAAATTAAATTGGGATTTTTTTTTAAATTAACCTCGCAGTTGGACAAGCTTGCGCTAGTCAATTAATAAAAACAGCAGTTTATATGCTCTGTCACGTCTGTATAACTCGTTAAAAAATTTTCATACCTCTTAAATCTTAATTTGTAGTAAAATTATGCAAAAATTCTATCATAATTTATTAGCAAAAATTTGCATATACTCGAATAGAAACTGACATTTATGGGAACCGCGTCTTTTGCAATAATTCATTCGGTTATTTGATTGGACGTTGTTATGCAGAAAGAAATTAATCAAATCTATCTATACAAATATTATAAATGCGAAAGTGTTTGTTACCTTTTCACGGCTGAACCGATTTTGATGAAATTTGACAGGGAGATAGCTTGCATTCCGAGGACGGACATAGGTTACTTCGTGTTACGTTGTGTCAGGAGAGGTTCTCAATAAAACCAGTGTATAGTTAGACGGCCACAGAATGAATGTTTATTATAACATAAAAATAAAGTCATTTTCTTAATACATAGATAAACAATATCATATTCTATTACATAGATATTACATTAGATTATTTACATAGATATATGTATGACATATATACAACACTTCGTATCTCGAAAATTCAACCCCTAAGGAATTGCAATTCGCCGAAACAGGAAATTTGCATAAAAATCGCACCGCGTAACTTCAAATCCGCGTAAAAAAAGAACGTACTGTATTAGTATCGATATTTAACACATCCCGGAAGCTAGATATAAAGTTACTCTATACATAAACCATCTAAAGTCATCATTAACTTAAATACCTCAACCGTTACAAATGATTGCAATTTAAATTACAATCGAAAACAATAATAATATAATAGAGGTACCCATCTCAATTTTTTTCACTCCATTTAAATTGGAATCAAGGCCATGAACAACAACACTGTGTATTGTAACCACGTATAATGTATTTTTAGTAATTATGTATTCCAATTTATGACATCATTCTATAGCTGAAGTATTTTGTAGAAACAGGCAACGATGGTACCGACAATGTAATGAAAATAAGTAAGTAAGGTAAAGGCTTGTTTTTTTTTGTAATTCTCATGAACTCCTGTTACTAATAAAACAAGTAACTCTTTATTTAATCAATTTAATTACCAAAGTCCGCAAATTTAGTTTGTTTTTTATTTTGTTTATGTTTTTTCTCCAGTAATGGATAAAGTAAAACCAGTAATGAGCATGCAGTGATGGACACTTGCTAACGATAAGTACTACGACACAATAGATATAAAAGAAAGAATCATCATATTTGAAAGAATGTAAAGCAGTTGCTATGATAATATAATAATTAATAAATAAATTATGCTAATAATTAGTTTAAATGTCCACCATTTTGACAGCTATTGGCCTCATGTCATCAAATCACGCTGTAAGACAGTTAAATGTATATAGATTAATATTCAGAAATGGTAGTATGTAATCAAACATCAACAAATATTTCTTATTCAGTACATTTAATTAAAAATTTGCCATTACTGGGGTCATATCCAAGACTGGTGCCACTACCTTATTAAATTGATAGGTGTTTTTTAATTGCTTGTACGACAGGAATAATAATAATGTTGACATTGAAGTTGAAGCTATGGAACTGTCTTGAATACTTTAAGTGCAAGCTATACTGTTTTTTGGGATTGTCCTGAATTTAATCCCCATTTTTATACATATAATTGAGCCACCCCCTTGTATCTCTGTCTTTTTTATCAAATACATAAAAATTGTAAGTGTTTAGACTTACTCGTGTTTCAATAGCAATGCTGTCATCATCAGAGTCCTAAAGAGTGTCATAACCATAGTTTTTGTCTGTTGTTTGTAATATCTGTCCTTTTTGTTACGTTAGGTAACATAAGGAATAAGCAGTGACGATAATAGTAAATCAAGTCGGAAAAAAGTGCGCTCTTTTGCAATACGCTGCCTAAACCGTTGAATATTGAACAAAATAATGTAGAAAAGAACTGTGTAGAATCAAAAGATCTAAAATAAAGTCCGCGATACCATATATCTAACTTTAATATTTAAGCCACAATGACTGCTTTTATGTTACAAAGAAAATTTAAAAAGTTTGGGTTCTATTTACGTGGACTTATGACCTGCAAAACATTTATCCTTATCGAAATAAATGATTTCATCGTTATAAGTACTTAATGTAGATATAATTTTCCCTTTACAGCATCCAATTTGGTCGTATAGTTTAGGAAATAACTTTAAATAAGTTATATACGGTAAAATATTATGAATAAAACGCGAACTTAAGAACAAATGCCGCGTCGAAGCGATTCAGTTGTCTTTTGATCGTCAATTGTTTATTTTATTTTCAATAATTAACTTTTAAATCTAAACAGAACAATAATTATTTGTACTTTTTGTTCTGATTCGTTTTTGTTAGGTAACTAATCGTGTTTGTACTTAATTCAATTATATTTTTCACAGCTTGTTTATATTTAAACAAGAAAATTCAACCCACCATTATTGGTGCAGAGGCGCCGACTTCATGAAACAATGTGCTCTTGGGTAGAAAAATGTTGGGAACCGCTGCAATACACCGTCGATATAGGTTACAGACAATTTTAAGTTATATCTAAATATATTTAATATATATTTTTGATATTAATAGAAGTTATCAAGAGGTAAATGGGCCCCAATTTGCGATTTAATGACAACCGTGAAGAGTGGGGGTGTAAGTTACGCGTCTGGCACATTCGTGTGTTTTCTATTTTCAATGAATTAATAATGATGTCTTGCCAATTTTTATGTCTACCTGATTATGTAAACATTAATACAGTACAACTTCTAAAATTTGAAAAATTAAATTGACTCAAATAATGACGAAATTTAATAAAACTTTAAAAAAATAAAACCCCTAAAAACACTGAAAAGTTTTTTTCTTTCTATTTTTTTGGCTTAACGTCGGTTTAATTTTTTTATTAGTTTGGCGCCGTCTTCAAAAACTATTTTTAATTATTATAAAATATACATGTTTCAGCGTTTTTAGGATTTTTTTATTTTTCAACCTTGAATTAAATTAAAATAGAACTAAGTTACATAATGAACAATAAAATAAATAAATATATATATATATATATATATAAATTAACATGCAGTAAAAAACAGAAGAAGAAAAAACCATTTATAATTTGTATATCAGATGTCATAAATAATATTGTGTTGTTCGTAATATTATTTCTGGTACAGACGTGAAGTCACCGAGCTAAGAATAGATCTGTCGCGCAAATCAACGGCTGGAGTCTGGCCAGAAAGATACAGACTATACACTAGAATCTCTTATTACGCGGTAGATACGTTCCAAAGAAAACCGAATACAAAATAAAATAAAAAATAAAAATATAATTTCTTTCTACGTCCTTGAAAATCTGGACCGCATAAACTGAGGACCTTTTTTTTTTTGGTCGCGTCAATTTCAATTCTTAATTTAAAAAAAAAATTTAAATTAAATAATGAAAATTAAGGGGGCAGACCCAGTTAGAATTTTGAAAAACTCAATTTTTTTTTTGCATTTTCTCAAAGTAGAATATTTCAAAAGTATTCTCTGAAAACTTCAGACAAATGTCCTGTCCATAGACGATTCATGCCCGATTTCTTCTGTGCACTTTATCAGTTTGTCAGCTGGTATCACATCCGTTAAGTAGAAAAATGCATTTTATGAACGGTACTGGCTCAGTTATCTCAACTAAAAGTTGCAAAAGTTCTGTCATCAACCAGTGATACCACCCGTTTTTTCCTGATAGGCTAGTTTAGAAGCGAAAAACGACTCAAATAAACACAAGTTATCGCCAGGACGGCAGGTACCGCTAACAGCACCTATTCCACCCGATATCTGGCCGATAGCCTTTGACGCATGCGCATAATGCTTATTTATCATCATATTACGAAATAAAATATGGCTGCTTACAGATGTTCTTATGTCAGTTTACAAAAATTTCTACATAGTAGAGATTTTTTTGATTTTGAAGTAAATTGAAAACGATCCCGTGCCCCGTTGTACATTAAAATGATTTTTTGAAAGGGTAAGTTTCAAATGCCATTATTTCAATTAAATAAACATATTACTTATATGCATGCTTAAAATATTATAATATAAATATGTATAATTTTATTTTAATAGGAAAAAGAATGAAATCATCGTCAACTGTCGAAGAGTTCCTTCAGTGATAATGAAAGTACAAACTACGTTAAAAAAGAAACAGCAGTTTTCAATTAATCTGAAATAAATTTATGATAATTCATGCCGAAAATTTTTTAAATCAGAACCGAACAAGTTATTATTTGAAGGTAAGAAGCTGTCTTAATTATGAATATATTTATGACAATGTATTAAAATAAATGCAACATAGTTAATAAGATTTATTTAAAAAAAATATATATATATTTAAAGCCTCGTTTACATCTGACATTTATTACATGCGATTTATATCCGACATTTATTTTGACCAATGTAAACTCTATAGAATATGTGTCTGACACTTATATATTCACTTGCTGATATTTCTCTCGATACATTTATATACGTTGATGTAAAGAATGTTAAAGAATTAAAATCATTTCTTTTTCAATTTCATGACACCGACTGAATGTGGAATAAATCAAATGCCGAATATAATTTATGTCACAATTATTTTAGATGTAAACAGTATATGCAATTTAGTGTCAGATATTAGACATAAGTATCACGATACAAGTATCCTAATGTAAACGAGGCTTAACTAAATTAAATTATATAATTAACATATGTTACAGATTATAATTTTATATATTTTATTGAGATTTACATATTAATATTATCAACAATAATAATAATTCAACTGTTTTGTATGTATTATGTTATTGCTAATGTCTTGTGTGTGTTTTTTAGGAGCTACCGTTGAATAAAGCTGTTACCGTAATAACAAAACAGTATATTGATGATGCTGTTGTATTGCTTTAATTATTTGTGTATTATCAGTAGGTAGATGTAATATCTGAAAAAATAAAAGATTAATTTTAATAATGTATTTGATTTTGTTTAGAATTTTTCCAGAAGCAAGGTTCCCGAAACTAATTTTACTGAATTTTATTTATTTTTATGTTAAATATGAACAATGAATGACATTAATTTATTTAAAATTTTCCAAAATATCACTGTTTTTATTGAAAAAGTTGACTGTATAACGTGGGTGGCACATGTAAATTATTCTTGGTTAAGACGATCTCTGCTCCCCCGAAACTTTGGTGGCAAAAGTAGTTATTTTAGAGAAGAAATTTAACTCAATCTTACAATGAACTGTTTTTAAATAATTTATTTAAACAAAAAATACCGAATAAGTATATAGAATGAGTTCGTTTGTGTACTCTGTAATCTATGAATTGAGAAAAATTTGTATGTATGGATCAGTGAAAATTTTTACCATTGCCATATTTTATAGTACTTTAGTCAAATGGATTATTGTCCAGTACAAATCACAGTTTGAAGGCATTTTCTGATTTTATCATCAATTTTCAGTTTATTTCAAATACTACTTGACCAGCATACGTTTCAATCTAAAATTAATTAAATAGTTTTTATTATAAAGAAATATGAATTGATGTATTTTTTATTAATACTTACATTGTATTGTAGTTTGTTCAATTTTTCTCATAAGTTTTCACCTTTTTTTGCATGTAAAGAATTGAAGTCAGTTTTTTGTTTGCAATGATGCCCAATGATGCCTTCTTAATTAAAATAATCATGTGAAATAAGAAATATTTTCAATTTTCATTGCCTTTTTTTATTCCTTTCTTGTAAATATTTCATTATTGTTATACTTTTTGTGTTTTATCATATATATGTATGTATTTAAAATATAATATTTCATAAACACTTGAATATAATAAAGCAATCTGTCACTTTTTAAATTTTTCAAACGTGTGTCCAACCCCGAAGTTGGAAATATACTTAAAAATAACTAGAAAACAGTTAGTACCAACTGAGGTAAACATAGAATAATGTAATTGTCAAACAGCTGGAGAAATCTGTCTATTCGGCTTCGTTGGTCACTATGATAAATGGTATGGTACCGCTACCGGTATCGCATAGATACCGTGTAATTTGCAGAAATCGGGCATCAGTGTAAGTTCCAAAATACATTTTTTATCTGCTTGCAAATCGTACTCAAAACTTTAAACGCGTTTTTCTCGAAACCATGTTTTCGAAGTCGGTGATCACTGTAACTTGAGAACGGCTTTGCCGATCGGTTTGAAATTTTTCTCACTTATTCTATACATAATTGTCCTCAGGACGAACGAAGGATTTTTTTTTTGACGATTATTATTTTTTTTATAGCCGAAAATGCGAGTGAAATTTTAGTCGAATAAATACGTACCAGAGAAAACCGAATATAAAAATAAAAGAGAATAAAAATATAAATATAATTTCTTTCCACGTCCTTGAAAATCAGTCGTGCCAACATCACGTAAACACTGCATGAATTTTTTCGTCGGACAGCTGTTTATATTATAAAACCCAAGTGCTTTTAGCTTTTTGCAATTTCAAATATTCTATTTTTGATAACTTTATTATTGAAAAGAATTCCTTTGAATAAATATTTTCATAAATCATAAAAATAGAACATACATGAATTAAAAGCTGTTAAAGAAAAATAAAGTACTTTTATTCTATTTATTGCTCCCGTACTGTTTGTCTAATCCTGCCCTGATAGACACAGATGCACAGTTCTTTCGTAAATTATGTACCAGTTTTATATATTTCAACATACAACACTTTTGTTGGTTTACGGCTAAACAGCTGAACCGATCTTAATGAAACTTAGCAGTGAGTTAGCTTGCATCCTGAAGAAATGTATAGGTTACTTTTTATTATTTATCCCCCCCCCCCCCCCTTATCAATTTATGATAATAGTTATATAAATTCATATTTTTAAAATATAAAAAAAAGGTTTTATAACTAAACGGCTGAACCGATTGTAATGAAACTTAGCAGTGAGTTAGCTTGCATCCTGGAGAAGGACATTTATATAATTTACCCTCCCCCCCCCTATCAATTTCTGATAATACTTAAATTAATATTTATAAAATATAGAAAATGGTTCCTCTGTTGTTATTTTTTTAAATATAAAAAAGGAAGGGTGTTTGAGAAGAGAGAGAGAGATTGTTTGAGTAAATCCTGTATACATAGAATATGTGCCACATTATCACGGTATATAGGGCTGTTTATGGGAGAAGAACAATGACCCATTGTGTCTGTTAAAAATGTCAGAGAAAATGTTACATAAAGTGTTTAGTGTAACACAATTACTAGCGTTCCAGTGGTATTAAAACAACAAACTAAATTTTAGAGTAAATATGGCGAAAAAAAAACGATATTTTTATTTTATTTTTGATTTTTTATATATTTTTTGACTTGATACAAAATTTACTGAACAGATTTTGATGAAACTTTCACACAGCGGTATTAAAATAACAAACAAATTAGCTACTTATACTAAATTTTAGAGTATGGTGAAAAAAACGATATTTTTGTTTTATTTTAGATTTTGACGTTTTATATATTTTTTGACTTGACACAAATACTGCTGAACAGATTTTGATGCGACTTTCACACAGCGGTATTAAAACAACAAACAAATTAGCTACTTCTATAAATTTTAGTGTATGGCAAAAAAACGATTTTTTTTTTGTTTTTGATATTTTTTTTTTTTGATTTACACAAAAACTACTGAACCGATTTTGATGAAACTCTTACTGGTTGAAAGCCAAAGACCCTAGAATTAGTTTAGTTTATATGCTAAAATAAGGGCAGGCGCGTATTTAGGTAAATTTAAGACTGAATGCTTGTTTCTATTAACGAAATTTTATTTAAAATAAAATTCTGAATATTTTATTTTTTATGTAAATAAAACGTTATTTTCTCGAATATTCTTTAGCGGAGTCATTGTACAATGCAATCTCTATTTTTGACGTCTCTTTATTTTAAAGTAAACGTACAAATCATGGGTATTTCCGGTAAAAACGACATATGTGCAATATTTGCATACAGAATATGAATAGAACGTCACTTCCACCGGAAATTGTGGTCTTCATTTATTAATAATATCGACCAAATCACTGGACAATCTTTAACAATAAAATTAAACGTAATAATTTTTCATAGAATTTACTTTTTTTACACTAATCGTTTTAGAATTGTCCGAAATTAATTTGAGGTTAAAATAAATTTTTTTTTTTTAATACGATTTATTTTTAAACAAATACAAGTTATCTGTTTTGTCAGTTTGGTGTAAAACGTCATTGTTAGTCAGCGAAAAATGATAAACAATTAAATTTAAAAAATTTTGAATTTTTTTTTACTTTTGAGTAGCGTATCTATAAATTCCATTGTCAGATTTTGATAAAATTTATATGGGACCACCTCAGGAGTATACTCTTTCAAACAAACAAAAAAAAAAAAAAGTTATTCTCAAAAATATATATTATCGAATTTAAAACCCCTTTTTTTATTTGGTTAAAAAATATAAAAAAAATTTGGTAACGCCACTGGCTGTGTATAGTTGTACAAAAATATACCATTATTATTTTTATAGGCGCTTTTTTTCTAGTACTAAAAAAATACAATCGTTTGAACATTTGGCAAAAATGTATAACAAAAATATGATACCTCTCAAAAAACTAAATATAAACGGTTCAGAAATAATTTTAATTAGATCAGAAACGATCGTGTTTTACACAGTCACTTCAGAATCTTTCATATCTAACAGCAAAAATAAAAAACGTTAGAAGTGTTACAAAATACATCTTAAAAAAGAAACACGATATAATTGACAGTTGTAAAAAATCAAATAAAATAGATCTTGAACTTTCGCGGTTATATTATCTTAAACGAATATAATTTGTGCTTTGAATCCCTTTAGTATATTATGGTTGAAACGTTGAATTACGAAAACCCAAAAAATATTAAAAAATATAAATATTTTTCTAAAAAATAATTAGAAAAAGTTCCTCGTTTTTGAGTTACAACATCTACAGACTGACAGACAAAATGGGACAGTACAAAAAAAAAATTAAAAAATAGTTACGTGTTTCAACTTTGCTAGAAAGTATCGTCTGGAGTCAGTTATAAATGCATCAACAATGGTTTAAATTAAAACGCATTTTGACTGAAAGAATTACGAAAATGTTGACAAATTGATTTCATTCAATCTATTTATAAAATTTCAAAGTATTTTTCAATTTTAAAATGTAGGCCAGATCACAGGTGGCCTTGAGTTTGATTCTATTTCAGACCAACTGTTTTTCACTGTCGCTTTTCCGCGAAAAACAACGGTCTGGGTTCCTTGGCAAAACGCTCGTCTTTGAGTTTTTTTAACAATAACAAATTCTTAAACGTATTCTATGTTGTTCTATGTAGAAATCTTCAAATAAATTATGTTTATTTTTAATGCAAGATTGGAAACATTTGTTTGGTATTACGCAAATTAACTAAAAATAGTGAGATTTATTTTACATACTTTGAACATAAAATTCAAAAGAAGAGACAACAGGACCGGACTAGAAATATAGTTAGGTCAAATTCGGACAAATTCAAAAGAAAGGTATTTTTTACTTCCATGTTCCGAAGGAAATGGAAGTATTGTAATACCGTCGAAAAATCGTGTCCGAAATAATGACATATTCTAATTGTACTACCTTCAAAACGTAAAGAAAAGTTAATTTTTCACGATAAATATTGTAAACATGTACCGATTTGAATTATTTTTGGGGAAAATGTTTATCTCAGTGAGTACTCCAGACCTATTGATTTTGGTGCTAATCGGATTAGGGGTTTTGGAAATATTCGAAATTTTGTAACTTTTTTCGTCTAAAAAGTGAACGTTGCGAATATTATCTCACTAATTTTGATAAGACTTGGTACATTTGCAGTTTAATTGAACCTAAGGGACATTTGTTATTTGTACGTGCCTAAACAGCCATTGAAGGGGTGAAAAACACCCTCAAAATTTGAATTTTAAATACTAATTAATACGTTACTAATTCATGTTACTTTGGAAAAAATTATTCTACGAATGTGTATTATGTTTTTGACATTAAAACATTAGAAAGGGTGGAAACACTTAAAAAACACAACGTATTTTTTTTTACGCGTTGTTTTAATGGAACCGATTAACCGCGTAAATAGAGGGACTAATGTTTATAGCTTTTAACTCTGGTATGCTTGCATTATAAAAGAATTTAGTTTTTTAAATTGTAATCAAATTCTTTGCGATCTATTTTTATGTTCAAGTACATTTTTAAATAATTTTCTACTTGACATGATTTCTTTATTACATTTTTTTTTATTTCCTGAAATAAACCCATATAATTTTTACTGCCTACTAAAAATATTTAAAAATTTCGCGTTAATTTTTAAAATAGGCCCCTTTAATTGTGAATATTAGTATTTTTTTCTCACTCTCGGTCACGCACGTGACAAAATTTAATATATTATGTTATAGATTACATTTTAAAATGTATTTGAGTTGATAATTTTTATGAAAAATTAAAATTTGATGCATGAAAAAATACTCAAAAATTTTGTGTTTTGGATTTTGTTAAAAGTATGTTTATTGTATATAAAATGACGTGAAAAGTTGTTTGTTTCAAACCGCAGGTCTGTATCTCAAACCGTTCTCGAGATATGGCCTCTAGAAGTTTTAATTTTTTCAAAATTTTGGAGAAAAAAGGCCATAACTTTTGAACGTGTGGTCGGAATTGATTTTAGTTGACGGATTTGGAATCAGCGTGTTAAAATCTATATAATGACATGTATAATACCTTAAAACTCGGAAAAAAAAATTTCGCGAAAAATCGAAAAAATTCAAAGGGGTATACCTTAAAAAAATGTCGATTTTTGACCAAAATTTTTTTGTCGGATTTTAAAGTATTATACATGTCATTATATAGATTTTAACACGCTGATTCCAAATCCGGCAACTAAAATCAATTCCGCCCACGCGTTCAAAAGTTATGGCCTTTTTTCTTCAAAAATTTGAAAAAACTAAAACTTTGAGAGGCTATATCTCGAGAACGGTTTGAGATACAGACCTGCGGTTTGAAACAAACAACTTTTCACGTCATTTTCTATACAATAAACATACTTTTAACGAAATCAAAAATTCGAAATTTTTTAGTGAAATTTCCTGCAGTGAACTTCAACTTGTCATACAAATATCGACTAAATACAAGAAAATAAGACGTAGAATCGTTTAGCTTAAGAGTCGGCATCTATGTATGGTAACTCTCGACACATTATATGATGTAGTAAATATGACCCCTTACAATAAAATAACACAATATTAAATATAAACATTAAATATACATGACAGTTACATTTTTAAGAATGCATTCTTGCACGTAAAGGACATTTTATTTGCGTAATATTAGTTTCAAAACGAGATAAATGTACAGCGGTATTTAACATTTAAAACAGTTGAATTCTCTTAATTACTTAGCCAAACGTTGTTTTGTCCAAAAATAATTTAGACCATAAATACACATGTTCGTAAATAATACTTATCTCGACCGGGTCCAAAAAAGAGATAAACCTAACTGAACACCAAACGAACATATGGTGTGAATATGGCTTCGATACGTCCAGTGGTTTAGGCGTGATGACGTCACATACATTATACGCACGAAGAAATGCCGCGGCGAAATTGTAGAAAAAAAGCTAGAATATTCTGTACAGTAGGTACTTGATGTTAACAAGTATTGTTATCAGTACGTGCGAATCACTTCCGGGATATCGTCCGCGTCACCGGAACACGGCGCTCCACGGCCGTGGCGACACACGCAACTCTAGGGGTAAAGGTGTGGGAGAGGCATATTTTCTATATCTTATGAATTCACGATTATTTGTGAATTATATTTTATATTTGTCGGATTTTTAAAAGCAGTGGTGATTGGTATACACCGTAGTGAGAAAAATTACAAGAAAATTATCATTTTATTTAAATTGCAATTAACGGAAAAATAGATTGTCCTTATACCACTTTTTTCGACGATATTTAAAATGCTACTAAAATCACACACTGTTTTAAATCGGTTCATAACTTTGCTAGATTGGATTATAACTTTGCATAATTGGTTCGTAACTTTGCTAAATTAGTTCATAGCTATGATTTAAAAAAAATATCGAGCAAGACGTTCGGCATAAATCGGCTAGTAAAATATGACATTTACTCGTAAATTATAAATATTTTCAGTTATTAAAGATATTATTTTTGTGAGAATGTAAATAAATAATAAAAAAAGTTTCTTGTTACGTCATCGATAGAATTGCATTTGTATTTGCATAATCATATGTGAGAGTGGTTGACGTAAACTTGTATAAACACAAGTAAACTAATATTTACTCAGAATTTCCGTAAAGATACCGTGGCCGCGTCTGTCAAATTTGTTTACAGATCGTTCATTTGTTCTCAAGAACCGTATAAAGTCAAAATGTTTTAAACATATGTATGTAGTCAGGGCCGTAACTACCACCGGGGCAGCCGAGGCAGTGCCCCGGAGCCCCCGAGGTTAGGGGGCCCCCGCAGCAGCGTAAAAATTGGAGTGAGCAAGAAAAAAAAATAAATTGAAGATTTAAAAAAATGTATTTGATGCTAACTTGAAAACGTGATTTACTTATTACTCATTTTGATTTTAATGACTTTTTTTCGGCTTATGAACTTCAAGTTTACACTTATTATCCATTAAAATTACTAAGAAGTGTAAAATTCTAGCTGCAAGCAAAAAAAAGTCATTCAATTAAAAATTAGTAACAAATGTAAAATTTGTAAGCTATGATCCAAAAAAAGTCTTCAATTTTTATTGTTTGCATATCTGGGTGCCCCTCGGTCACCTCTTACCCCGGGGCCCCCGAGCCTCTAGTTACGGCCCTGTATGTAGTATCAGTTGTATTCCTCGGGCTGTTATAAATGTTCTTTGACCCCCCTCCCCCCCCCCCTCACCCTCCAGGTGAAGTACAAAATAATAAAAATTTCATTTGCATATTAAAATATTTTTTTATTTTTTCTTTGAAGATAAAATTACGAAAAATCGTAGAAATAAAGATTTAATGTAGCATGAATTTTAGATAAATTTATAATCTTCACTCGTGTCAGTAACATATCTGTCAATTTAATAGTGACAAATGATTTTACGTTTTTTGAAAATTAGAAAAGTAAACAACACATATTAAAAATTCTATTTATATCACTTCACGCTAAACTAATATAATTAGGTATATATATATGGTGGGTACATAAAAAATAACACAGGGGTGAAAAAGGGGAGGTGCCCCCACATCCAGGCTATAATTTTCGGACCCCCTCCTGATAAGATTTTTTACGACAACCAAAAGAAGCGCCGGATGCCTTAATTCATTGACCCCCAAGCTAGACCCTTTCACCCCCCCCCCTTTATTTTTTAGAACCACGGAGAAGGGATTTACTTATACATAACATATGTATATATAGGAAACACCAAAAAAATTGGGTAAAAGTGAAACAAGCTTGCAACTAAAAAATTAATTTGTTTATAGGAGAATTATAAAAACTGACATCATCATTAAAGGTTTGTTAAAGCGACCTGAAAATATGAATCGCCTAATAAGTGATGTGTCACCCCTTCTACACCCTGTTAGTCAATGTCTGTTAGTTAATTCTTTGCACATAACTTTCTGTATAGCTCAGATATTAATTAAAGTTACAATTTCACATTGATATGCCACAAACAAGATAAATCAAACTTGCCAAAGTAGCTTTTCTTTTAATTTTTCGAGAAATATTTTCCAATAGAGGTCTGTTTCACTTTTTCCCAAATTAGAGGTTAAAAATGAAACACAGTTTTTTGATTTTTAAAGTCCGTGTTGTATCGTACAGTTCAAATGACGTAATGGTTATTCATAAGCGCATCTAGTAGAATTTGTATCGTTAACTGTCAAAAAACATTAAAGATTTGTATTTTGTTTCACTTTTACCCTACTTAACCCTATTGATTTTGGAACTTTAAAACTATTTTTTTTAAGTCATTAAAAACACATTAATGTTATAATATTTCATCTCATTTCAGGATATTTTCCAACGATGGGAAGGGGGGTGGGGGGGGAGGTGCACACAAGCACGTAGTTTATATGGTTTTCAGGAGGAAGTAACTTACAGTTAGATATAAATTAGCAGTATGGGTTTAATTGAACATTATGCCGGCGGGCGCTCCTACACATATTGACCTCAATTTTAAACCACAAAATCAAATGGTGCATAAATAAAATGGCTGTACGCCAGAATTGTTGTGTTATAGCGGAACTAAGGCAGGATAGTACAAATATACATACTGAGCTACTTATACACACATTAGATTACCCCCCCCCCCACCTTTTTCTTATTTTAAAAGGGCACAGTAATACATCTATATATATTTTCACTTTTTATTTATTATAGAAAAGAATTAATATTAATAATTAATTAATTTTAAAAAGTTCTATAAAAATGAACTTAACTTTATTACACTACCGTATTTAAGGGTTGGGGGATATGGGGTTAATATTAGTTTTATTATAAATAGAACAGTATATAAGCTATCTATTGGCGTATTTCGATATTTCTTCATTATATTAAATCGTAAATATCTCGGCAGTTATGTGAGATATGGGGTAGTTTCTTCCCCTAGAGCCCTTAAATTCCCCGTCGGATTGAATAAGACTAATCACAACCGTTTATAAAATATTGATATATGTATAAAATTGGTTTTACTTTTTTACGTTTTTTAGATATACTAAATCGTAAATATCTCGGCTGTTATGTGAGATATGGGGTAGTTTCTTCCCCCAGAGCCCTTAAATTCCCCGTCGGATTGAATAAGACTAATCACAACCCTTTATAAAATATTGATATATGTACAAAATTGGTTTTACTTTTTTACGTTTTTTAGATATATTAAATCGTAAATATCTCGGCTGCTATGTGAAATATGGAGTAGTTTTTCCCCCTAGAGCCCTTAAATTCCCCGTCGGATTGAATAAGACTAATCACAACCCTTTATAAAATATTGATATATGTATAAAATTGGTTTTACTTTTTTACGTTTTTTAGATATACTAAATCGTAAATATCTCGGCTGTTATGTGAGATATGGGGTAGTTTCTTCCCCCAGAGCCCTTAAATTCCCCGTCGGATTGAATAAGACTAATCACAACCCTTTATGAAAAATTGATACATGTACAAAATTGGTTTTACTTTTTTACGCTACTGTATTTAAGGGTTGGGGGATGGAGGGGTAAAACTTATTTATTTATAAATGGGACTATATAAGCTATCTATGGGCGTTTTATTTATTACTCTGTGTTTGTTATTTCCGGAGATATAAGCTTTATTGAATGCCTTTTGATTTTCGTGTAACCGAAGTATTTTACAGGGCCGTAACTACCACCGGGGCAACTGCCCTGGGGCCTCAGAGCCTCTAGTAACGGCCCTGGTATTGTAGAGAATTTATATAAAATTACGAGACGCTAAAAATAAAAAAATAAAACTCTGGAGCCAGCCCTGATTGAAAAGTTGTCATCGGTAACATAACTGTCAATTAGTGGTAATTTTTAACATATTTATAAATGACAAATAGTTTTAGCTGTTCTAAAACACAGCAGAAATTAACGTGCTTGAAATGTTTAAGGTTGGGTCTAGCCGTTTATAAATAAATCTGTTGAAACATGAATTTTTCCCATTTGTGTTTAAAACAACCTGAAAAATTCTAATTATAGTTTTATTATTATTATTTTTTACGGTTTTCATACAGTAATATACATATACCATACGCATTACTCCGAAACAGTGGCGTGCACCTTAAATAATGCTTCCTCGCAATATCGAAGATACGAGAAGCTTTGTGATCGTTTTAAAATGAGACAAAAAAAATGTTCTCCGATTTCAAAATTTTAAAATTGATCTTTCCGTTTCACGTCAACGCAAACACTTTTCGTTCCGTGTCTGTCTGTCTGTCTGTCCCCTGAATCCTTGTCACACGCATAACTCATGAACCACTGAACTCATATTATTGAAAATTGGTCTGGCTTGAGGACGGTCCCATTTCAAAATCGTGTGAAAGGGGGAGGGGTGACATCCCAAAATAATTATTTTAAGATATTTCAAGAACGATAAATTTTACTTTTCTGTTTAACTTATTTATTACTAACTGTACCCACGGCTTTTCTTGCTTAAATATAAAAGTTAGATATATGGTATCGCAGAGTTTATTTTAGATCTTTTTATTCTACACAATTTTTTACTATATTATATTGTTTAATATTTAACGTAACGTAAAGAAAGAGTGATCAGGCCTCAAACTTTTTACTATTATCGCCACTGCTTATTCCTTATGTTACCTAACGTAACAAAATATATACTAAAACATATCTATGAATTAAAAAAAAAACACGTAGATCGGATAAGTGGTTCTCGAGTGATAAACACACTCACGGACAGACAGACAAAGGATACCCCCCCCCTCTTCACCCCCCCCCTTTTTACTTCGGAGTGGCTACTGTACAACACGCAATTGCCTCTATTTTTTTAATTTAATATAAAAGCTTTTTTGTCTTTTTTTATTAATGTTAAAGAAACACAGAAATATTTTGATTTGTTTGACAGGTTTTTTTTTTAAATTTATGTGGTACTTCATTCGTGAGTAAATTTTTTAGGCGCGGACTAATTAATTTCGCTCTTTTGTTAAATTTATTTACACCCACGGTTGAGTTGAAAAAAGTGCTTATAAAAAAAACTATAATCAAATCTGTGCTAATATTATAAATGCGAAAGTGTGTCTGTCTGTTTGTTACCTTTTCACGGCTAAACCGCTGAACAGATCTTGATGAAATTTGGCAGGGAGATAGCTTGAATCCTGAGGAAGGACATAGGCTACTTTATATCTGTATAAACTAACATTCTTCTTCTTCATGGGTATTATGTCTGACAACTCTCCTACCTAATCTAAATTTTTAGGTCGATATTTTAGTACACTAGTGTCGTGAAAAAAAAATCTAACCTAACCTTCTTCTTCTTCTTCATGAGTTTTGTGTGTCCACCATTTTGACACCTTTTGGCCTCATGTGATCAAATCACGCTGTAAGACAGTTAAATGTATATAGATTAATATCCAGAAATGGTAGTAATCAAATATCAACAAATATTTTTAATTCATTAAAAAATAGCCATTATTGGGATCATATCCAAGACTGGTGCCACTATACTGACGTAGAATGCCCTATATATTCTACAGTTAGTTATCCAAGGCTGTTTATTACCCATATAAAGAACATCTTCAATTTAAATAAAGCATCCTTTTATGAACATTCAATCTCACTATAGCGAATTTGCATATAATATATATTATGATAACATAACACAGTGAAGGTAGGGTAAAGGGGGGAGAGGGGGGGTGGTGGTGAATAAATCGCGGAATTGGATCGCGTAGGCGTCGGTCGCAACTGCGTTTTCATTCATGAACAACAAACAACAACGACCAACTGTTCGCGGTCTTTCTCTCTCTCTGTCTAGTCGTAAGTGGGCGAGCATATTGCATCTATTCGTTCGCTCCGTATATAGATGTATAGGGCATGTGCTGGCGCGTCGACAGAGAGGGGGATACGGGTGTGTATCACTCGGAGAGAGATGGTGAATGTGTACAGGGTGGTGCGGAAGAAAATTAGCGGTTTTTATTTTTACTTCCACGTTACGAAAGAAATTGTAAATATCGTAGAATTTGTTTCATTCATGATAACTTCTGTAAAAATGCACCAATTTATTTTTTTTGGGGGGGGAAATGTTTGTATCAGTGTGTACTCTAGACCTATTGATTTTGGTGCTATTCGGATTAGGGGTTTTGGAAATATTTTAAATTTTCTAAAACTGTTATTTTTTTTACTTCCATGTTCTGAAAGAAATGGAAGTATTGTAATATCGTAGAATTTGTTTCGTTCATGATAACTTCTGTAAAAATGCACCGGTTTTAATTTTTTTTGAGGGGAAAATGTTTGTATCAGTGAGTACTTAAGGCTTATTGATTTTGGTGCAGATTGGATTAGGGGTTTTGGAAATATTTGAAATTTTCTAAAACTGTTATTTTTTTTAGTTAAGAATTGTAATATCGTAGAATTTGTTTCGTTCATGATAACTTCTGTAAAAATGCACCGGTTTTAATTTTTTTTTGGGAAAATGTTTGTGTCAGTCAGTACTAAAGGCTTATTGATTTTGGTGCTAATTGGATTAGGGGTTTTGGAAATATTTGAAATTTTCTAAAACTGTCATTTTTACTTTTATATTCTGATAGAAATGTCGAAAAATCGTGTCCGAGATAAGAGCAGATTCTGATTGTACTACCTTCAAAACGTAAAGAAAAGTTAATTTCCGCATGGCGGCTGTGCGTGTGTCTGTGTGTCTGGATGTAGAATTTTCTTTCGTTCACGATAACTACTGTAAAAATGCACCGATTTGAATTCTTTTTGGGTAAAATGTTTGTCTTAGTGAGTACTCCGGACCTATCGATTTTGGTGCTATTTGGATTAGGGGTTTTGGAAATATTTGAAATTTTCTAAAACTGTTATTTTTACTTCCATGTTCTGAAAGAAATGGAAGTATTGTAATACCGTCGAAAAATCGTGTGCGAGATAATGACAGATTTTTATTGTACTACCTTCAAAATGTAAAGGAAAACTGTTCTGTTATGAACCATTTGAAATACATTTTTTAAATTTAAAAAATATTTTTTTAAATGAATCGAATATAAATTATAGATAATAATTCTCTAAAACTTTTAACCAAGCAGTTATCTAGCCAGTTTCTTTTTGGCCATCCTGTATTTTGTCTATAAAGGCATATCATTAACTCCTTTAGCCATTGAATTTATTTATTATAGCTCCCACATTCTATTGCAGTCAACTTTTACAAAACACAAATAAATAAATATATCTATTAACTTTCTATCACTCAAATTTGTTTATTATTATATTGGTGAGCTATTACGAAATTCTTCTTATTCTCCTTCTACATGAGTTTTGTGTTAACTAGATCTTCCCCTTTCCTATCAACTCCTAATTGTGAAAATTCTATTTTTTTGAAAGTAAAAAATCGGTTGAAATTTTTTTTAAAAACATATTTCATTCTAATTTTTTAATCAATTATTATGAAATGTTTCTTTAATTAAACTATATATTTCTGTTAATGACACTCATCCCAATTAATCGATGTAGTTATGTCCAATTGAACTAATTTAAAGGGATTTCTTTCAAGTGAGCGTTTAATATGTGATATATATAGAATAGATTACAATAAGCAACTGCTCTATATTAATTAAGTTGGTACTATACGTGTTAACGTTAATAGGTCATAGGTCAAACTATAAAAAACATATTTTTATATCAATTATAAAAAATACCAGCTGATATATCTGGAACGTTAGAAATAAATAAGTTAAAACGAAAAACTTTATGTCGATTTTATTTTAGAAAAAAAAATTCATAAGTTAAAACGACAGACTTAAATCCAAAATTAAAAATTTGAAATTCAAGTATTTGTTTAAAAATTAAATAAAACATAAATGCACAGTGCTTCCTCGTGCTAAATTCAACAAAGGTAGTTAATTATTGAACAATTTAAATAAAAACCGATAAAGTTTACCATTTAATTTTTATACAATTTTACTAAATAATTATATAATATAATAATTATTATTATTACAATAAATATTAGTTCGAAGTTTTTCTTAAAACCCACCTGATTATTTTTTCGTATATTTTTAATTTTTTGACAATTTCAATCTAAAATGCAAACGTCAGAATGACATTTAATATGTAGAAGTAAATATCAATTTAAAAAAAAAAAAAATGATTTTTAAAGCAAATTGAGATAAATCTTTGTAAGGTAATATTTTACAACAAACGTTGTAGACCCAAATTGAATGCTCTACAAAAAATATTCTACAAAATTTTCACGTAACATGTGTCGTTCTTAAGAAATCTTGAAAAAATAAATATTTTGGGATGTCACCCCTCCCCCTTTCACACAATTTTGTACGAGTGACAAGGATTCAGGAGACAAACACACAGACAGACAGACACTGAACGAAAAGTGTTTGTGTTGACGTGAAACGGAAACAACAATTTAAAATTTTAAAATCGGATAAAAAATTTAAAAACGATCGCAAAGCTTCTCGTATCTTTGATATTGCGTGGAAGCAATACTAAAGAAAAGGAAAAAGTAAATATCTATGGATAGATCTTCCAACAACACCTGAAAAAAATCGTTCATTGACCGGGTGACAAAAATTCTAACGTCATATTATGTATTTAATGTACAGTGTTGGCTGTAGGCGGTGGGTGGGTGAGCGGGCGAGTGTGTGTGCGTGCTCCGGTCACACACACACACACACACATACATACATATACACCCACGCCCGCTTACACCTCCGCTAGATTGCAATTATGAATGTATATCTTGTTTCGATTAGTTTTTCATCATATGTTCTGTTTTTCGACGACGAAAAACCTGTTGTAGAAACATTTGTGAAATATTTCACAGATAATGGTTTCGAGCGATGATGTGACATTTCTAATGTGTACATGGAATTTTCAGTTTCCATGGGCGTCTATGGTATTTTTTTCTGACAAGGTTTTTTGTTACCCTTTTATAATTTGTAACTATCTAAAAATTGAAAAATATTTTTATAGGAAATTTTTTATCAATTTTTCGGGATACAAAGTAGCCTATGTTCTTCCTCGGGATGTAAGCTATATCCCTACCAAATTTTATCAAGATCGGTTCAGCGGTTTAGCCGTGAAAAGGTAACAATATTAAAATTAAATTATAACTTATTTAATTATTTTTTCCATTTGGTTATTTGATAATTTTCGATTTTATTTTGTACCTGATCGTTCTTAATGTTCTTACGCCTTTACGGGACGACAGTGGCGTAGATAGATTTTTGCGATGGGGGGGGGGGGGGGGGATATGACTTAGTATTTAATCTCATATTTTTGGTTCAGGGACCCTCAATACGTGTAATTCCGTTGAAATCTCGAGTTCGATTTTTTTCATGATTACTATACTTTATTATACAGTACATTTCATGTATGTATAATAAAAAATATAAAAAAACGTTTAAAAAAATTAATTTGCCTTTTTAAAACCGACTAAAAAGCTGAAAATAAAATTCTATTAGACTCTTTTCGTACTAACTATTGCATTTTAAAAAAAGTTGATTTTGTTCATACTAGAAGAGTTTAAAAAAATGTCTTTGAGTTTTCTCATGAAGTAGACTCATGGGGGGGGGGGATTGATCCCCTTGATCCCCCCCCCTATCTACGCCACTGCGGGACGATATATCCAAAAATGTATCTTGAATTTTTATATACATACTAGAATATAAAACTTCATTTCGTAATACTGTTTTTTTTTCGATGCTCCAAAAATTAAGTTAAATATTTATATAATTAAAAGTTATTTTCATCACGTTAAATAAATAAACATTTAAAAAATAGGTAAAGTTAAAGTACATTTTGACAGAGAGAGAGGGGGGGGAGGGTTATAAATGAAATTTTTTTAAAATTATTTAAGCATTTTTTTATTTTTCTTCTACATTTTTTTAAGTAAGGCAGCTGTTGGGGCAAGGGAGGGGGGGGGGGGGGTATTGACTCTTAAAGTAGGCATAAATGACAGTTCCACTGTAATCTGTGACGAAATATTAGCTGTTGTGAGAAAAAGGTGCAGCTGAAGAAATTGGATTTAAATTTATATCAATATTTGTATTATAATTTGAAATAGTCAGGGGCGGTGCATGGAAAAATTATATATTTTTGAATTTACTAAAACACAGTTGATTATTATATTTTTCATATACATCATTACTGTTTTACTATTTCGTTAAACAGTCAATAAACGTCATAGAACTGTCATATAAAATGTCTGTTATCAAAAAAATAAAATATAATTTATACATAGACCGTATCAAAGGAAAGAGATAGAAATAGGTTTTGGATATACTTGTCCTTTTTTAAACAGTAGTGTTTATTTCATTCTTATTAGAAAACTAGCTGGACCCACGCGGCGCTAAATCCACGTAAACAGAACCCAAATATTTTTAATTTTCTTTGTAACATAAAAGCAGTCATTGTGGCTTAAATACAAAAGTTAGACATATGGTGTCGCGGACTTTATTGTAGAACTTTTGATTCTACACAATTCTTTAATACATTATTTTGTTCTATATTGAACGGTTTAGGCAGCGTATTGCAAAATAGCGCGCCGACGGCAAAATTTTTTCCGACTTGATTTACTATTATCGTCACTGCTTAGTTGTTATGTTACCTAACGTAACAAAATATAGCCTATAACCTGGCCAGAGAACGTACCTATGAATTAAAAAAAAACAGACAGAGAGACGTTGAGCTTTATATATTAAGGAAAAGAGAGAAATGTTACACAATTATGTTGATACAGAATTCTCGGCCCATTCTCTATGAATTAATCAATTATTGCATTTACCCTACTTAAAAAAAATCTAAATGCAAAAAAGCGTATAAGAAAATCGTGTGTATTGACTAAAACATAAATATTTTGATATAAAAACACTACATTTGTAATAAATATTTGTTTTTAATAGCCAACATATAAAACTACGTAATGTAAGCGAATTAATGATATAACCTCATATGTAAATAATGAATTTTATTGCTTAAATTCCAGCAAAATTAGCATAATTTGATGCGTAGTCGTCGAATGCACATATTTTAATTTTGTGATTCTCGTAGGTTTCAAATTTGATTTTATAATTTTTATTTATTGAAATTTTATTATAAATCTTTTTCGGTTATTTTATGTGTAACTGTATTTTTAATTAGGTGTTTATAATTAGGGCATTCAGAAGATAAAGAAATTAACTCTATTTATTTTATTTTTTTCAACACTTTTGCGCTCCTTGATGATCTTTTTTGTTCGTTTTTTACAAGCGTTTTTTTATTAGCTTCATGTAAAATTGGATTTTTAAAATTATGTAATGTTATACATATGGATCTTGGCTTCTGGGTGTAAGCCGCGTCGGTTTGGTCGTGTTATCGGCCAACATTTCGTCACACATTGCAGTGGACAAACACGACTAAACCGACGTGGCTTACACCCAGAAGCCAAGATCCATATCAAGATCACCGCGGAAGCCTGAAAACTTGTAATGTTATACATTATAATTAAATATGTATTTGATGAAAAGTATACGTTATAAGCTTAGAATAAATTTGTTAGTACACTTACTTATTATGAATATTATAACGTTGTTTATTTGTTTTATTTTCACCATAATGAATTAATCCAGATAAGGTGGCATTTAAAAAAATATAGATAAAGTTTGATAATACATACTTCGATACTTAACCTAGTTGTTGATAAAGGATATTAAACTATGTTTTATATTTATATACAAAGTATACATAATTACATATAATATTATGTAATAACAAATTAATTGTCTAAACCTAAAAAAATATATATTGAATAATAAGTATTGCAAGCTTTCGATTCACAGAATTTTTTATGGTCGCTTAAAACTTTTTGGTACTTTTTTCATTCAAACTCGAATATCGCGACACCAAAAAATTATAAAACAAATTTGAAAAAGCGTTTTAGAGCTGAAAAAATTTCCTACAAAATGGTTATCTTGAAATTTTGGAAAAAAAAATTTACATCCCCGTGGGTCTCTTTCAAAATTGTAAAAAAAAATCAATTTTTTTATTTTTTATTAAACCGCGATTTGGTCACAAAAATAAATTTAATAACACAAAAATACCCCTAAATTCGAAAAGAAGATAAAATTTTCTTCAATTTTCATACCCTATAAGTAAAAAAGGATCATATTTAAATGGAATACCCTGTATATTCTAACCTAAAAGCATTTATTTACCCCATAAATATATTACCTAGATACACCCCTGTATTATATGTATATGTATATACATAGCACGTGTATATTGGTGCTAAATATAGACTGCAAGTGTTCCAGACAACAGACACCACTGACTGCCATCTCTTGCAGCCCATCCCCGGACTCCCCCCACTCTTCTACCCCCTCCCTGACGTTCTTGTTATCATAGAACACCGTGATCTCATTGAAAAAACATTTCAATTAATTATAATGTTGTTGTTGGTTGAATTCAGATACAAAAAAATTCCTGAGTAAAATTACGATTTTTGTAATTATTTTATTAACCCGTTAACGCCCAGCGTCCTAAATACAGGAGTTTTTTATGCTTGTCTTTGTTTTAGAGAATATGAACAAAAGTGAGCATTTAACTTGCTGTCATGTGTATAGGACGCTGGGATTTATCGGGTTAAATGAAACATTTTCAATTAGGGGCAACCGTTATATTTTATTTCACGACACTGTTTAACAAAGTTAGAATTACCATGTACCCCTTTTGAGAGTTGAGTGTTACCGGCGTACAGAGGCGTATTTATCATGGGGCCATGGGGGCCATAGCCTAGGGCGGCAGACCGAGAGGGGCGGTAAATTTTTTTAGTATATTTAAAAAATATAGAGGAACAAAAAAGGTCATCAGTTTTTATGTGGTTTATATTTTCCATTATTTATATAAACTTCAAGAATTTTCACTGTTAAAAATATATTATATTTCCTCTTGATTCAGGGGCGGCAATTTTTTTTGATAAGGACGACAATTTTTTTGCCCAGAACGGCAATTATTTTTTACCCAGGGCGGCACTTAACGTAAATACGCCACTGCCGGCGTACCCTATGAGCGCATCCGTTGGGAGGGGGGAATTTTTTTGAAAAAAATTGCAATTTTATAGCTGTTTTACATGAAAATAATAAAATAAGTACGCTAAACGAAATTAAAAATAGTTATTTGTGTAACTAGGGTGTAAAATGGCAATTTTTCATCCGGTAACCGCTAGTATGTTATGTATTTGAAAAGACTTGACTTCTACTTATAATCCCCGACATATTTCCGTCAACCAATTGTTTTTATTGTCTAAAATAAAAATAAAACCAAGCAGTTTCTTATTATGCAAGTGACAGTGACATTTTCTTCCTGTTTCTAAGTTTAACGGGAGAAAGGCGTATCAACTAGGGACTGCATTAACTTGAGCTTATTTAAGCAGTTATTTTAAGCCTTAAACACTTAAACTTAAATTATATATATGTATACCAGTTATAGGTACTGGCACCAGTCTTGGATATGACCCCAGTAATGGCTATTTTTAATGAATTAAAAATATTTGTTGATATTTGATTACTGCAATTTCTGAATATTAATCTATATACATTTAACTGTCTTACAGCGTGATTTGATCACATCAGGCCAATATGTGTCTAAATGATGGACATTTAAACTAATTATTTATTTATTAATTATTATATTATCATAGCAACTGCTTTACATTGTTTCAAATTTGACGATATATTTTGTGTCGTAGTACTTATCATTAGCAAGTGTCCATCACTACGTGCTCATTACTGGTTTTACTTTATCCATTACTGGAGAAAAAACATAAACAAAATAAAAGGATATAATTTAAAAAACAAACTATATTTGCGGACTTTGGTAATTAAATTGATTAAATAAAGAGTTACTTGTTTTATTAGTAACATGAGTTTATAAGAATTACAAAAAAGAAGCCCGTCAATCACAAAAACAGTAAACCTTGCTCTTAAAGCGGCCATAACTGGTGCCAGTACCGTGTATTGTAATTGGCAGAGTTATTAATTGTAGGAGCGATATTTTAAAACCTAATTAAAATTCTCAATGGAAAAAGTTATTCATCAAACGCTCTTAAAATAATTCACTTCCGGATATTAAAATTCATTGAAAATCAGTGCCAGGGGTTCTCAAAATGTTTTTATTTTATTTTATGCATTTGTGTGAAACAGTGCCTCCAAAACTTTTATTTATGAAAATATATATATAATATAATATAATATATATATAATTTTTATATAATTAATTTTAATAGTTTTTGTTCTGATTTGACACGAAAACTACTTAACCGATTTTGATGGGGTTTTCACTGTTCGAAAACTTAAAACCCTATAATTAGTTTAGGCTATATGATAATTGATTTACGACAGGACTGTTTTAAGGAAAATTTATAGTTGATATTATTGTAAAAATGTTTTAAAATATTTTATTTTGAAATAAGCGAAGAATTAATTGTATAATGATATGTATAAGATTCTCCTAAAACTGTTAGTTTTTTAGTACTAATTATTTCTTAAGAAGGTAAAATGTAAATTTAAAAATTTTTTTTTTTTTAAGTACATACTTTGTATCTCGAAAAATTAATTAGATAAAAAAATACAAAGTTTCCGGTAACAGCTGTTAGATAATAAACTACTGATACATATTGTTATTGAAACCGGGCATTAAACGTTTTGTCAGAATTTCGAAATACGATTTTCAGGAAAAAAACATATAAATTTCTAATTGAATTAAATTTGATGACTTCATAAACAAGTGTACAATTATTAGAGCTATAGATGGCGCTGCAATCGAATATGTGGGCGTAACTTTGAGTCAAACAAACAAAACGAGGTCGCCTTGCACATGGTCTTAATGTCCTTGGTCACAAGATCGTAGTTTTTTTCTAACAACTGTCATAAAAAAAAACATCATATTAATACGAATCTTCTTTTTTTACATGTCGCGAATTTTTATTTGTTTTTATATCGGCATTAAGATCTTGAGAAATGACATTTTTTTCACGTTTATTCAATTGTTTTGCTCTTTTTAATCATATATACAGGGTTAACCGAAAGTAGAGATACTCATAGTAAGAGTTCTGGCAGCCGGAATCGATTTTATCGATCAATATCATTAAATATAAATTAAAATTTTCAACAAATGATTTGAAAACTAAAATTTTCAAACTTTAAAACTGTTTTTTTTAAACTGTTCTACGAGCACCACTGTATCCATATACATTGGGCCTAGTTTATAAGCGCTTGAAACAAAAATTACTGAACCGATTTTTATGAAACATTCATTGTTAGAAATACACTACTAGAATTATGAAAACTATGATTATAAGTGTAGTTTGGGTTATAATTAATTAATTTACAAACGCATGACATAAAAATTACTGAACCGATTTTTATGAAACATTCATTGTTAAAAATACACTACTAGAATTATGAAAACTATGATATTAAGTGCATTTTGGCTTATAATTAATTAATTTACAAGCGCATGACATAAAAATTACTGAACCGATTTTTATGAAACATTCATTGTTAAAAATACACTACTAGAATTATGAAAACTATGATATTAAGTGCATTTTGGCTTATAATTAATTAATTTACAAGCGCATGACATAAAAATTACTGAACCGATTTTTATGAAACATTCATTGTTAAAAATACACTACTAGAATTATGAAAACTATGATAATAAGTGCATTTTGGCTTATAATTAATTAATTTACAAGCGCATGACATAAAAATTACTGAACCGATTTTTATGAAACATTCATTGTTAGAAATACACTACTAGAATTATGAAAACTATGATAATAAGTGTATTTTGGCTTATAATTAATTAATTTACAAGCGCATGACATAAACATTACTGAACCGATTTTTATGAAACATTCATTGTTAGAAATACACTACTAGAATTATGAAAACTATGATAATAAGTGCATTTTGGCTTATAATTAATTAATTTACAAGCGCATGACATAAAAATTACTGAACCGATTTTTATGAAACATTCATTGTTAGAAACGCATTATGAAAACTATGATAAAAAGTGTAATTTGGGTTATAATTAATAAATTTAATATCTATTACAGACATAGCGATGGACTGGTCGGACCACGCGCTTTGGTGGCCCGCGCGTAACATGTGGCTCAGCAGAACACGCTCGACGCTGGACCAGTGCGGAGTTCAGGCAGACGCCTTGCTTCATTTTACCCCGATGCACAAGACAATGCGTCTTCAGATACCCGATTTACGCTACATCGATTGCCGCGTCGATTTCTCGATCAAGGCGTTCAGTGCGGTTGTACAGATATGCAAGGTAAATATACTTAAGTTAAGTTGTATACGCACATGATAGGGTTCAATTGAACTACAAATGTACCAAATCTTATCAAAATTAGTGAGATAATACTCGCAATGGACACTTTTTAGATTTAGACGAAAGAAGTTACAAAATTTCGAATATTTCCAAAACCCCTGATCCGATTAGCACCAAAATCAATAGGTCTGGAGTACTCACTGAGACAAACATTTTCCCCAAAAATAATTCAGATCGGTGCATTTTTACAGTAGTTATTGTGAACGAAAGAAAATTCTACGTGCACAGCCGCTATTCGGAAATTAACTTTTCTTTACGTTTTGACGTTAGTACAATCAGAATCTGTCATTATATCGGACACGATTTTTCGACGGAACATGGAAGTAAAAACAAAAAACTTTTTATAAAAAAATAAAATAAAACCGAGTAAAAATAAACCCTAAAAATACTGAAAAATATATGTTTTATTTTTTATATTTGTTTTATATTTGTTTTATATTTGTTATAATATTTTTTATTGGCTTCAAAAACTGTTAAATTTAATAATTATATTCTTTTCAGATTTTTTTTTTTTCTTAAAAAGTTTTTTATTTTTCTCTTTCTAGTAGCGTATCTTCAAAGTCCATGATCAGATTCTGATAAAATTTATATGGGGCCTACTCGGGAGTATTCTCTTTCAAACAAACAAAAAATCATCCAAATCGGTTCATATTTGTCGGAGTTATGCCCGAACATATTATACAGGGTGTCTAAATACCAGGGGACAGTATATTTCACAATAATTTCATAGCCTACTAGATATTAGCCATAAACCATTTTAGTCCGAATTTTTCGATCGTGAATATTTCTTAAGCGACTTGAAATTTAAAAAAATGTTTCAAATAAATGCTGTAGGGTTTAGTATTGTCTATTTAGAAATATTTTTTTAATTTTCAGAAACCTCGTAGTTTTTGAGATATGAGACTAACTTTATTCACGATCAAAAAATTCGGACTAAAATGGTTTATGGCTAATATCTAGTAGGCTATGAAATTTTTGTGAAATGTAAATACACCATTGAACTGTCCCCTCTTAAAGGTAACTTTTCTATCATTTAACCAAATCTCTATCTCTTATAGTTTCCGAGATCCCCATACTTTCCCCTGGTATTTAGACCGGTTGAAAATACTGTTTATGTACTATGTATTTATTTCTTTGGTAGGAATTGGGCATAAGACATCCAGAAGAACTGTCATTACATAAACCATTAGAACCTCAACACTTGAAATATAACCTAAAAGATCTACCATCGAATAAGAAACGAACAACAGAACAAAATGGAGCCCCAAGAAATGGCCACCTTTACCCACCGGCCGATACAAACACATTCATTGCAAACTCAAGTCCGTTGGGTAGCACAGGGAGCCTCGACAAGTCCAACCCGAACAACTTCATGTGCGCGCCTGTATCTACCCCCCAAAGACCCCCATCGACGACGCCCATTAGCTCCCCTGTGACGCCCCAATCAGGGACTTGGCAACGCCAGAACGGGCATCTTCCGATGAACGGTACCCACTCGCCGAATGCGAACACTAGCTTAAGTCTGGAGGCACTTAATGGTAGCTCGGAGTTGTCGTTATCGCATAGTCCCGTGACGCCGAACCAAGAAGCCCGGAGCAAACTTGTCCGGCCGAAGAATTTGGTCGAGAAGGCACGTTTGAACGTCGGGTAAGAGAATTTTAACATTTGGTTCTAGTTTTATTTAAAAATAGCGAAATAGAAGAAAATATCTGCCTTGGGAACCACGGGACTTTCTTATACGTATACAGTGAATAGTATACGTGATTCTTATTTTATTAAAACATTTCTGACAAACTAACAAGATAGAATAAAATGAATAATATAGGTAATATTGTTGTCTCAATTATATAACAAGTGATTTTTTTTAACGTAATAACTGAAAACGGATGTTTACTCTTGTAAATTTTTGGATTTTTGAAGAATTTTAGTCGATATTTGTACGACGAGTTGAAGTTCACTGCAGGAAATTTCACTAAAAAATTTCGAATTTTTGATTTCGTTAAAAGTATGTTTATTGTATAGAAAATAACGTGAAAAGTTGTTTGTTTCAAACCGCAGGTCTGTATCTCAAACCGTTCTCGAGATATAGCCTCTCAAAGTTTTCGTTTTTTCAAAATTTTGGAGAAAAAAGGCCATAACTTTTGAACGCGTGGTCGGAATTGATTTTAGTTGACGGATTTGGAATCAGCGTGTCAAAATCTATATAATGACATGTATAATACTTTAAAATTCGACAAAAAAATTTTGGTCAAAAATCGACATTTTTTTAAGGTATACCCCTTTGAATTTTTTCGATTTTTCGCGAAAATTTTTTTTTCGAGTTTTAAGGTATTATACATGTTACTATATAGATTTTGACACGCTGATTCCAAATCCGTCAACTAATATCAATTCCGACCACGCGTTCAAAAGTTATGGCAATTTTTCTTCAAAAATTTGAAAAAACTAAAACTTTGAGAGGCTATATCTCGAGAACGGTTTGAGATACAGACCTGCGGTTTGAAACAAACAACTTTTCACGTCTTTTTCTATACAATAAACATACTTTTAACGAAATCAAAAATTCGAAATTTTTTAGTGAAATTTCCTGTAGTAAACTTCAACTCGTCACACAAATATCGACTAAAATACAAAAAAATAAGACGTAGGAGAAGGGATTTTTTACGTAGAATTTAATGAAGAACCTTTTATTCCATTACTTTTTTTTCTCCGAATAACGGTTCGGATAAAAAGTGAGAAAAACTGGAATAAATTCCAATTTTTCGCGTTTCGGTCTTTTATTCTTAATTTTCTTTTATAGTTGGTTAGATTCATCTCTGTCAATCATGGAGCAAGGGGTCCGAGAATACGACACACTGTGCCTTCGTTTCAAATTCTACTCGTTCTACGACTTAAACCCTAAACTAGACGCCGTGAGAATCAACCAACTTTACGAACAGGCCAAGTGGCAGTTGCTGAATGAAGAAATCGATTGCACGGAAGAAGAAATGCTAATGTTTGCAGCTCTTCAGGTAAATTGACAAAAAGTTAGGTTAGGTTCACTCGTGTTGATAATACAGATATCTGTTATGTCGAATTATCGGTAAAACAGGTTTTTAGTTTTGCATTTTCTCGCTAGATGTCACTGCAAAAAAATTATTCTATGATGATCTTACGTGTCTCCTATTTCCAAAAAAATACTTATTTCTGCAGAAAATAAAGGTTTAATCACTAAAATTAACCCTTTTAAAACTAATTTTGAATTTGACGCCAAAACGCTCGCAGGTGTCATGGCGCATTTGTGACGTCACGCCTATGTAAACACTCATTGTCAACAATAATAAATCCTTGTTCCATCGCTAACGTTTCTCGGTTTTAGTTTTGGTAACACAAAATTGAGCAAATTGATAATTTAAAATCACAAAATAATTTATAAACAGTGCAGATATTAATGAAACAAAAATTATGTTTATTGAAGCGTGACGTCATTCACTCTGATTGTTGTTTTTTATGTTTTTATTTCAACAATAGAAAAATAAATACATTTTTTTAAATCTTTTTAACCTATTTCATTAATTTAAAATCATAATTTCAGTGATACTTTGTTACTGGTATCATGCCTATTGTATGAAGTTAAACTTCTAACGCGTGTTAACACTTTTTTTGTCAGGTGCAAGTGACGTTGCAAGCCAGCGTGCCGCAACCAAGTCTAGACAATAGCAGCGTATCGTCTCCTATGGATGACGATATAGATGCCGCTCTAATGGATCTACAAGTGACGCTCGAGGGCACTAATATCAACAATTCGGCGAGTGATATCACACAAGTGCCGGAGCTTTTTGACAATTTACGATTCTTAAAGTAAGTTTGAATTAATTATTTTAGCAGATAAAAAAAAATGGTAGCCAAATTTGAATCATACCATTTGAAAACTCGGGTCTTTAGCTTCAAATTGCTTTCTCGATTTTTTTTCTACGATTTTTTTTTATCGAGTTATTGAAGTTTTCAGCAAAAAACGTCTTAAATTTTTTCGGCACACTCTGTAACTTTTTACGATGTACATGAAATTAAAATTTTTTGAAGGAAACTCAAAGAAGAGATTTCAAGTTTTAATTTCCTTTTTGAAAAAATTCATTTCGATCATTTTTACCAAAGTTACAGCTATTTGAACATTGGACTTAATTTGACAATTGATTGAATTGAGGTTATATTTGTGTTTATTTAATATTATGAGAGAAAAGATACTTTTAAACAAGTTTGAGTGAGATACATGTATTAATACCAACTGTCAGTGAGAATAGGAACTAAATTAGATTTAAATTGAGGTTATGTTCGTTTTGATTTAAATGTGAGATGGAAAATACTTTTAAACAAGTAAGAGTGAGATACATGTATTAATTAATACCAACTGTCAGTGAGAATAGGAACTAAATTAGATATAAATTGAGGTTATGTTCGTTTTGATTTAAATGTGAGATGGAAAATACTTTTAAACTAGTTAGAGTGAGATACATATTAAATTAGATTTAAATTGAGGTTATGTCTGTTTAAATTCTACAATCAATTGACTTTTTTTCTGCAGACCCAAACGTTTCACATTGAAAGCATTTAAACGTTACTGGTTTACTTGCCGTGAGTTACACCTGGTGCTATACAAGACAAGAGAAGAAGCTGTGGCGCAGTCACGCCCCGCGTACTCTGTAGATCTCCGAGGCTGCGAAGTAACGCCCGATGTCTGTCTCGCTAATTCGCGCTACGGAATCAAACTAGAAGTTCCTAGCGCTGACGGTATGACGGAAATGCTGATAAGATGCGATACGGTAAGTTCTAATTGATTTATTAATACTGTGCCTGTTTAAACTAGTGCTTTTTGAATTGGTAGGAAGAACAATACGCAAGATGGCTTGCGGCGTGCCGTTTAGCATCGAAGGGACGTTCTCTCGCTGATAGTTCGTACGAGACAGAAGTAAAGAATATAATCGCGTTCTTGCAAATGCAGCATCCGGCTGAAGTGCCGGCGATAAATCCAGCGTCGCTTGACATACAGCCAGAAGATTACGTAGCCCCGAGGTTCTTGAGGAAACTTAAAGGAAAAGTAAGTATATTCACTAAAAAAAACAAAATATAACCTATTTACCAATCAATTGTTTCAGCTGGTTCACAGAATATTAGAAGCGCACGCTAATGTTAAAGACCTGCCGTTAATCGATGCGAAAATGAATTTTATAAAAGCATGGCAGTCTCTACCGGACTACGGAATATCATTATTCATTATTAAATTCATGGGGTACAAAAAGGAGGAGCTGTTAGGGGTCGCACACAACAGGATTATGAAAATGGAACTGGGTACAGGCGATCATTTGAAAACGTGGAGATACAATACGATGAAGGTAAGGAGCTCCATCCATTTATAACTTTAAAATGTTAGGTTAGGTTAGAATATCTTCATCAAATTTTAGAGCGAAATTTGCAGTCCTTCCGAAGTTATAGCTAATGTAACATTTGAGTCTTGAAACAAGATAACTCTAAAACTATTTGATAGATTGTTTTGAAGTTTTGAACATTGATTTGAAATTTATTTTTAGGGTTCTGAAGAAACCCTATTAATCTCACTTTGTTGTTCGTCTGTCCGACTTTTACAGCCAATGCAATATATCTTGTAAACTATATAAGCTAGAAACTTGAAATTTGTACTGAACGTGTAAAATGATGCCCTCTAGTAAAAAATGTACAAATTTGTTGAAAAAATCAACTGCTATTTTTAAATATTAAGAAAATAGTTTTTGAAAATTAAAATTTTTGACCTTAATTTTTTAATTGTTTCTCTTGATCCAGGCGTGGAACGTGAACTGGGAAGTAAAACACATGATGGTGCAGTTCGAAGAAGGGAACATAATATTCAACTGCCTTTCAGCTGATTGTAAAGTGATCCATGAATTCATTGGGGGTTATATTTTCCTATCGATGAGATCAAAAGAAGCCAACCAGACATTGAATGAAGAGCTGTTCCATAAATTGACAGGGGGTTGGGTGTAAATAATTAAAACGACGCACATACTTTACGATTAATTAATTTTATACAGAGGGAATTTTTATCCACCCTGTATATAATTGTATAAATTTGATCCTGAAGATATTTTAGTACTTAAATTTGGACAGTTTACGTCGACTTGTTATTTTAAAAACTAATAAGATATTCTAAATTAATGTGAAGTATGATAATAAAAAAAATCGATATCGGGTGGGTAAAAACGACATAGTACTCTGGAACTATAAATCGCACAAATTTCAGATTAGTCTTAAAATGTTCGCCATTTAATCTAGTTTTATGTATAAATGTTTCAAATCATTTTGATTAATCGTTCGAGAGTTACAACTTTTTAAGTAAAGTACATCAAAAATTTAGATATTGATGTTTTTGATGTACTTTATTTAAACAGCTATAACTTACAAACGATTCATAGGAATGATTTGAAATTTTAACACATAAAACTAGATTAGATGGCGAACATTTTAAGATGGTTTCGAAGTTTGTATGAGTTATAGTTTCCGCGTACCATGTTGCCAAACTTTGCGCTCGATAAGTGTATACTAAACTAAAATTTATAACTTGAATATTGGATTTTTTATTAAAATGACGTTTATTATATTATAAATTTTACCTTAACATTATTAAAACTACCAATAATTTCACACGGTTATGTATTTTTAATATTAATATGCTTTAAAAATTATTAGCTCGTAATCAATTATTGTAATGTTGGCGTTAGATAAAGAAGAATTATTTTCATAATAGTAAGTTTTAATGTATATTTGCAATATAAAATATAATTGTACCATTTATAAATATATAAGATTTCTTTTTTTTATATTTTCATAAGATTTTAGGCTTATTGCTCACCATTTTATTTTTCACCGTTTTAATTGAATTTAAACTTGATGTAAGTATATTTGGTGTGCGGTGAGTCTCGATGTTAAAAGTTCAGTCAAGAGTGCCTCTTTTAAATATTGTCAATTGTATATTTTATGATAAATATGTGCCTCATGTATTTACGGTTAGGTATCTTTTAATTGTCAAGATACTTGAATGTTTAATAATTATTAATTAATTGACTATAGATTATTATTAATAATTATAAAATTTATATTTGTATACATAACATTGTAATTGTAATATATGCAAAATTAGTTATTAGTATTTAAAACCATTGTTATTCAATAAAAAGTATTCTTCAAAACTATTAACAATTTTATTTTTATGTACCCAATTTTTTGAAATACTGAAATGCAAATGGCGCCTTAAATTGCAATTTCCATTTGTAAAGTTTCACATTTGCTCCAGAAAGGTAAGTTTTATTACAAACAATGAATATTTTTAGTAACAATAATATAATTTACGCGGGTGTTTTGACGTAGACGCATTTTAAATAATTGCTTTTAACATTTGTTATAACTTTTATATGCTTTTGACATGAATCACATATACTCTCTGAAATAGAGATGGTTTACAAGCCATAGCTCATTAATAATATCACAGTTGAATGTTCTCATCTGGTTTACAATAACTGATTCGTGTTTTATATAAAAAAGTAAGTTTTTTTTTTGAATTTATAAAACATGCATGAGCACAAAAAATACTTCTTTTTCTTCTTTTATAATAAAGAGACATCTATGTTGAAAATATGAATTAAATATTGTAAGCGGACCGAATTGTCATAATTTCGTTTAGTTCAAGCATTTACTTGTTTACAGGTGATATATAGTTTATTTTATGACTTTTGTATTTAAATAAATACAGAAACGATGATGTGTTACATTTGAGTCGTAAGGAAAATCGATAAGTAAAGGTAATTTGTGATTATTGTCTTTGTAAGCATAATGGGGGAAATATAACGAATATCGCGCGGGAATGTCGGCTGAATTATTAGGTTACAATATTGCTTTATATTGCAGTCAAATTTACAATTGACTATATTTTTGATTACTTATATTTTTACCCCTTCCAGGTTTCGCGAGATAATTTCTTAAGCCTCATATCAACGATGGAAGGGGTTCAAATGTAAGTAATGCATGTTTATGAATATTTAGATTTTCTTTTGTATTACAGAAATGTCTCAAGATAAAGACACCTTACAGTTTTTTTCCGATGCATTGTCAGATCTTTCCGATCTATCAGATTTTATTTCTAAAGCAACAAACACTTTAAAAGCAAAACATATTAGAGTTGATACAAGTTCTGTAGAAACTATCGTAAAATTTTACACCAGAATTAGTAAGGTTGTAAATATAGTCAAAGATAATGTAGGCATTATTGATACAGCTTTAAATCAACATTATGATGTCTGGTATAAGGAAAACAACGTAGTGTTAGAAGATAAACAAAACAATTCGAAAAGTGATAAAACGACAAAAGTCAAAAAAACTAGTTCTAAAAATAAATCAAAGAAAACAAATAGCAATATTAAAAATGATACGGATTCGTTAATTCATCAAAGGGAAGATGACAATCATAAAAATACAACAGAAAAACAGTTGTCAAAAGAAAATTCTATGAATATAAATGAAGATATACCAAATGATAGTGAAATAACTGAAAAATCAATTGAAAATTTAACACCAAAAATAGATATTCCAACTGTTGAAGTTCCTACAGCTAATGAAAGTTCAATTTTAAAAACAATGCTAGCTGAAGACGACTTAACAAATCAAAATGAAGAAAGAAAGACTACAATTGAAAATTTAACACCAGAAAAAGATATTTCAACTGTTGATGTTCCTACAACTAAGGAAAGTTCAATTTTGAAAGCGATGTTAATTGAAGATGAATTGACAGATAAAAATGAAAAAGTAACAACTGCAATTGAAGATGATACAAATACAAACAAAGAATCTCCAAATAGTACAATTCCAGCTGAAAATAACAACGCCAGTGAATTATGTGTTAAACTAGAAAACCCTGAACCTAAAATTGGACTTATTAAATTAGTGAGTTTAAATAAACTAATTGACAAACCAAAAGCATGGTTAGATGCGGCCTTAAATGGAAAAGAAGATACAGTAGAAGTTTTAATAATTTCATCTAGCGATGAAAAATCAAAAGGAAATAAGAAAAGGGCGAAATCAGATAAAAAAAGAAACCGAAAACAATCGGTTTCTGGGAGTTCAGATGAAGATTTATCAACCCAGAAAAAGAAATTATTGAGAAAAAGATCTTCAAGCCATAAAAAAATATATTTGGAAAGTTCAGATGATGAAGTAGTAAATACAGTGAAAAAATCTTATAGTTCAGATTCAGATAATGCAAAATGTAATTCAAGAAGGCAGACGCTGACACGAGATTTGAGGAAAAGGTTTGAAGATTTACGACAGAAACGCCAAAATAGGAGAATCTTTGATGATTCGGATTCAGAGACAAAAACAGATGAAAAAGAAACAGTTGATCCGAAATTTCACCAGCCTTGTTACGTAATCGTTGAAAGAATTTCAGACAACAATGAAATTTTAAAAAGTTATTTGTTGGAAAAACAGTTAACTCTTGCAGACAGGTAAATTATTTGTTTGTGTGAGAAACAATTGATAATATCTATAAGGGCGAATTGATTCTAAAATAAAAGTATGCCTTTCTTGTTTTTAGGTTATAATTAATTGATTTTTCAGGGAAAGTTGATTTGTGCCTACCATTTTTACGTCATTTAGGTTAGGTTATCTTTCAAACGTGTTATCTAGTTAATTTTAAATATTACGGCTGTAGCTGTAAATACATATTCTAGCTGCAAAAGCTACTGTTTTTCCTCGATCTTTATCGAGTGACCATTTTATTATTATTGTAGGTAGTTTGTTTTATTGTTTGAAATTGTTTCTAATTTCTTTTATACTATACTTGTAACGTTATTTAATGTAAAATGAATGGTTGAAATATGTATTCTTTACTTATATTTCTAAATATATGTATAGACGTTTTTAAACTATGCATTTTTAATTTTTCCACCAATTTTAGTTTAAGCAAGTATTTTGTATTTATGTGGCACTAGCTTTAATTTTAATTTTCAGTAAATTCAAACTGTCATTTTGAAATTTGTATTTTAACCAATCATTTTAAATTAATGCAAAAAATTGATTGTTGTAAATATTAAATTGAATACAACAATGACATTTAAAATTAAAGTCGAGAAAAATAATATCCAAAAGCAGAATACTTCAAGTAAAATACTTTAAAGTGCTTCATGTGCATTTAAATACAGTTAGGTCTTTTTTTACGCGGATTTGAAGTTACGCGGTGTGGTATCAAATGAAAGCTGGTAATTCAAGGAATTTAAATATGTAAACGTTTTGTTATTATTTAAATCTTCATTTAACAAGATTACACAAATGGTGCCGAGTTGTATTTTCAGATAGTGACGAAAATTCTGATGAAAAAAAATTGTTACTTTCCAATAAAAATAAATATAATTAAAATTGAAAAATAAACTTATTTTATTTGAAGTTTTAATTTTCTTTGTGTTTATTTAGACTTTCTTATTTTCGAGAATGTTCAGGAACGTTTTTCCGCGTTTTTTGGCCTATTTTACGCGGTTTTGGAAAATTATGGAATGCATCCCTATTTTAATAACAAGTGAAGTACTTAACATTTAGAAATACTTCAAGTGCTTTACAATAAAATGAGGTTATACTGTAGTACCAATTTTCTGAACTATTTTTTTTTATTTTGAATTATTTAACTTGCTATGAATGTAAATTAAAATTAAATTATTTCATAGATTGACGGATCTCAGTTCACTCGAAAGAAAAAAGAAAAAATCTAAAAAATCAAGTGACAATGACAGCGTTACTTCAAAATCATCGAAGAAAAGCAACAATAGTGAAGCGAGAGTTACAAGATCTTTAAAGAACGGTAGTGATAATGATAGCACCGCTTCTAAATCGTCAAAAAAAAGCAGCAGTTCAAGATTGTCGAAGAAATCTAACGACAGTGCGAAATCAAAATCGAAAAGGCAGAAAACGAAGAAGTCGTCTTCGGAGGAACAGAACGGTGATGCGGATTCCGAGGATTTATTCGAAGATCAAGTTAACGTGTCTATTTCGTCGCTTGAGCTAAATACTGTCACGGAACCTGATAGTTTCAATGAGATAAATAATGATAATGATATCGGGGTTTTGGCAAGTTCAGATTCGGATGAAGAAAAAGCTGTAGAAAATAATTTAGAAAATGATGGCGAGTCTGTTAAAAGTAAAAAAGAAAATGGCGACGATTCGAAAGAAAAGAAAACTGATGATAAAAAAAATGATTCATCAAGTGGTGATGAGGTTGATAAGGAAAAGGCGGAGTGGAGAAAAGATAAACTTCTAACGGAGAAGCTAGATGCGGAAAAATCTGACAGAAAGAAAACATCAAAAGATGGAAGCTTGGCTTCAAGCGATGATGAAGATAAAAAGAAGGAAAATAAAGAATCTGTAGAAAAAATGTTTACCTCAAGTGATGAAGAACAGGAATTAGAAGATAAAAAGAAAAGTGAATTAACTGAGAAAATGCTTACATCTAGTAGTGAAGAAGAAAAAGAAGATAAAAAGAAGAAAAAGAAATCAAAAGATTTGAGTGATGATGAAGTAAAGAAAGAAGAAAACAATGATGAAAAAGATGAAAAGAAAGAAAAACCAGAAAAGAGCAGGTATTTCCAACTTTATATTTTTATTATAACCTAACCTGCCCTAAAGAAACAAAAAAAAACATTTTCTAAATTCTTTTAGGTTGAATAAAATTAACTTTTCAAACAATACTTATTTATTTGCATACCTCATTTTTTTTATTTAATGGCAATTATTATATCTATTATTATTTTTTCTAATTGTAAATACCTACGCCAAATTTAAATTAATAATACGTAAAAATGTTCGATTATTGCAACTAAATGTGATTTCGAATTGAACCAATCAAATCGCAGATAATCCATGTAATGGCGTCACGTTCCATAGTTTTGATTGGCTTAATGGAAACCGTTTTTCAATTCAAATAATCGGACATTTTGAGCAATTGTTGTACGATTTCTGTTTCATATTTATTTATTATACATACTTAACCCTCTTTGGAGAAGTGTAATCATTATTTGTTTGTTGTGTTTGTAATTATATGCATTTTAAAATGCAGCCTTATGGAGTTCATTCAAATCAGGTAAAAATAAATTATTTCAATTTTCAAAAGTGGCTTGACATAATACAGTAGACGTTCTATATTGTAAACCTATAGAATCCCCACTTCAACCGTCATTTATGCCGCGAAAACTAGGTGGTAATATGGTATGGAATGTCTACTGTAATTAAAATAACTTTTGGTTAATTTTAATATATGATTTACTTGAAATATATTTATTATTTTAATATTATCTAGCAATAAAAAGGGAAAGAAAGGAACTGGGAAAAAAAGGAATCGAGTGATTATGTCAGAATCTGAAGGTGATTCAAACAAGGAAGAAGATAATCAAGAATCGGATGATGCCAATAGCAATAATAGCGATAACAGTGATGATGCATTCCAAAGCAAGAAGAAGCGAAAGAAACAATCAACAGATTCAGATGAGAAATCTTCCAGCAGCGAAAAGAAAAAGTAAGTTTGTATGATATTTCTGGCGTAACCGAGTACTAACATTATTCTGTTGTTAGAAAAAAACTGAAGAGGATAAAAACTATAAATGATAGCGATGAAAGCACCGATGATGAAGGCGGCAAAAGGAAATCTCGTAAAAACATCCGTAGCATCAAAGGCGATAAATCGTTATCGAAAACTACCCGGCAAGCGGCTAAAGAAGAAGAAGAAAGAAAGAAGCGTATCACCGACAGACAGAAATTGGTAAATTAACATCTGCAACTTCGGGAACGATTAGAAAGTTAAAATCTGTTTATTTTTCAGTATAATCAAATGTTTGATATCGTCGAACAAGAAAACTCCCGCTTGGATCAGCTTGTTTTGGATTTTGACCCGGAAACGAAGGAAGAGCTTGTCAAAGTCCACCCGAAGCTTGTCGAAAAGTTGAAGCCGCATCAGGCAAAGGGCGTTAAGTTCATGTGGGATGCTTGTTTCGAGTCTTTGGAACGCGCCAAGAAGGATAAGGGCTCAGGCTGTATCCTCGCACATTGCATGGGTCTCGGAAAAACCCTACAGGTATGTTTAATCGACGTAAAAATCAAAGAAAAAAAGTTACAATTTTTTTTTTTAGGTTGTTACATTAATCCATACTTTACTGACTCACGAAGAGACTGGTATTAAAACTATTTTGGTCGTGTGTCCGTTGAATACGGTGCTTAATTGGGTTCATGAATTCAAACTGTGGCTTTCGGAGATTAACGATGGCGAGGATGTTAACGTCTTTGAATTGTCAAAGTAAGTCTGTTTTTATGATTTTTTGGCTGTATCTTTTAAACGGTTTATTATAACGGTTTGAAATTTTGATACATTAAATTAGATTATATAACACACATTTTAAGATGATTTTGAAGTTCCTGTGATTTATGGTTACAGAGTTCTATGTTACTGAACACGAGATATTTTTAATTATTCTTTATACTGATGATTTTTTACATACTTTACTAAAACAGCTGTAACTTTTAAACTATTTATTGAATCAATTTGAAATTTTAATACATTAAACTAGATTATATAACACACATTTCAAGATGATTTTGAAGTTCCTGTGATTTATAGTTACAGAGTTCTATGTTGCCAACCACGAGACGTTTCTACTGATGATTTTTTACATACTTTACTTAAACAGCTGTAACTTTTAAACTATTTATTTAATCAATTTGAAATTATATTACATGGAACTAGATTATATAACACACATTTTAAGATGATTTTGAAGTTCCTGTGATTTATAGTTACAGAGTTCTATGTTGCCAAACACGAGACGTTTTTACTGATGATTTTTTACATACTTTACTTAAACAGCTGTAACTCTTAAACTATTTATTTAATCAATTTGAAATTTTATTGCATTAAACTAGATTATATTACACACATTTTAAGACCAAGCTGAAGTCTGTGTGATTTGTAGTTACAGAGTTCTATGTCATCAAACACGAGACATTTTTATTCACGTACTAAAACGATAAAATCGTTGTTTTTTTTTTAAAGATACAAGAAAAACTTTGAACGCTCTTACCAGATCGACGAATGGCAAGAATGCGGCGGAGTCTTAGTGATAGGGTACGAAATGTACCGCCTGCTCAGTAATGAAACAAATAAAAAGATACGCAAGAAGATCTTAAACTCGTTTCAAAGAGGGCTTGTAGATCCAGGTAACTTGTGACGCTTGTTTAATTAAGTCGAGGTAACATTTTAACTTGTGTGTGTGTTGTTTCACAGGCCCAGATCTAGTTGTGTGTGATGAAGGTCATTTACTTAAGAACGAGAAGTCCCGACTGAGTATCGCAATGAATAGACTGACTACGTTACGCCGTATAGTATTAACGGGAACGCCCGTTCAGAATAATCTTAAAGAATGTAAGTGCAATATCTTTATTTATTACAGGCATACAGAGAGACAGACATAAAGACTGACAGACAGACATACAGAAAGACAGACATAAAGACAGATGTACAGAAGGACAGCAGACAGACAGACATACAGAAAGACAGACATAAAGACAGATGTACAGAAGGACAGCAGACAGACAAAGAGACAGACGGACAGAAATTACAGAAATACAGACAGACAAAGAGATATAAAGACAGACAGACAGACAAAGAGACAGACAGACATTACAGAAAGACAGACAAAAAGACATAAAGACAGACATTACAGAAAGACAGACATAAAGATAGAATGACAGACAAAGAGACAGACAGACAGACATTACAGAAAGACAGACAGACAAAGAGATATAAAGACAGACAGACAGACAAAGAGACAGACAGACATTACAGAAAGACAGACAAAAAGACATAAAGACAGACATTACAGAAAGACAGACATAAAGATAGAATGACAGACAAAGAGACAGACAGACAGACATTACAGAAAGACAGACAGACAAAGAGATATAAAGACAGACAGACAGACATTACAGAAAGACAGACAAAAAGACATAAAGACAGACATTACAGAAAGACAGACATAAAGATAGAATGACAGACAAAGAGACAGACATACAGACAGACAAAAAGACATAAAGACAGACATTACAGAAAGACAGACATAAAGATAGAATGACAGACATACAGACAGACAAAGAGACATAAAGACAGACAGACAGACAAAGAGACAGACAGACAAACAGCCACACATTACAGAAAGACAGACAAAGAGACAGACAGACAAACAGACAGACATTACAGAAAGACAGACAAAGAGACATAAAGACAGACAAAAATACATAAAGACAGACATTACAGAAAGACAGACAAAGAGACAGACATACAGACAGACAAAGAGACATAAAGACAGACAAAGAGACAAAAAGACAGGCAAAGAGACAAAAAGACAGACAAAGAGACAGACAGACATACAGACAGACATTACAGAAAGACAGACAAAGAGACATAAAGACAGACAAAGAGACAGAAAGACAGACAAAAAGACATAAAGACAGACATTACAGAAAGACAGACATAAAGATAGAATGACAGACAAAGAGACAGACAGACAGACATTACAGAAAGACAGACAGACAAAGAGATATAAAGACAGACAGACAGACAAAGAGACAGACAGACATTACAGAAAGACAGACAAAAAGACATAAAGACAGACATTACAGAAAGACAGACATAAAGATAGAATGACAGACAAAGAGACAGACATACAGACAGACAAAAAGACATAAAGACAGACATTACAGAAAGACAGACATAAAGATAGAATGACAGACAAAGAGACAGACATACAGACAGTCATTACAGACAGACAAAGAGACATAAAGACAGACAGACAGACAAAGAGACAGACAGACAAACAGCCACACATTACAGAAAGACAGACAAAGAGACAGAAAGACAGACAGACAAACAGACAGACATTACAGAAAGACAGACAAAGAGACATAAAGACAGACAAAAATACATAAAGACAGACATTACAGAAAGACAGACAAAGAGACAGACATACAGACAGACAAAGAGACATAAAGACAGACAAAGAGACAAAAAGACAGGCAAAGAGACAAAAAGACAGACAAAGAGACAGACAGACATACAGACAGACATTACAGAAAGACAGACAAAGAGACAGAAAGACAGACAAAAAGACATAAAGACAGACATTACAGAAAGATAGACATAAAGAGATAGAAAAACAGACAAGCAGATAGACAGACATACAGTCAGACAGACAGAGAGACAAACATACAGACAGACATTACAGAGAGACAAACAAAGAGACAGAAATACAAACAGGCAAACATACAGACAGATAGACAAACAGACAAAGAGACATAAAGACAGACATACATATTTATGATATTGAAGTAAATTAGGACAAAATAATATTCAACTAAAATAAAAATTTCGAATTACGTCTTATTTTCTTGTATTTTAGTCGATATTTGTATGTCGAGTTGAAGTTCACTGCAGGAAATATCACTAAAAAATTTAGAATTTTTGATTTTGTTAAAAGTATGTTTATTGTATAGAAAATAACGTGAAAAGTTGTTTGTTTCAAACCGCAGGTCTGTATCTCAAACCGTTCTCGAGATATAGCCTCTCAAAGTTTTAGTTTTTTTAAATTTTTGGAGAAAAAAGGCCATAACTTTTGAACGCGTGATCGGAATTGATTTTAGTTGACGGATTTGAAATCAGCGTGTCAAAATCTATATAATGACATGTATAATACTTTAAAATCCGACAAAAAAATTTTGGTCAAAAATCAACATTTTTTTAAGGTATACCCCTTTGAATTTTTTCGATTTTTCGCGAAATTTTTTTTCCCGAGTTTTAAGGTATTATACATGTCATTATATAGATTTTGACACGCTGATTCCAAATCCGTCAACTAAAATCAATTCCGACCACGCGTTCAAAAGTTATGGCCTTTTTTCTTCAAAATTTTGAAAAAACTAAAACTTTGAGAGGCTATATCTCGAGAACGGTTTGAGATACAGACCTGCGGTTTGAAACAAACAACTTTTCACGTCATTTTCTATACAATAAACATACTTTTAACGAAATCAAAAACAAAATTTTTTAGTGAAATTTCCTTCAACTCGTCATACAAATATCAACTAAAATACATGAAAATAAGACATAGAGGTAATATAGTTTTATAATTGAACGTGTAAATTAATATTAAATGCTAATTTTAACTATCTCGCATAGGAACCAAGATATTTACGATTTTGTGTTTATTATGAATAAAAACGAAAAAATAATTATAATTTCATCGCGTCTTAAAATATGATTTGTGCTGCCAACATACAAAAATTAAAAAACGCGAGCAGGACCGCTAGTAAATAAATAAATAAATAAATCCGTTCTAGATTTCTGCATGGTGCAGTTCGTAAAACCGAACTTATTAGGAAAATACAACGAGTATACAAACAGATTCGTGAACCCGATAACCAACGGGCAGTACACGGACTCAACGCCTCGAGACATAGCACTGATGAAGCGCAGGTCGCACGTCCTACACAAAATGCTCGACGGCGTCGTTCAGGTAACGTATTAAACATCATTTTACCCTTTACCTAACCTAACCTAACCTTACCTTTTCTAATGCAGTTTTTTAATATTATAACATATATTTCATGCACTTATATTGACTTAATTCATTTCGTAAGTATCCTAGGACATCAATTGTTATAAAAGAAAAGTAATATGCGCTTTTTTAAATAATTACCGCATTTTATAAATAAATAAAGAGTAAAAAAGTAGCTATTTTGCAGATTAAATGTAACTGTGGCAAATCTATTACAGTTAAAAAATCGGTAATCTGCTTTATAAAGGTTTTTGGGGTCGCTGATTATAAATCTGAAGTCAAAAATTCAAAATTCAAAATGGCGGATCCAATATGGCGGTTAAAAAAGATAAAATTTATTAGATTACGCTGAAAACTAGTATGCGAGGGTTTTTGGGGTCGCTGATTACGAATCTGAGCACAGATTTTCAAAATTCAAAATGGCGGATAAAAGTACAAAAAGTTGCTCGATGAAAGTGAAAATGGGCACTCGGGGGTTTTTGAGGTCGCTGATGACGAAGAACAGCGGACAAAAGTACAAAAAGTTTTGTCCGCCATATTGGGATCCGCCATTTTGAATTTTGAAATTCTGTGCTCAGATTCGTCATCAGCGACCTCAAAAACCCCCGAGTGACAAATTTCAAGTCCATTGAACCCAAAGAAAAATGTATGCATGAAAAAGGGTTAATAAAATACCTTACCGACAAATTGTTTGCTACTGCAGAGACGAGATTACAACGTGCTGGCGCCGTTCTTGCCGCCGAAACACGAGTACGTCATATTCCTGCAGCTGAAAGAGATCCAGGTGAAGCTGTACGGGATCTACATGAAGGAGTACTCGGGCAGGTCGGACCTGGGTGGGAAGGCAGTCGCTCTGTTTGCAGACTTCCAGGAGCTGCAGCGTATCTGGACGCACCCGAGGATGCTGCGGGCACACAGCGATAAGTACGAGAGGGAACGCGACAAGAAGGTGAGTCGCAGATTATGTATTGTTATTACTTCTACCACATTTGTCAAGTATTTGACTTCGTTCGCGTGAAATTTAGGTTAAGTAGGAGCTGTCAAACATAAAACCCGTAGGTAATACAGATTTTTGTTCTGATAGTTGATAAAACAGGTCGCGCGTACAATTGTCACATACATTTTATAGTAAATAATTTTTTCGGGGTACAAAGTAGCCTATGTCCTTTCTTATGCTGCAAGCTAACTCTCTGCCAAATTTCATCAAGATCGGTTTAGCAATTTAGCCGTGAAAATATAACAAACAGACAGAGACAGACAGACAGAGATAACAAACCGGAAAAATCGTTATTTTTTGCCGGAATAAAAATATCGATTTTGCACGATCTTATTTCCCACTTTAGTTGTTCAGTATCTACCATAAAATGTTCTAAATTATGATAGAAAATAAATGTTTAACACAAATAAATTTTTTTTAATTAATCACTCGGAGGTAAACCGGAAAACCCGTTATTTTTTTCGGAACGAAAACCAGAACCGAACCGAAATATATTTTTTTAAACGGTTCGAAGCCCTGCATTAAATAATTTCAGAAAGTATTTAAATAGGTACTAATTTTAAACGTTGTTCGATTAAGATGTTATCAGAGGACGAAGATTCTGAAGGATCCCTGCGTGATTTCATCGACGATAGCGAAGAGTCGGCCGAGAGCACCCCGGCGAGCGACGACGACGACGTGATCTCGATAAACAGCGACGACGATGCGCCGGTGAAGAGCAAGAAGAAGAAGAAACCGCCACCTCCCAGGAGGAGGACCCGCGCCATGGCTCAAAGTAAGTCGATTCGACACGTTGTGTTTGTTTTCGATCGTTTGAATACGTGTGTCTCGTGTGTTTATTCAGCTGAACCTGAAGAGGAGGTCAAGCCTGAGGAACTGAAGCCGCACAACCCGACCGAATGGTGGTGTAAGCATATAGACGGTGAAGAGCTCGACGATATACGGTGCAGTGCGAAGCTTCTCGTGTTCTTTGATATCTTGAAGAAGTGCGAAGCTATCGGTGATAAACTGTGAGTGTTTTTTAAATGTTGTTCGGAATATTTTTTTTTCTAGGTTAATAGATGAAATTCAATGCCCACTTTTTTTTACATAAAAAAACAATTGAACTACAAATGTACCAGGTCTTATCAAAATTATTGTGATAATATTCGCAATGTTCATTTTTTAGACGAACCAAAATCAATAGGTCTGGAGTACTTAATGAGACAAACATTTTCCCCAAAAATAATTCAGATCGGTGCATTTTTACAGTAGTTATCGTGAACGAAAGAAAATTCTACATCCAGACACACAGACACACGCACAACCGCCATGCGGAAATTAACTTTTCTTTACGTTTTGAAGTTAGTACAATCAGAATCTGTCATTATCTCGGACACGATTTTGATGATGGAAGTAAAAAATCGGGGCACGTCACTTCTACATATCGGCCAGAGAATATATATACCAAATTTCAAGGTTCCAGCGCATTAAAAATTGATCGATTTTATTCCAGTTTGGTATTTTCGCAATCGTTGTACTCGTTGGATCTGCTGCAGCATTTCCTAGACAGGATAGACGAAGCTACCCAGGCTGAGAACAGTTCTGAGCAGTTAGCCGGGCACACGGGTTCCTGGGCGCTCGGGCTCGACTATTTCCGTTTGGACGGCTCGTCCAGTGCCGAGAACAGAGCCGCCTGGTGCAAGTCTTTCAACCGGGAAGACAATCCGAGGGCCAGACTGTTCCTGATCTCGACCCGAGCCGGAGGTCTTGGTATTAATTTAGTCGCAGCTAACCGTGTAATTATATTCGACGTTTCGTGGAACCCGTCGCACGATGTTCAGAGCATCTTCAGGATATATCGGTTCGGCCAGAAGAAGCCGTGCTACGTTTATAGATTTATCGCGATGGTGAGTGTGTCGAATTACGTACAGCCCGATCATTTTTAGATCAAATTCGATGTAAGATGCCAAAAAAACTACCTAGTCGAAACTTTTATGTGTGTCCGCCATCTTGGATTTTATGTTTTTGTCGATTTGAACGCGTATTTTGCATTTCTCGATAAAAAAGTTAGTAATAAATTTGTAGAGAATTTAATTCTCTACAATCTTCATAGAGTCAATATTGTTGAAAAAACATTATTTATTGCTAGTAATAAGCAAAAAGTGTTAAAAATTAGAAGAGTGGCGCAGTTTTTTCAATTTTTGTGCCATTTTTATTAAAAAAAAAACGCATTATTGAACTATCGTCTATTGTGTTCAACAGCGCGAGTTCCCCCATTTTTCGTGAAAAAATCTGAAATTATTGGGCTAGTATCAAAGAAACGGTTTCGTGTTATTTAAAAAAAAAAACGTTTTCAGGGTACGATGGAGGAGAAAGTATACGAACGGCAGGTTACGAAGCAGGCGATATCTAAGAGGGTAATCGACGAACAACAGATCGACCGGCATTACAACCAAAACGATTTAGCTGAATTATACAAGTACGTATAGGGGTTGTAAAGATAAATTAACGCGCGTCAAATATCTGTGTAAATTTATAGATTCGATCCGGTTCCGGAGGGAGAACGGCCGATACCGAAGTTGCCGAAAGACAGGATGTTCGCCGAGCTCCTGCAAGAGCACGAAAGTGTCATATACCGTTACCACGAGCACGATTCACTGCTCGAGAATAAGGAAGAGGAGGAACTGAACGAGGAAGAGAGGAAGGCAGCCTGGGAGGAATTCGAGAACGAGAAAATCGAAAAACCAGCTCCGTTCACGTTCAACCAAGGTGAGTTTGGCAACATCGACCGACAGACAGACAGACGAACAAAGAAACGAAAGACGGAATTCGTCCTGGAGCGAACATCGGCCACGATTGAATTCGTTATACCAGTTTTTTACAGTGCTGTAAGATGGTGCTTTATCACCGTATACAGAATTAAGTTAATCGATACACTACTCTTGTCTTGATAATCCACGTTGAAAGTTATAAAAAATAATCGCACGAAAATGTTCACTAGTTAATCCCATTCTTTGCCGAGATGACTTTTTCAAGTAACTTACAAAATGTTCTGAAGAAGGTTGTATTCAATAATGTGTAGTTTCCAATGAAATGAATGTTTGTTCAGGTATGTTCGGAGGTCCGAGCCGGCAGATAGCGCCCGAGGAGGCGGCGTACGCGATCCAGATAATGCTCCGCCAGGAGAACCCGACGTGGCCGAATGAGGAGATACGGAGGACGGTGCCTCTGATCTTGCAGCAGATGTACAGAAAGGCCGTCGACGGTGATTGGACGGTGAGTTTTAATTAAATAGAAGCATCGTCTTGTCTGTACTACTGACCGTATTTGTTCTTGTTTGTCCGCAGTTGTATAACAGGGTCGCTAATTTCAATGTGACGCTCCAGCAGCAGGTGTTCGCCGCCCAGAATCATTTAATGGGTGGTACGGGATATCAGAATGCCGCCGGCATGCCTATGAAGTAAGTGTGTAGATATTTATTATTGATTGATTGATTGATGCTTTTATTATATTAGGTTCTTGACAGCATTGTAAGTATTCAGATGTATTGGTAGAGAGAGTATGCTATATACAGAATTACATTATAAATATGAAACAAGTATCTTGTACTTCTCTATTTTATTTTCTTAAGTGTTTGAGAGGGGGGGGGGGGAATCATTAAATTTATGTGACGTCACAACAGTGATTGCGGAGGCGGCTTGACAAGGTGGTGAGGGGGGAAGGGCAAAAAATCATTTGTGTGATGTAATTTATGGAAGGTCCCTATTACAGGGTGTCCACTTTGTGTTCAGGGAATTTATTGATTTTTTTTTTTTGAAAGTCAGGGAATTTCTTTGAAATTCTGAAGTCAGGGAGTTTATTAATTTTTTTTTGGAAAGTTAGAGAATTTCTTCGAAATTCTGAAGTCAGGGAATTTATTAATTTTTTTTTTTTTGGAAAGTCAGGGAATTTATTAATGTTTTTTTTTGAGAAAGTCAGGGAATTTCTTTGAAATTCTGAAACGTCAGGTAATTTATTAATTTTTTTTTTGAAAGTCGGAATTTCTTTGAATTATGAAGTCAGGGAATTTATTAATTTTTTTTTTTTGGAAAGTCAAGAAATTTCTTTAAAATTCTGAAACGTCAGGGAATTTATTAATTTTTTTTTTGGAAAGTCAGGGAATTTATTAATTTTTTTTTGGGAAAGTCAGGGAATTTATTAGTTTTTTTTTGGGAAAGTCAGGGAATTTATTAATTTTTTTTTTTTGAAAGTCGGAATTTCTTTGAAATTCTGAAAAGTCAAGGAATTTATTAATTTATTAATCATTAAGTTGACGAGCAAAAAAAAAGTTCTTCCACATTCTGGGGGATCCTCGATCACTTCTTCTTGCCCCCGACTCTCTAGTGGTCGGGGAATTTTATTTTTAAAAAATTGTGGACACCCTGCCTAAGCATTAAGCTAGTAGTAGGTACTAATTGAAGAATGGATTGTTTTCGTCTGCAGCAAGGATCAAATGGCGAGCGGTCGCGTAAACGCAGCGACGGCAAGTGGTTCTGCACAAAACACTCTACCGCCGCCTACCGAAGTTGTGAACATCGACTAAGACACTTTTCTCTTGTACAGATATTTTTGTATATAGGTTTTAGATTTTCATTACTTTTAAATTATTATTCGGTTAGTGTAATTTTCAGTTAGGTCGAATTTTTATTTTGTCATTGATAACAGCTTTTTGAAAATGATACGCCGATTTGTATTACGGCATGCGGAGTTTTTTTTTTAATTTAAAAAAAAATTATATCGACGATCTTAGTTCTTAATTTGTCTTTTTTTTGATAAATGGTATTCTAACGTCAATTTTTTAAATATAGCCTAAGATTGTCGATATTTTAGGTAATTTTTTTTTAAATTATTTTATTTCAAGTAATACTCATAATAAAATATCCGGTATAATAAAAAAATAATTTTATTAGTTCAATTGTTAGCAAAGATAGGGAACCCAGATTTGAAGAACCAGGTGTTTTTTTTTTCGAAAGTCGCTCAAGGCGATTTTTTTTTTAAATCGCCTCGGGCGATTTATTTAAATCGCTCCAGGCGTTTTTTTTCGCAATGTTAATCGCCGTAAATTTCGCCAAATACATGGCAAAAATTACCCTTGTTTTTCAGATCTCTTTAAAAAAAAATCGCCTGGTTTGTCAAAACTGAAACATCCGTTATTTAAATGTCGTGAATTTCTCGGAGGTTATTTTTGATGAAGTTTTTTTTGTAGACCTTGGAAGGTTTAATTATTCATCCTTTATTATATCGGTATTTTTAAATTTTTTATTTACAACTATTATCAGTGACAAATTTTTATTAAAATGTCGTTTCAGTTTATATATTTATTACATATCAAATGAATTACATTTATTTAGCAGCTGCAATGAAACACACGGTGAAAAATAATAATCATTATGCAAAGAACAAAGGGAGAGATAATGTAAAATAATCTAATCCAAATTTGATGAAATACGTCAATATAAAATCGTAAATAATAATAATTTTAGTACGACTCAATTAATTGCCACTCACTGTCCTTGAAAACACAAATATTTTAAGTATGTATACATTTACTTGGTCAATTTCATTGCAACTGTAATTTTAAACAAAATGTATAGGTGTAGCTAGGAATTTTTCAAGGAGGGGCAGAACAAATATTTATTAACACATTTGGACCTACTAGAATTAAGTTAGTTCAAATATTCAAACAAACATTTGGTTTAAATGGGTTGATAAAAACTTCTTAGCTACACTTATACAGGATGTCCCAGATACAAAGGATCGAGCATTTTTTTTTTTGCAAAATCAACTAAAACAAAGGTATTTTTCCATTTATGAATTTTTTTTTAAATCTGCAGATCAAAATTAAAAAAAATCTATTTGTATTGATTATATTAGATCTAAGTAGATCTACATAGATTTACAAAGATCTCAATAGATCTACGTAAATCTATTTAGATTTATGTAAGTTAACTCTCACTAACAGGATTATTTTACTTTCGTATTTTATTTTTCCCGGGTATTATAGTTCTGTTGCTAGGCAACTGTTCCTATGTCTAATAATAATTTATTCTAGTTTCCATAGTAACGGAACAATAATAATTTTGATCTAAATAAATTGATTTTGCAAAAAAAAAATATGGTCCTTCGTAAAATCGACACTAGATATCTATTTTTGAAGCAGCATATATAATATCTATTATTTCTTTTTATGAAATATGTAGTTATTATAATTTATTATGATTATCATAAAAACTGGTTCATATTTAAAGAAAAATATTTGCTGATTTGAAAGGTTGTATTATTTTTTACAGTGTATTTTATTTTTATATGTTATAATTATTAAAAATATATATGTATAAATAAATGCTGCTTCCTTCGGTGATAATTATTATTACTCATTTAAATAAATAATTTATATTTCCTGGTAATTGTCATTATCAATTTAATGATTTTAAAAACGACTGTGTTTTTCTTTTATAAATTTTTATATTTATGTATGTATTCTGATGTAGGATTTAAAATATATATTTAATTATCGAGTAAAATTAATTTCAAAACAAAGGGAACATTGTATTTTATTCCAGCCCATATCCCGGAATTAGTTAATGCACAAAAATATGTACGCATGTTTTAAATTTCAATGTTGTGATAAGTAATTAATATTATTAAGTAGTACTTGAAAGTGGACTTTGTTTCAGATAGTTCTATTTTGGTTTCTGATATATTGCATAATATTATGTAATCTACAGGATGATTCAGCACTGTCGTGCCAAACTTGCACAGTACATTGAGAAAAATATTTTAAGCAAAAAACATTGTATAAACAAATTTTAACTCAAGAAAAAATTGAAGAACAAAAAAATACTGGATAAAAATTACGGGCCTCCTGGTTAAAATTGCTATTGGTTGATACTGGATATCGATAACACTTATTAATACTAAACCCTGTTTCAAATTTAATAACTGTAACATAATGGGTTCTCAAGATATTAAATTAAAACTAATTTTGAATAAAATCTTTAATAATGTTTTTTGCTTTTAAAATATTTTTCTTAATTTACTGTTCAAGTTTGTCACGAGAGTGTTGAATCATCCTGTATGATTCACGTATTTATATTTGAAAAAAGAAATCGCTTTTTTAATAGATACGCATTTGACAGTTAATTGAAATCTGAGAATTTAACCTAAAAAAAACGGATTTGACTTTAATTAATGTGTAAACGTACTATTTTGTATACCCTATTTTTTATTGTAGTTTTATTATATTATGTACCTTTACACTAGAACTTTTAAGTAGGATTAAATAAAATATATCAGTATTATTGAGTATTTTTAAACTAATTCCTTTACTATTTGGAAAATGGCCCCCATATCTTTTTTTTAGGTCTATCAGTAAGAAAAGAAATGTCTTTCAATTAAAAATTTTAATTCGTAAATATCCCTTAGCCCCAGGGCTATAGTTCTGTCAGCCCTCCCATGTGGGGGCCATGTTTTAATTAAAACATACAAGAATTCACTCAATGCTGTAATTCTGTAGTTGTGGTAAAAATGACGGTAGGTAGGTAAATAAATTAAAATGCATTTTAAACATTGAAATGTCTTTATTTCAGAATTTAAAAAGATTTGTATACACGAAACACCGTAAAAATGATTGTTTTTTCAACAAAGTACAAAAAACTTGAAAAAAACTACAAAAAATTTGAAAGCATTCACATTTTTTTATTGAAAAACTTATTATTTTTTTTGAAAATAGTCACATACATCAAAATTGTTCAAAATAATTTTTATAAGGGGCCCCTCGATCACTTGTTGCGTCAGAGCCTCTAGTTACGGCCCTTAAATCACGTAATTTTGTGAAAAATGCGAATTAAAATAGAAATGTCAATCTAAAATTATTTTGATAATTCCTTAATTAATTTTATTACGAATTTTGAGAAAAATGAAAATAAAAGTAGAAATGTCATCTTTAATTAAAATAAATTTTTATTTATTTATAGAAATATATTGATAATCCTTCAGTTAATTTTATGAGTGTATTTTTGCATTGATTTCTAAATATTACATAATACTTACTTTCACAAACAAGTTGATTAATAAAATATAGTCCAATCGAATTGAAAACTGAAAGGCAGGTGAAAATAATAATAAAACAAGATAAAATATATGCATGGAAATATTTATTATAACATAAGCCAGAAAAATACAAACCCATGAGAGAATTTGAAAGAATAGAAATAAGGATTAACATATAGATAAAGTAAATGGCCCCTTGAGTTAGCGCAATAACTTCATTTAAAAAAGATTAATCAAGGTCACGTTCCGCTTTAACTATTTACACACAAGGGGCATTACACAGAATGTTTAAACATATCACATTTGTATTTTGATATAAACGTGAATAATGACCTTGGTACAGAATTAATAAGAAATATGACAATTCACCTAACCTTAAATTCTGTGGTAATGTTTCGCCTTTACCTTTCGTTACAATATAGATGTAGTTTAATAATTTCATACGGTGCGTTTTAAGAATGGAATATAAGCACCGCATATTCAAAAATAAAATAAAACTGTTGCATGTGGCTTAGAGCAATCAAATGAAAAGTTTTCTTATAAATCAACAGAGAAGGTGGAAGATATATAACATTTCAAAATTTTATCAAAAATAACAATATCAAAATAGTCGACAAATAACATGGTTACAAAGTGACAGCTTGTTTGTTCATTTCGTTTTTTTTCTTTAACTGTTTAATACAAGAACGAGGTAAGATGAGACCACCTTCTCTACAAAAACACGCGTGTTTATTCTTTCTTCACCTGGCTAGCGGCTTGTTGCTTGGCTTGATGGGCCTGCAGCACAGCTACGGCTTCTTCCACCTTCGCCTTCAAAGACTCGTTATGTTCCAACATGTGAAGCAACTCAGAGTTGTCTATCTCCAACAACATACCGGTTATCTTACCGGCTAGATCTGGGTACATGCGTTGAATCAACGGGAACAATCTCTCTCCAAGCATCTGCTTCTGTTCCTGGGCGGGAGCTGCGGCAAGCATCGACGCTGTCAGCGGCTCCTGTCCTTGAATATGCACAGCCTGTTGTACGACAGGAGGTTGCGCCATTGCCAGAGGCTGCGGTGGATTCCTCATGTTCGCTGTGTACTTGTAATTAGCCGGTCTTGCTTGGTTCAGAAGAGCTGGTGCAGGCGCCATCGGTCTTGTCTGCATTGCACTCACGCCTTGTTGTCCGGTGATCGGTCTAGCAGCCATGGCGCTGCGTACGGCACCCGCCTGTCCTGCAGCACCTCGCGGTGCTGCAGGTCTGAATGTTCCAGCCATTCCTGGGTAGGCGCCGGCGCCTGCTTGTCCTCCGGTGGCTCGCACTTGTGGCTGACCGGCCCAGCGAGGTGTCGCACGTATCTGCGCCATCTGCGCGGGGCCGTAGAACCGTTGAGGTTGAGGTAGTGTAGGTACAAAGTACCCTCCGGTACTGCCCGGCTGGAACATCTGTCCCATCTGTTGCATTCTGATGTTGGCCATTCTCTGCATGTACTGAGACGCCAAGTGTGCCTTCCTGTCTTCTTTGCGTTGGGCGAGCGCTACGTAGAGTGGTTTGGAGCCGACGATGCGTCCGTTCATTTCTGTTACAGCCTTTGTCGCTTCTTCTGGAGATGAAAAGCACACAAAGCCAAAACCTTTGCTTCTTCCCTCTTCTACCATTACTTTTGCAGATGTGATGGTGCCAAACGGTGTAAACTCTTTACGTAGACGCTCATCGTCAATTGTGTCGTCTAGATTTTTGACGTACAGGTTGACGCCTTGATAACGATTCAACCTTTCTATTTTCAGTTGCTCAAATCTGCGTTTGAGCTCTTGTTGTCGTTCTGCTTTCTTCTGTGCGCGACCTACGTAAAGCGGTTTACCTTCGGACAGTTCTTTTCCATTCAGTTCCATTACGGCCGTCTCGGCTGCGTCAGGATCTTCAAATGCGACAAAACCAAAACCTCTGGATTTTCCGTCATCTTTGCTCATTATTTTTAGACTGGTTATTCGTCCGTACTTCTCAAACGTGTCTCTCAAAACTTCTTCATTTAATTCATCTCCAAAATTCTTAACGAATACGTTTGTGAATAATTTTGCTTTTTCTCCCAGTTCCTTTTCGCGTTCTTTGCGGGATATGAATCTGCCAACGAATACTTTTTTGCCGTTCAACAACATGCCGTTTACTTTTTCGATAGATTTATTGGCCGCTTCTTCTGTTTCAAAATGTACAAAACCATAACCTTTCGAAGCCCCTGTCTCGTCTTGAGCAACTTTACAGCTAAGAATATTTCCAAAGGCAGAAAATGTATCGTACATTGCTTTGTTGTCGATAGTTTTGTCTAGATTTTTAATAAAAACGTTTCCGACGCCTGATTTTCGTAAAGATGGGTCGCGTTGCGACCACATGATTCTGATGGGTCTACCTTTAATTAAATCAAAATTCATAGTATCTAGAGCACGTTCTGCGTCCGCAGGTTGCTGGAAATTTACATAGGCATATCCCAAAGAACGACGAGTTATCATATCACGGCAGACACGGATGGAAAGCACAGGTCCAGCAGTTGAAAATTTTTCAAAAAGCATGGCCTCAGTAATGTCGGAATGTAGATCACCAACGTACAGCGATGCCATCGGATAATTTGGAGCTCCGGGATTCATCTTGGGCACTTAATTTATTATATTTTTTAGTTAAAAGTATTATTTTTAACTATTTTGCGATTTTTTTGGGTTTTTTAAGTTTTTTTATGTATTTTTTTTATTTTTTTTTGAACAATTAAACCACAATATTGCAGTGGGTTGTGTGACTTACTACAAGAGACACATCACACAAATTTCTTATTTCACTTTTCCTCGTTATTAAAGCCTACTTCAGAGGAAGTGGAATCTGGTGATATCACGTTGTTTCCGTCAATACCAACTTTGATTTTATAAATGATTAAACACCCTAGTATTACAAATTTCGGTGAAGTTTTATGAAGCCCGGTTTGGTTAGGAAGAAAATTAAATGAATTCTATTTCTTTAAGAACACTTCAGGTGTTTATTCTTACAGTGATAAGAGCGTTTATAGCAGTTATTTAATTATAAACAATTAACACAGTGTATCAAACTCTAATTGTTAGTTTTTTTAAATACAAGCACGTTAAATATTTTGTGTTTTATTGTTATTGACGAATTTTAAAGAATTTCGAGTTAACAGTAATTTTCAATATGAGTTATTCTGCACAGAAATCATATTCCAACGATGGAGATACCGAGTAAGTATTTCTTATTTAAGACAAACTAAAATAAATGACATTATTTTTAAATATTGTATCTTTCATGATAATTTAAAATAAATACATGTGCAAACAGGTATCTGTCATTGTATTTTCGTATTTCTTTTTTTCAGAGATGATAGCGTATTATACAAAGTCTACGTTCAAAGAATTGATCCGGAAATGGACGAGGTATTTATAATAATTTTTTTTAATGAATGCACATTTATTCAAAGTATTTAAAAACACTTATTTTCAGGAATTGTTAGGTGACCTATTCAGTAAACATGGAGAACCTTTCAAAGTATATATACATCCAGAAAAAAGATTCGGAATGGTTTATTACACATCATACGAGTAAAAACAACATATAACAAACCATGTTTGCAATATATTCACATGATATTTTTTCCAGGGAAGCTTGTGAAGCTATTTCTCAGTTTAATATGAAATACCCATTCAAATGTCTAGTAAAAATGGCCACACCTCCGACAGAGCGAATCACTGTAGCCGAACTATTAGAAATGAACAAGAAAATTAAACAACAAGCGTATATGTTAGCCCGCAAAGAAGCTTGTATAAACGAGCTAAAACAAGAATGCGAGAATTTAAGGTATTGTTAATATTAACGGAACCAGTCATTACATTGTTTAAAGGGATTTGATGCTTGATTTTAGTATGGATCGGTTTCAAAACAAGTCTAACTACGTTCAGAAAAGACGCTACGGAAGGATCAACGGTCAATACGATGATGATTCATTTGAAAGTGACGTCAGCGGGTAAGTGTTTTATTTTTAACTAGCCGTTACCCTCGCATGATATTTATGTTGTTAGACATAAAAACCTTGAAGAAGAAGAAGATTACAGATTTCTGTTATGATAGTTGATAAAACAGGTAGCATGTACAATCCATTTTTTAATCCAATGTGATTGTAAAGTAAATAATTTTTTCGAAGTACAAAGTGGCCTATGTCCTTTCTTATGCTGCAAGCTAACTCTCTGCCAAATTTCATCAAGATCGGTTTAGCAATTTAGCCGTGAAAATATAACAAACAGACAGAGATAAAAAAAGATGTCTGTCTATCAGACAGAGCGATTGTTTATCTCTATCTGAGATAAACAATTTATCTGTCTCTCTGTCAGACATCTTTATGTGCAACCCAAACATTTTAACCAAAAGTCAAAAATATCATTTAATATTAATTTACACGTTCAATTATAAAACTATAATACCTCTACGTCTTATTTTTTTGTATTTTAATCGATATTTGTGTGACGAGTTGAAGTTCACTGCAGGAAATTTCACTAAAAAATTTCGAATTTTTGATTTCGTTAAAAGTATGTTTATTGTATAGAAAATGACGTGAAAAGTTGTTTGTTTCAAACCGCAGGTCTGTATCTCAAACCGTTCTCGAGATATAGCCTCTCAAAGTTTTAGTTTTTTCAAAATTTTGAAGAAAAATGGCCATAACTTTTGAACGCGTGGGCGGAATTGATTTTAGTTGACAGATTTGGAATCAGCGTGTCAAAATCTATATAATGACATGTATAATACTTTAAAATCCGACAAAAAAAATTTGGTCAAAAATCGACATTTTTTTAAGGTATACCCCTTTGAATTTTTTCGATTTTTCGCGAAATTTTTTTTCCCGAGTTTTAAGGTATTATACATGTCATTATATAGATTTTGACATGCTGATTCCAAATCCGTCAACTAAAATCAATTCCGACCACGCGTTCAAAAGTTATGGCCATTTTTCTTCAAAATTTTGAAAAAACTGAAACTTTGAGAGGCTATATCTCGAGAACGGTTTGAGATACAGACCTGCGGTTTGAAACAAACAACTTTTCACGTCATTTTCTATACAATAAACATACTTTTAACTAAATCAAAAATTCTAAATTTTTTAGTGAAATTTCCTACAGTGAACTTCAACTCGTCATACAAATATCAACTAAAATACAAGAAAATAAGACGTAGAGGTATTACAAATTCCTTCGGTAGTTGTTTTAAGGATATACAAATGCAAATTTTGCGCATATAGCGTTTTGAAGATCCGAAAAAACATTTTTTTCACTCCACCCTACTGTTTATGTCTGTCTGATAGAAAGACTGTGTTTCTGTCTGTCTGTCTGTCTGACAGACAGACACTTTTTTCCATCCTTAATATATATAAAGCTCAACGTCTCTCTGTCTGTCTGTCTGTCTGTTAGTGCGCTTATCACTCGAGAACCACTTATCCGATTTACGTGTTTTTTTTTTTAATTCATAGGTTCGTTCTCTGGCCAGGTTATAGGCTATATTTTGTTAGGTTAGGTAACATAACAACTAAGCAGTGACAATAATAGTAAATCAAGTCGGAACAATTTTTGCCGTCGACGCGCTGTTTTGCAATACGCTGCCTAAACCGTTCAATAGATGTAGATCAAAATAATGTATTAAAGAATTGTGTAGAATCAAAAGTTCTGCAATAAAGTCCGCGACACCATATGTCTAACTTTTATATTTAAGCCACAATGACTGCTTTTATGTTACAAAGAAAACATAAAATATTTGGGTTTTGTTTACGTGGTCTTATGACCTGCAAAACATTAATCCTTATCGAAATAAATGATTTCATCGTCATAAGTACTTAATGTAGATATAATTTGCCATTTACAGCATCCAATTTGGTCGTATAGTTTAGAAAATATCGAAATATATGTTATACAGGACATATTATTCGCGCGTTGTGACCGTGCGCGGGGTGCGGCGAGGGGTGTGCCAAGTAGACTCATGGCAAAGTATGATCACAGACCGGTATTCTTTTGATTGTCAATTGTTTATTTTGTTTTCAATAATTAACTTTTAAATTTAAATAGAACAAAAATTATTTTTACTTTTTGTTCTGATTCGCTTTTGTTAGGTAGGTAATTTAAGTGTTGTTTGGTTTTTATTACAAAAATAACTAATCATGTTTTACTTAATTCAACTATATATATTTTAAATCCTAAACAATAATTCCATAGTCCACGCGAGCGAAGCCGCGTGGGCCCAGCTAGTATTTGTATGAACAGTATTGATAATCCTACTACTATAAATTTCTCATAATCACCCATTTATGTTTTCAGGGATGTAGATTTTTCCGATTATCCGACAAGCCGGTACAGGAATTACGCAGAGACCTACATGAACATGTGGATGCGTCGAGAAATGCCCCACATTTTTAGGTAACGATTGAAATGTATTTAAAAAAAAAACGATTCGACGATTCTAACTACAAACTTGAATTGCAGTAAATTGAACGGCGCGGGAGACCATCGTTCTGCTTCTCGGCAGTCGAGGTACAGTTCTAACAACGGAGACGGTCGCAGAGATAGGTCGTACAGTAGAGGACGATTAAATTCACACAACGATGATAACTTTGAAACTAGCTCGCAGCACAGCAGACACAGAAGTAAGAGTTCGTCAAGACAGACAGAGCAGCGTAACTTTGAAAATAAAAAAGCACCGAATACACAGAAGTTTGAGAATAAAATTGCCCCGATTACCCCGAAGTTTGAGAATAAAATTGCCCCGACTACCCCGAAGTATGAAAACGATCGAGGCGATGGATCGTACGTGAACAGGCGATACAACCAACAAGAATCAAACAATAGACCGGTGTTTAATAAACCGAACGTTTCTGGCCCGAATAAGAATTACAGTATGCAGAAGAACAGAACTGATTTTGCAGGGAATAGAAGTTACAACGGCCAGAATAAATATCCGAGCGTTAAGAGAAAAGATGGTGACGACGGTGAGGCTTGGGGAGAAGCGACGCAAAAACACCAAGAACGGTCGAGTTTGGTCGGTGTGCCTAGACCGAATCTGATTTCTAAACCGAATCCAAGCAGGCCGCAAGTTCCGGTTAAACAGTACAAGTGCGTTGTTCCGTGTAGATTGCCGGAAGATATCTTCACGGACGTTAAAGTCGAATACATGGAATCGGAAACAACTGGTTGGGTTTCGTTGGTCAAGGATGAAGATTTTAATCTCGACGTTCTGGCGAAAGTGAACGACCTGCCTAAGAAACCAATGTCCCCGTTTGTGAATGATATTTGTATGGCGCAGTATGACGGTATATGGTGAGTATTTATCTTGGTGTCTGGGTGTTACAGCGTGACTAGTTTCTGGGAAACTGAAAAAGTCAGGAAATTTGGTTGGAAATCAGGGAATTTGGTTGGGAGTCAGGAAATTTGGTTGGAAATCAGGAAATTTGATTGGAAGTCAGGGAATTTAGTTGGAAGTCAGGGAATTTGATTGGAAGTCAGGGAATTTGATTGGAAGTCAGGGAATTTGATTGGAAGTCAGGGAATTTGGTTGGAAATTAGGGAATTTGTTTGGAAGTCAGGGAATTTGATTGGAAGTCAGGGAATTTGATTGGAAGTCAGGGAATTTGGTTGGAAATCAGGGAATTTGGTTGGGAGTCAGGAAATTTGGTTGGAAATCAGGAAATTTGATTGGAAGTCAGGGAATTTGGTTGGAAATCAGGGAATTTGGTTGGAAGTCAGGAAATTTGGTTGGAAGTCAGGAAATTTGGTTGGAAATCAGGAAATTTGATTGGAAGTCAGGGAATTTGGTTGGAAATCAGGAAATTTGGTTGTAAATCAGGAAATTTGGTTGGAAATCATGTAATTTGGTTGGAAGTCAGGAAATTTTTTGTAAAAATGTATTTTTGAGTTCCATATTCTTCAATATAACGTGTAAAATATGCTTAAAAAAAACACAGAGAAAAACGTAAAAAGTCACCTGCAAAAACGGGGAATTTTGTTCCAGAGAAAGACTGTGTTAGATAAGGAAGTGTGTTGAGTGTTTGTTTTTTTTTTACAGGAATCGTGCGGTTGTGTTAAAAGTGTTGCCGAATAAGTTTTTGGTTAGGTTTATCGATTTCGGGAATACGGAATATGTTACGGGTGGGTTGTGCGAGCTGGACGAGGAGATGAAGAATATCGGAGGGCAGGTTGTTAAGATAAGGCTTGATGATGGGTCTGGTTGTAAACTCGAGGACCAGAAGGTGATGAAGGTCAAGCCGGTACGAAAGGTAAGGTTTTTTACGTATTTTTTTGGATTTAGAATAATATAAAATACAGATAATAAAACAGCCAAGTCACATGATAGGGTTCCGTAGCCATTCTCACTACGGTTTATAAAAAAAGATTGATTCCAAAATTTTCCATAAACTATTTTTGCTACAGTGTTTGTTATTATTAGAGATTGGAAAAATAGTTGTTATTTTCAATAAAATAGTTACTAGTTAATTTTTTTTTCGAATAATAGTTGTTAAATAGTTTTTTTTACGATTTAATAATAATTAGTGCAAACCAAGCAGTAAAAAGTATCGCAAATAGTTTTAAAATAGTTGGAAAGATATGATTATGATAATTTCTACTTCAAATGATAAAAGAAGAATTCAAATAATTAAAAAAAGTTTTAATTAAAAATTAATTATAAAAATTTAAATATGATTAATTGTTTTTGTATCGACAGGAAGGGGAGATAATTGTTGTTCACGTACCTAATGGATACTATCCAATGAATAAACAAGCAACCGTAAAACCACCTTTGTAAGTCTGATTTTAATTAACGGCGTATTTAAAGGGGAAAGCTACTGTGATGGGAAAAAAGCGATTTTTTAAAGTATGTATACATATTTAAAAATATGTGCAAAAAAAAAGTTCAAATTCCGAAAATTGCCCGAGTTAGAGCCTTTTCACACATTCCCGGTCGCCGGGTAAATGTGAAAAACTGAAAAGGCTCTTACAGTCAATTTAGTGAGACAAGGTAGCTCGGACCTTAGACAAGGAAAGATATAGAACTCATAACAATATCTAGCATTGTTGCCATATCGTTTCACAAGTCATTGGCGTATCATTCGGATTTTAAAATAAAAATCAATTGTTCGAATTATACAATTAATAAATAATAAACGTTTTATATTGTCTTTAATAGTATTTCAGTGATAATTGATTAACAGAGAAACGTCTATTTGCAATTATATCATCTCTTACAGAACAAATTCAATTGTAATTTAAATTTTAAAGCATATTTATATATTATAAATTTTTGACTGACGCCTCTGATATATGTATTTTCATAGAAATGCTTATGCCGTGTTCAGACCGAAAAAACAAAACAGCAACATCGTGTCTTTTTGACAAATGTGCAATAAAGCCTATGCATTTTTAAATACGACGTGTTTTCAAACACCGTGTTGCTGTTTTGTTTTCTTTGGTGTGAACACCGCATTAGATAAGGAAAGATAAAGAACAAATAACACAATATCTAGCATTGTTGCCATATCGCTTCACAAGTCATTGGCGTATCATTCGGATTTTAAAATAAATATCAATTGTTTCGAATTATAAAATTAAATTAATAATAAATGTTTTATATTGTCTTTAAAAGTATTTCAGTGATAATTGATTAACAGAGAAACGTCTATTTGGAACTATCATCTCTCATACATACTAAATTCAATTGTAATTTAAAGTATATTTACATATTATAAATTTTCAACTGACGCCTCTGGGATAATATGCATGGAAATGACGAAACTGACATTTAAGAAAAGATGGCCGCCGTATAATTTTGATAACAGTTTAATATACGGACTAGCATTGGTTGTTATGTATCCATAATCTTTCCTAATCTAAAAAAAAGTGTTAAAAATGAAAAAAAATTCAAACCGTCGCCATTTTGTGAAAAAATAAAATAAAATAAAACGGCTACGCACAAACGATAGCTACATTCATATAGATATTGATAAAAAAACAATTTTTTTCTGATAAAACCCCGAAATTTTAATGGGGCAATGGAGAAAAATTAGAGGCTCATTACTTTGACAATTTTTAATATTTTTCAATAAAAAATTGTATTGAATAAGTTGAATATATACTTAATAAAATGTCCTCTACCCCATCTTAAAACAATTAGTTATACTAGTGAAAAAAATTGCCAAACATTTTTTGACCCGTCACAATGGCTTTCCCCCATAAATTATTTCGGTTTTATAAAATTATTATGATTTCGGTTTGTTTTTTTTTAGTTCGTCTTCAATTTTGAATAAAAAACAGACATCTAATAAAATAAATGGGTTCAGGTGAGTAAATATATAAAATGTGTTATCGCAATCGTTGTTTAATTATTGTATTTATTTTCAGCACTATTTTGGAACATTTTGAAGTGGGCGATGTAGGTTTCTTAGCCGTCAGATCTTTGCTGGGGAAAAACAATTGCACGATAACAATTGCATCGCAGAAATTTGTACATCAAATTGAGATTGTAGAGAATTTAGGAAAGGAGTATGAAAATCTGAACGGCGTTAATCACATGTAAGTGATATTAAAAATAATATCATTTTGTTGTCTCTACTTGAATAGGTGATTTAGGGGGTTTTTAGGGTGCTGAAACAGAATCTGTTTCCCAAAATAAAATTTATTAAAAATGTTTATAAAATTAACTGTTTCAATTGCGACAAAAGTTACATAGGACAAACTAAGATATCGATAGACATTAGATTTAAAGTTTTTTTTTTGTCGGCCTGACTGTTGAAATGTTATATTTCAGAGCTCATATTGGAGATTACGTCGCTGCCCTTTGTGAAGATAAGTGGTCAAGGGCTATAGTTCTCGGCACAGAGAACGATAAGAAGGCGTGGCGTGTGGCTTTCCTTGATGAAGGCGTGTGCCATCTGGTCTCGCGAACTTTCCCGTTGCAGGATAAAGATTTCGATATACCGGAGTTCGCGTGCTTGTGTTCGATTGTCAGTGTTCAAGACAACAAGTGTGAATTTGAGGTTAGTTTTTCGAAATGTCATTTTCGGTGAAAGTGCTTTATTCAAAGGGCTGTACATTCTGAACAATTCGTCAGATTGTTTTGAAATTTCAGTACTTGAAACTAGATTATATAACGATCGTTTTAAGTTGGTTCCAAGGCGTGTGTGATTTATAGTTCCAAAGTTCTATGTTGCCAAACACGAGACTTTTAAAAAAATCTAAAAATCGGTGTTTTTTTTTTTGTACTTGACTTAATGGGTTGTAACTTTTAATCAAATCATTGTAAATTTTTGAAATTTTAATACATGGAACTAGATAGTACAATGCACATTTTAAGCCGATTTCGAAGCGCGTGTGATTTATAGTTCCCGAGTACTATGTCGTCAAACACGATGCGTTTTTATTTACCCAATCGACGATATTGACAGGTTCAAGACATCTTCTTGTTCAACGTGATTTCGATCACCCGCATCCCGGAACTGACCGTCAAGTGCCAGCTTAGATGCGAAAAGACCGAAGAGAACGTGGCAGTCGTGAACCTGGTGCAGTGGCGTCCGAAGGTACTCGACGCGAACGAATCTCTGATCGACGTGCCGTCTTCCAAGGACGTTTTCATGGCATCCTACCTGCCCGTCGCTCGGCCGGAGAGCGGCGACGTCGTCTACCTGTGCAACGTCAGGAGCCAGAACGAGGCTTGCATACAGAATCTCAAGATGCAGAAAAACGCGAGCGATCTGCACAGAAAGATGCAGAGGTTCGCTGATAAACGTGAGTTTTATTTAATTAAAATTTTGGTGATTTATTTTTGAAAACTTTGTCGGTAGCGTAACTCAATTTCTATTTAATGAATCGACCTATAAAATTTACCAGATACTTGTCAGTGATGCCTCTATCGCTGCGTGAAATATTTTTTTGTTTTGACGTATATTTTTTTTTATTTGCAAAAGAACGAAGTTTTCAAAATTTTGTGAAATTTTTAATTTTCAAAATTCTGAAAAAAATATTCCATGACGCGGAAGATACAATGAAAAAATATTTTGTTGGAGAAAAACAGCTCTAGAACGTCAAACGTAGAACTTTTTTATTTTTTTTTTAGTGGGCCGCCATCTTGTGGCCGTATCTCGGCCGTCGTGTAATATTTTTTAACGAAAAAAATTGTGCATGCTCTCAAAGACTTATACAACATATACGTGTGATTGTATTTTTTTTTTAAATAACGCTTTTTTCTTAAAAAAAATGTTTTTAAATAAATCTATTTTTTTCCTATCAAGTTATAAAATCGTGAATTTTTTTCAAGTGTCCACGGGGCGATAAAATTTTTTCAGATGATTGTAAAGCTTGAAGCTTCAGCTTCAATCTCCACCATTTAAATTTCTTCTATGATTTTTTTTGACTGAATTATTCAATTTCAAAGCGAATACTAGAATTTCATTGTTTCCAGTAACGTCTCTATCGAATCCTCCGATAGTGAACCAACTAGTAGTTTGTAAGTTCTCTGGAGATGGCGAATGGTACCGTGCTGAGATACGGAAAACGTTAGGAGCCACCGTAGAAGTAATGTACATAGACTACGGGAACATCGAAGACATTAACGTGACACTTTTACGTGAAATGTTACCTGAATTCACTGATGTGCCTACGTGCGTTTGTAAAGTGACATTAAAGGATGTCCCTAAGCAGAGTTTCACCGTTCAGCAGAAGAGTTACTTGCCTGCCGTTCTGGGGAATGTTAAATTCAATATCGTAAGTACATAACAATCACTCAGTTTTTAAATAAATTATCACTATTTGACTCAGTATTCTTAAGGAGGTTGGGGGAAGTTACTTTTGAGGGGAAGGCGGTGCGGTAAGACGCAGTACGTCTTGTTTTTCTCACATGCACTCATGTATTTGTCATTACTTGTCATTTTACAATGCCAGCGCCGTTAAAAACACGTTGAAAACACAGTACTGACGAGAGTTAACTTGCGTTTATTTCTATACATTGCTACTGAAATTACAATATGAATAGTAATTTTTGCGTGCAGTTTAATTTGTTATATATATACTATTAATAATATAAATAATTTTACACAATCGTATTGTCTTTTAATAAAAAAATTAAGTCTCGAAAAAATACTTTTTTTTTGTTTTAAAAAAAAATTAAATATGGAGATTGTAAAAGTTAAAACCGATAGTATTTTTTGATACAGAATTGAAATTTTTATTCGGCAACTATTTTTTTTATTAAGAAACAAAAGTAGCGGCGACGTTTTCTAGAACGTATTATCTTTTATAGTTTTACGAAGGTTCAATCGAGAACGGAGTGACGTTAGTTGACAAAAGCGGCGAAATCTTCAACAAGAAAATCCTGTCTTTGCGAACTTCTACCCCCGAACCGAAAACTTCAACCCCGATTTCGAATAACGGTCGTTTTCAAGATAATTTCAGTCCGTCGACTTCGAAAGTCGAGTCTACGAATAAAAATGTGGCGAAGGTTAGTTCTCCGGGCGGAAGTTGTGTTAGTGAGAGTAAAGGTGCGGTTAGGAAACAAAGATCTTTACCGAATTCGGAATCGGACAAGTCGGAGGTTTCGGTGGGAAGGAAAACGTGTCGAGAGGTGAAGAAGGATGAAGACGTTACCGTTCCAGTACGGGTTCTTCCAAAAGGGAACGCTGAGGTTAGTTTATTTTATTTATTTAGCTTTTTTTTCTAGAGAAATTTGACCAGTAATTTTTTTTTTTTTTACAAATATTCAACTATACTTGAAGACAGAAGGGTTAAAAAAATAGAAATAGAAAATTTTTATTTTTTTTCAGAAAGAGGAATATTTATTCTGTTAAAAATAAATTATTCACATTTTTAGCAGTGTTTTTATGTTGTTTTAGACTTTTAGCAGAAATGAATAAAAATCGTTTCATATTTTGCGACATAGTACTTTACTCAAAGGGCCGTAACTTCTGAACGATTAATTGTAACTTTTTGATATTTTAATACGTGAAACTAGATTAGCTGGCGCGTATTTTAAGACTAATGTGAAGTTTGTGAGGTGTATAGTTCCCGAGTACTATGTCGCTAAACATTAGATATTTTTATTTTATTTTTTAATTGTTGACGTAGTTATTGATTGTTAAAATATTTTAGCATTAAATTAACGTAATTCGAGTTGGTAAACCTGGCGTGAATAGATATAAACGAACTGAGAATTTTATTTTATTTTAATTGTTGACATAATTTTTGATTGTTAATATTCTATTTAACATTAAATTGACATAAATTTCAGTTGGTATACCTGGCGGAAACAGAAATAACAAACGAACTGAGAATTTTATTTTAATTGTTGACATAATTTTTGATTGTTAATATTCTATTTAACATTAAATTGACATAAATTTCAGTTGGTATACCTGGCGGAAAGAGACATAACAAACGAACTGAGAATTTTATTTTAATTGTTGACATAATTTTTGATTGTGAATATTTTATTTGACATAATTTCAGTTGGTATACCTGGCGGAAACAGATATAACAAACAAACTGGGAATTTTATTTTAATTGTTGACATAATTTTTGATTGTTAATATTTTATTTAACATTGAATTGACTTAATTCCAGTTGGTATACCTGGCGGAAACAGATATAACAAACGAACTGAGAATTTTATTTTAATTGTTGACATAATTTTTGATTGTTAATATTTAATATGACATTAAATTGACATAATTCCAGTTGGTATACCTGGCGGAAATAGACATAGCAGGCGGGCTGATATCCGTTTGCACTCACGACGCGAACGAGATCGAGTTTGCAACGGAGACGCTGACGGCACAGATAGACGAGTACGTGAGAGCATTGGGTCCGAGCGAACCTCACGTCCCTGAGGAGGGCGGTTATTGTCTCGCTTTGTTCGACGGTAAGTCACCGACTCGCCGGCGTTATTTGAAATATCTGTTACGATGATCGGGGGGTTTGTTTCTGTTGCAGATGTGTGGTACCGAGCGATGTGTATGTTGTCGAACAAGAAGGAGGTGACCGTTGTGTTCATTGACTTTGGAAACGTTGCGGCCGTTTCGCCTAAGGATATTAAGAAATTACCGGAGAGGTTTGCGAAATACACCGCGCTCTCGGCCGTCTGTAAGATCGACGGTGAGTATCTATAGTTTTAATTATTGTGTTTGGGAATCCTGACAAAAGGCCGACATGGACTAAAAGTTTACAGACAAAAAGCCGACATAGACTAAAGGCTGTCATGGACAAAAGGCTGACTCTCAAAAAACCGGCATAGACAAAAGACCAACATAGATAAAAGGCTGATATTAACAAAAAACCAACAAAAAAAGGCCGATATAAACAAAATACTGACATAGACAAAAGAAAGACACTTTAAAGACTGACATAGACAATAGACAGAAATTTACAAAAGGCTGACATAGAAAGAAAAAATACATCCAAAAGGCTGACATAGACAGAAGAAAGACATCCAAAAGACTGACATAGACAAAATACCGACATAGACAAAAGACTGACATAGACAAAAGTAAGACACACTAAAGACTGACATAGACAATAGACAGAAATTTACAAAAGGCTGACATAGACAGAAGAAAGACATCCAAAAGACTGACATAGACAAAATATCGACATAGACAAAATACTGACATAGACAAAAGTAAGACACACTAAAGACTGACATAGACAATAGACAGAAATTTACAAAAGGCTGACATAGACAGAAGAAAGACATCCAAAAGACTGTCATAGACAAAAGTAAGACACACTAAAGACTGACATAGACAATAGACAGAAATTTACAAAAGGCTGACATAGACAGAAGAAAGACATCCAAAAGACTGTCATAGACAAAAGTAAGACACACTAAAGACTGACATAGACAATAGACAGAAATTTACAAAAGGCTGACATAGACAGAAGAAAGACATCCAAAAGACTGTCATAGACAAAAGTAAGACACACTAAAGACTGACATAGACAATAGACAGAAATTTACAAAAGGCTGACATAGACAGAAGAAAGACATCCAAAAGACTGACATAGACAAAATATCGACATAGACAAAATACTGACATAGACAAAGGTAAGACACACTAAAGACTGACATAGACAATAGACAGAAATTTACAAAAGGCTGACATAGACAGAAGAAAGACATCCAAAAGACTGACATAGACAAAATATCGACATAGACAAAATATCGACATAGACAAAATACTGACATAGACAAAAGAAAGACACCCTAAAGACTGACATAGACAATAGATATAAATTACAAAAGTGTGACATAGACAATAGACAGAAATTTACAAATGGCCGATTCTCAAAAAGCCGAATTTTGTTTAAATCCATTAAATATTATTTCAGGTCTTCCCGATCTCTTGAGTCCGGAGCAGGAAACCAAACTGGCTTCGTTGATAACTCCGCAGCACGTTTACTCGGGTGAAGTTCTGTCTAGCGGCGAAGATAACATCCACGTGGTCAGGCTCCCCCACGTTACGGCAGCTTTTGACTGACGGCATCCTCTCATTAATTATTTACGTAAGAAAACATAACTATTTTTTAAATCGGTTTTTATTTTTCTGTATCAAGAAAGAATTTATTTTGTGATTATTAATGATTTAATACGAATCAATGTGTATTTTATTGAAGAATTTTTTATATTTTTTAAAAAATATTTCTAATCTAATTTACGCGATATTTCTTGTCGGATTTTTTTTTATCAGTTGTACCTCCTCCCTTCCCTCTCTTCCCCCTTTCATTCTCTCTCCTCCAGGGGTTATTTTAAGAAGAAAACAAATTTAAGCTGTTTTAGAGAAAATGTTTTGGTCCTTCGAGCAACCGAAAATGGTGTTGTGTTCTTGATGAATTTCATTAAGGTTATTTCAATATTTCAGGGGCCAAAACTGGTCAGTAAAATCAGTGATTTCAAAACGACACAATTACCGTGAATGTAAAAAAAAATTTGGGAACAAGTCGCCATATTTTCTAAACAATTGAATGTATGAAAAAAAAAGTTTCTTACTTTTTTATGATCTTTAAAATTATGTAATTTTGGATATACCGTTCCATTTGATTTTGTTGAAAACGAGCATGTACCCCTCGAACTACCCACCAAGGGGGGTTTTTAAGGGGTTGAAAATATTTTCCTGAAACTCTTTAGGGTCGATATATATAGTAAATTTTTTATCATAAAACTCTATCTGGAATAGTTTGGGTGTAAAACATACTGGAAGACCCGGTATAATAACCTTACTTTTAACTTTTTTGCGTATGTTTCCTTTTGGCACAGTTATAAATCTTTTTCCATGAGTTTTTTGAGTTGAATTATTACAACAAGGCACGAAACAATATTTATAACTTATTATTTTTCGTGTGTTTTCCATGTTTATCGTTGACACTTGTATATATTTAAGCCTTGACTGACATTTCAATACTGGATTATGACGTCACGTAACATGGCGCGCAATAGGCATGATGCCAGTAACATAGTAACACTGAAATTATGATTTTAAATATTGAAATAGGTTAAAAAGATTCTAAAAAATGTATTTGTTTTTATATTAAAAGCGAGATTAATATGATTTCTGTTAAAATAAAAACGCAAAATACATCAATCCACCATGTTAGATGGAACACCAGTCAGAGTGGATGACGTCACGCCTAAGTAAACATCACTTTTGTTTCATTAATATCTGCACTGTTTGTAAATTATTTTGTGGTTTTAAATTATCAATTTGCTCAGTTTTGTGTTACCAAAACTAAAACCGAGTAACGTTAGCGATGGAACAAGGATTTATTATTGTTGACAAGGAGTGTTTACATAGGTGTGACGTCACAAATGCGCCATGACACCTGCCAGCGTTTTGGCGTCGAATTCAAAATTAGTTTTAAAAGGGTCAATTTTTGTGATTAAACCTTTATTTTCTGCAGAAATAAGCATTTTTTTGGAAATAAGAGACACGTAAGATCGACATAGAATAGTTTTTAAAAATTAGGCATCATGTCTATTGAAAAGTACTTTTTTTTAAATTTGATATTTTGGGGTCGGGATAAACTTTTTTTTACCTCTAGTTTACATTAAACAGATTTTTAGGGTTTTTCATTTTTTTTTTTTTTTGCTTGCAATTTTTCAACTACTCAAATTAGCTTTTACAACTGCAGTTTTCATTTTTGGAACTGCAGAAACAAGGTACGACTACACACTAAAATAACCCCCGTTCCCCTCCACTCGTCTAAGAAACTTACTCGATTTTTAAGTTATTAGCCAGTTTTCTGTTAATTAATTAACTGAAACCAAATATTACTGAAAATATTATTTAATTAAGTAGTTTTTGGTTTATATAATTATATTAATTATATAATAAAATTCTTATGAATAATTTAATTTTGTTAGGTTAAAATATGTTTTCAGTTTGACCGTGAATACAGCCCTGGGCCGAGTGTTAATAATATCTTACCCCAGTCCTGTGTGTTACGTATTTAACAATTGTTATTTTATAGAATGTTTTTTATTTGTTTTAAAAATGTGATTGTATGACAATTATTATGTTTTTGTTCAGTGATTTGTCGTTATATAGACGGTTTTCCACCAAAACAACAATTCAAAGTCAGTGAATTTGGTTAGAAATCAGGGAATTCGGTTGAAAATCAGGAAAAGTCAGATAATTCGGTTGGGAATCAGAGAAAAGTGAGAGAATTTGGTTGGAAATCAGGGACAAGTGAGAGAATTTGGTTGGGAATCAGGGAAAAGTAAGAGAATTTGGTTGGGAATCAGGGAAAATGAGAGAATTTGGTTGGAAATCAGGGAAAAGTCAGAGAATTCGATTGGTAGAGAAAAGTGAGATAATTGGGTTGGAAATCAGGGAAAAGTGAGAGAATTCGGTTGGGAATCAGGAAAAAGTGAGAGAATTTGGTTGGGAATCAGTGAAAAGTGAGGGAATTCGGTTGGGAATCAGGAAAAAGTGAGGGAATTCGGTTGGGTATCAGGAAAAAGTGAGAGAATTTGGTTGGGAATCAGTGAAAAGTGAGGGAATTCGGTTGGGAATCAGGGAAATGTAAGAGAATTTAGTCGGAAATCAGGTTGGTCAGGAAATTCGGTTGGAAATCTGAGAAAAGTCGAAAGATTTGGTTGGTGGGAAATTTTAGTAGCAATGCCAAAGCACCGCCGTCGAATCTGCATACGCTTTTAAATAAAGATAATATAGATTTATTACGTGCAATCGTTTTGAAATTAAGTCACGTAGAGATTTACACATTTAGTGCACAAAATTAAGAACAGAATAGACTATTTAATCTTGTAGTTTAGTTTTACAAATGTTTTTGTTACCGTTTGTCTGCTTTGCTGGAAAACCGCCCTAAGGTTGTAGTTTTTGTTTAAATTGAAAATTTTATCATCATGTCTGGCTCAGGAAAATGAACTTCTATTAATCAGTTAAATAAAATATGTGAAAGAGTTCTCACATTTTATTTTATTTCAATAATAATTGTCTTAAAATTTGTGACTGTTTCTACGCAAAATAAATGTTGTTTGGCTTGATTTCGGGTTTCTGGGTGTAGGTCGTGTCTTGGTGCGTTTTGCGAGAGTTTTTTTTGTATGTCCACTACTATATAATACTACTATAATATAAATGGAATGGATAAAGCTTATGCCCAGAAACCGTTTCAAGACAAAACTAGTAGAACTTCGTAATTAGTATTATAGGAATAAATTAATCTAAGAAAGATTTATTTTTCTCGTTATGTAGTTCAAATAAATAATTTTTATAAATGAATAAGTTGTTTTTTTAATTTATTTATTAAATTAAAAATGTTTTGTATCTGACAATTCATGTAGTAACGTAGCGCCATCTCTGATTAACACTTTCTAGTCTCAGTAAATATAAGAACCAATGATTGATAAAAGTTTTGGTGCTGGCGTCATCTAGTGATATTATTTTTAACTTAGTTATTTTTGTTTTGTAGCGGCATCTATAAACCACGTTTTACCTTAGTAAATATAAGAACCAAACATTTTGAAAAGTTTGGTGGTGGCGTCATCTAGTAATAATGTTTTGAACTTTGTTAATTTTGTATTGTAGCGCCATCTATGAATGAATGTTTCTACCCTCAGTAAATATAAGAACCAATTATTTTTAATTTAATAAATAATTTTAATTTCACATATTATGGCGATATATTGAATTAATTTATAACAATAGTAATTCATTTACAAAAACACATTAGAATATATTTTTTCATACATCACAATTGTTTTAAAACCACTGTTTCAAAGTGTTTGCAATGAAGTTAGAATACATTTTTTTATATAGTCGATTGATCATTACCCGAGTTTTTTTTTTTTAATTTTTTTAAATTAATTTGTCAACTTCCGGTCCCGATTTTTTTTTTAATTTTTAAAAAATTAATTTGTGTCAACTTACGGTCCCGATTTTTTTTTTAAATTAATTTGTGTCAACTTCCGGTTCCGAGTTTTTTTTAAATTTATTTGTGTTAACTTCTGGTTGTATTTTGACATTTACCATGCGCGTAATTTGAGTAAACCACATGTAAAACAGTTGAATATATCTTCTAACCGTGTTAAATTCGACTTTTATTGTTTTAATTTGTCAAAGAAATGAATGGTTTTTTGTTCTGCTAAGATAAATTCGCTTAAACACAACAATTTACTGTTGTCGTAAGAAGTAACGGAAGTTCTCACGATGCATTTTGTGTGACAGACGTGTAAGAAACACAAATACAACAGCAAGCTGGGTACATTTCCTTTAAAATACACCTTTTCATGAATATTCAAAAATCAACTACTTATTGTTTTAGTCGATCCAGCTAAATGCAATTAACTGCATTCAAATTCGTTGGGTTTCAACAAATTGCATATATATCTACAGTGGTGCACCCATAAAAAATTCGAAGGGGGGTAATTTTTTTTTACTATGTATTTAAACAAATTACATGTCTATATACAGTGGGGCATCTAGAAAAAAAGGGGGGGGGGAATTTTTATTTTGTATGTTTCACAAATTTTGGGGTAGGGGTTCTAACCCCTAAGAAAAAATCTTTGGTGCGCTACTGTTTGTCTATATATTAAATTTTTTTCGGTCTCGATATCAATGTTATACAATGTTTTAAGTTTTCCACGGTGATCTTGATTTGAATCTTGGCTTCTAGGTATAAGCAACGTCGATTTCGCCGATAATCGGTCGATGAAATAGTTTTTTTTAATATCTCAAGAACGACTGTTGTTACGTGAAAATTTTATAAAAGATTTTTTGTAGAGCGTTAAATTGTCTTTAGGAAAGGTCATTATAATTTTTGTTGAAAAATGTTCCCTTACGGAGATATATCTCCCTTTGAAAATTTTTATTTTTAGGGTGTTTTTTTTTAAATAAATTTTGTCAGTATGTATATAATAATAATAATTTACTTTTTAAATTAACTCCTTTTGCTGCAATTTAGATACGTTATTTTCTCCATGATGTCTGTGTGTCTGTAAACGCTGTAACTAAAAAACGACAATGCATAAAAGGGCAATTTTTAAAATAAAATTTTGCATTAATTTTCATCTAGACATTTTTTGAATTATTTTTGAAACGGTGCGAGTTAGAAAAAAAATTTTATAAAAAAATTGTGGATAATACTACTATCTATAATTTATGTCCTATTCATTTTTTTCTATTTTTCATCAGTTAGCCAGAAATATTTGTTTTAATATAAATTTTAAAAAATGTACCATACACTACATATATTCAGCATATAAGAAAGTCCCGTAATAGCATAGCAAAATGTATTGTTTAGCTTTATAGGTATATATATATTTTTTAACTTTACCCCCCCCCCCCCTCCACCCACCTCGATATTTCGGTCATTATATTTAAAACTCAATTAATTAAAAAAATTCCTAACTTATAATGAATTGTAACCAATTTAAAAGTTCTATCAACACCTTAAATTAAGCAATTACTTTTTGCGTTTAATTTTTCAATACGACTGTCAAATATTTTGAACCGTTTTGCACTGTAGGTGTTAGAGGCAGGCTTAATTTATTATCGTGACTGGCTAATGAAGCTAGCAGAATACCTTTATTCGTCGAGTAATGATGGTTTTATAATATCTCAGAATAAATTAGACATTTGACAAATCCGTCTAATATTGACGTACCCGAAATTACGTTCTGAATAATAAATCTAATTTTCTAATAAAATTAGTCGGAAAGAATTTTAACTGAATTGATGAAAAGACGGGAAATTAAATTGAAAAGTAAGTCAAATTTTTTTAATATAGTTTTTGATAAAAATACTTAAAATTGTTTGATTTATTTTTTAAAGAAGTAAATTATACCAAAACAGTTCATTATAGAAAGAAACGTTTATGAAAGAAGTTTTTTCTTTATAATTTATGTCTTATTAATTTTTTTGTATCTCCAATCGTTTAACCTAAAAATAATATTTTTTTTAAATTATATATGAAACGGTTGATTATAGAAAGAAATGTTTATTATAAAAGTTGCAGAGAATGTTAATCTCTATAATTTATGTCGTATTAATTTTTTTATATTTCTGCTCGTTTAGACTTTCAGACTAGATAAGATTCATTAATTTTAAAAAGTGCTCAAAGTTAAAATCTAAAACTGTTTATGATTATTTCTACCCTTTAACGCTGTAATTTAAGTTAAGGTATACAGGCCTTGTGGTGAAGCGTCCATGGAAGCAGGGGAAGCAGTGCTTCCCTTTCTTTATGGGTAAATTAATACAAATCTGTGTTTTCAGTTAATAAATATTTAAAAAATATTATTAGAATATTCATCTTTATGCGCAAACTAAACATCTTAACCAAAAGTCAAAAATAACATTTAATATTCATTTACACGTTCAATTATAAAACTATAATACCTTTACTTCTTATTTTCTTGTATTTTATGTTAGTCGATATTTGTATGACGAGTTAAAGTTCACTGTAGGAAAATTTCACTAAAAAATTTCGAATTTTTGATTTCGTTAAAAGTATGTTTATTATATAGAAAATGATGTGAAAAGTTGTTTGTTTCAAACCGCATGTCTGTATCTCAAACCGTTCTCGAGATATAGCCTCTCAAAGTTTTAGTTTTTTCAAATTTTTTGAGAAAAAAGGCCATAACTTTTGAACGCGTGGTCGGAATTGATTTTAGTTGACGGATTTGGAATCAGCATGTCAAAATCTATATAATGACATGTATAATACTTTAAAATCCGACAAAAAATTTTTGGTCAAAAATCGACATTTTTTTAAGGTATACCCCTTTGAATTTTTTCGATTTTTCGCGAAATTTTTTTTTTCGAGTTTTAAGGTAGTATACATGTCATTATATAGATTTTGACACGCTGATTTCAAATCCGTCAACTAAAATCAATTCCGACCACCCGTTCAAAAGTTATGGCCTTTTTTCTCCAAAAATTTGAAAAAACTAAAACTTTGAGATGCTATATCTCGAGAACGGTTTGAGATACAGACCTGCGGTTTGAAACAAACAACTTTTCACGTCATTTTCTATACAATAAACATACTTTTAACGAAATCAAAAATTCTAAATTTTTTAGTAAAATTTCCTTCAACTCGTCACATAAATATCGACTAAAATACAAGAAAATAAGACGTTCCAACCTTCTAATTAAAGCAAAATTGAACCAACAGTTTAATTTATTTAGAAAAACGTTACAGTACTGCAAAATGTATTTAATAATTAACTTATGAATAGTAAATTAAAAACAAGATTAATAATTATAAGTGACTCCCTTGGGCTTGTTTTGCAGAACAAAGTTTTTCGAAAAAAAAAACAATTAAATTAAATATAAACTTATATTACAATTACAGCACGATCTCAGTAAAAATTATTGTATGAGGGGGGGGGGAATAGAGGGCGATGAGAATTGTGATTGAAAATTGGATCGCAAATACTAAAAGTTTGAGAAACGCTGCAGTAACCCCATAGGTCGCGTTGTATTTCTCGTCAACAATACAATCCCCCCTCTTCCCCTCATTTCCCCTGCCCGTCACATCGATTTTAGAAGTTCCTTCGTAGAAATACATTAAAACTATTTTAGTTTTTAAAAAACCGTCAGTTGGTATTAAGCATATCCGTTCTGGAGAAATCGTAACAAAAAACTACTTGAAAAGTTTCGTGTTTGATCGCGCGTCGGAGTCTCCTAAATCTTGTGAGGTTAGTTCCGTTAATATTTTGTAGTTTTTGCGATAAATAATTTTAATAACGATAATGGTTTTATAAACGCCGATTTGACGGTCAGTTTTTTGCATGTTTTACTTTCTTTTGTTTGTGGTGTAATTAGTTTTTGTTCTATTTTAAATTTTTCTATACGAAATATTCGCTAAAAATGATTCGTAATTTTATTAAAAATAATTTGCAGAGGAAAGTTGTAGCCCGGTGAGGAATGTGTTATTTAACACCCCCCCCCCCTCCCCCCACACACTCCGCCATAAAAGTTTAATAAGGCAAAATAAAACTAATAAATTTTTTTTTAAATATCTTTACCTTTCTGCTCGGGGCTCGAGGCAGATAGCCCCCCCCCCTCCTCTTCTAGGGTTTTTTCAAAGTGCAAGTGTTTCGAATTAAAAAAAAATTAAGTTTTTGATACCATTTAAATTTAAGTTTTATTAAATTTTAACAAAAGGTATGTCGATTACCCCCTTCCCTCCGATATTGGAGAGAGTAAGGGAATAAACTAAGTCTTATTTTTCAAAATTTAAGAGAATTCTATAAAATTTTTAGAGTACTATTGGGAATTCAATTTTTTTAGATTGCTTGCTACTTAATATTTTTTTGGGAGAGGGGGGGGGGGGGGGGGTAATTGGTATGACTTATTTTAAATACTGTTTTTTTTTTTATTTGACTTTATCTTCATACATTAATTAATTAATTGATAAAATATTTGAAATAGGGGCGTTTTTTTTGCGGGGCGCAATGAATCCTAGAGCCAGCTCTATTTAATTCGACTTAATTTTGAAATACATAATTTCATTACAACGGTGGCGTAGATAGCTTTTTACGATTGGAGGGGGAGATATGACTTAGTATTTAATCTCATATTTTTGGTTCAGGGACCCTCAATACGTGTAATTCCGTTAAAATCTCGAGTTCGATTTTTTTCATGATTACTATACTTTATTATACAGTACATTTCATGTATGTATAATAAAAAATATAAAAAAAAAACGTTTAAAAAAATTGATTTACCTTTTTAAAACCGACTAAAAAGCTGAAAATAAAATTCTATTATAGACTCTTTTCGTACTAACTATTGCATTTTTAAAAAAGTTGATTTTGTTCATACTAGAAGAGTTTAAAAAAATGTCTCTGAGTTAAAAAAAACTCATGGGGGGGTTGATCCTCTAGATCCCCTCCCCCTATCAACGTCACTGCATTATAAATTTCTGTAATTTTTATCGACAGTAAACGTTTAAATGCCGCAGTACTTTCTTTGCTTTATTATAATATATTATGTTACAGTTATAAACATAAGTACCTAACATCTTCACAGATGTTGACATTTATTAAGGCTACTTAAATAAGAATGAATTATACATTAAGAACATGTGTTATATAATGCATATTATACTTCTTAACATCATATTTCATATTAAATAAAATATAAAAGCTAACAAAACATTAGAATGGTTTATGGAAGAACTTTAAATTAAAATATGGTATTTAAACATTTATTATAAAATATTTTATTTTGTATAATTGATTTATAAATGATTATTTTATATTTTTATTGTGTAGGTATATGAATGTACCCTCCCCCCCTCTTATTCTAACGTTAGTATATTTATTTTAAATCAATATTTGTTTAGGATAGAGTTAAGACGAATAAATTATAGAAAAAATGCATTAAAAAACTATTTATATGCATCAAAGGTAAATATATCCTTAAAAAACAATGTTTATATAAGAAATTGAGACTCAAGACGAATACAGGGTGTTCCATTGTAAAATCTATACTATGTATTAAAAAAATGTTTGGAAAAAAACTTTTATTTAATTTTATATATTTTATCTTGGCTTCTGGGTGTAAGCCGCGTCGATTTGGTCGTGAAGATCCATACCAAGATCACCGCGGAAGCCTTCTGATTTCAATGTTTTATTTTATGACAGAAATCTTTAGAATCTTTATTTTTTTCTAAAAATGAGTATATTTAGGTAAAAATTAGACTCAAAAACAAAAAAGGTTGTAATTAGTAAATTAATTTTTGGATTGTTTTGAAAGTTTAGTAAATAAAACTAGATTATATAACACGCATTTTAACACCAATCTGAAGTTTGTGCGATTTATAGTTCAATAGTTCTATGTTACCAAATATGGCACGAAATTGACAAAAAAAAATTCAATTTAAAATATAAAAAAAACTAATTCAAAGTAATTTACGTGTACTTTATATTAATTACATCAAAAATAAGTACAATTACCATGATTTATACAAGAAATAGACTGGCGCCAGTTTTGAATCATACCCCCTGTGTTGGACTCTTTTTTAATTAAATATACTAAATGAAAAATAATTGTTAATATTTAATTAAATACATACTGCAATTACTGAGTCATAATCTTTAGACACTTAACTGTAAAACAGCTTAATTTGATAACAATCGGTCAATGGGTGTCAGAATGGTGGATATTTAAACTAATTATAATTAGCGTAATGTATTTATAATTATTATATTATCATAGCATCTGCCACACATTGTTAATAATTTTACCAAACTTTATTTTATAACTTTTTTAATCATTAGTAAGTGTCCATCACTGGTTTCACTTTGTCCATTACTGGAGAAAAACATAAACAAACTATATTTGCGGACTGTAGTAATTAAATTGATTTGATAAAGAGTTACTTGTTTTATTAGTAACATGAGTTCTTGAGAATTACAAAAAAAAACCATCAATCCCAAAAAACAGTAAACGTCGCTTTTATAGCGGCCATAACTGGTGCCAGTATCTTAATCAAAACAATACTCTTTATGTTTATATTAAAAAAAGCATAGACCCACAATAACTTGTAAATTACGTAACCTTAAAAAGAATTAAAACCCAAAACTATTAATTTTTTTTTTTACAAATTGACCAAAAAAGTAAATTGATTTTAATAGATAATTATTAAACTCTATCAAAATTAAAAGAAAATGTATTTAAAATATCTGCCTTGGGAACCACGGGACTTTCTTATACCTAACCTAACCTAACCTAACAGTGAATTGTATACGTGATTCTTTGTTTATTAAAACATTTCTAACAAACTAACAAGAAAGAACAAAATGAATAATTTTATATGTATTTATATAAGAAGTGATTTTTTTAAACGTAATAACTGAAAACGGATGTTTATACTTGTAAATTCTTGGATTTTTAAATTATTTTTGAAATAAGAAAAAATGTTTTAGATAAAAAATGTCGAGTATGTTATTATTAACCATTTGAATTATAATAAATTTTTTTTTCAAAAATTCGTTCTTACAAAAAAATGAATAGAACATAAATTATAGATATAGATATTACCTACATTTTTTAACTTGACCATTTTTCTCTATTTTGCACTGTTTCAGAGTAATTCGAAAAATTAAAAAATCGACGTAGGTAAACATCCGTATCCGGTTGAAAGATCGTTTTCAAAAATAGGACGTTTTCTTCCCAGCCAAAAATTAATCTTAAATATAAAATATCAGCCGTCTACGATTTGTCGTATTTGAGTTACAGCGCTTACAGACAGACAGACAGACGGACAGACGGACACACAGACATCATGGCGAAAATAGTCAGAATGGATTCAGGGAAGGTCAAAATAGATAATTCCGTCAAAATCCGGAGTTCGAAAAAAATCGGCTTCACTATACTTACTTATACTAATGTATATTTCATATACATGATATAAGAAAGTAAAAATTGACTCCAAGATAACTTATGAGCAAAATATGGTAATAGGATCCCAAAAATAGAATACCTTGCTCTTAAATCGTCCAAGACTGGTGCCATGTCAGTATCGTTATTTGTTTGAGATGTATGCACAACAAAAACGACAAAAAGCGTCACCTCTCCATGGCCTGCTACACTCTGTGATATGTTGTCGTCTATGAATGTGTCATATCTAGTGCGCTACTTATGCATAGTCTAGTACTCGTAGCTATTGTTGACTTTTGTATTTGAAGTGCTATCGAGAAAGATATTTCTTTATTTGGTGTGTGGACTAGCATGGGTTAAGAGTTGATAGTGTTTTGTTTATTGTGGTGGAATTTTAAATAGTTGATTGTTGAATTTAGTTAGGTGAGATTTTTTTTGTTTTTATTTAAATTTTAATTGTTGGTTTGAAATTTATTTTTGGAGGTTAGTTTTGAAAATCAATTATAATTATTATTATCTGTATTTTTTTTATTATATAATGAAGATTAAAAAAAAGGTAATAGTTTTAACCCTTTCGCAACGGTTTTTCTCTAGAGGACTTATGTTTTTAGAAGTCTAAATTATCTTTTTTATTAGAAAATGTAGAAAAATTTACATAATATGTATAAATTAATTAAGCTATATAAGAATTAATTCAAAATTTTCAGTTTTTCTATTTGAATCGATCGATTTAAAAATAAGGTACTGGTATCAGTTATGACCGCTATAAGAGCAAAGTTTACTTTTTTGTAATTCTCATGAAATCATATTACTAATAAAACAAGTAACTCTTTATTTAATCAATTTAATTACCAAAGTCCGCAAATATAGTTTGTTTTTTTTAATTTAAAGCCTTTTATTTTGTTTATATTTTTTCTTCAGTAATGGATAAAGTAAAACCAGTAATGAGCACGCAGTGATGGACACTTGTTACGACACAAAAGATATAAAAGAAAGAATCGTCAAATTTGAAACAATGTAAAGCAGTTGCTATGATAATATAATAATTAATAAATAAATTATACTAATAATTAGTTGAAATGTCCACCATTTTGACACCTATTGGCCTCATGTCATCAAATCACGCTGTAAGACAGTTAAATGTATATAGATTAATATTCAGAAATGATAGTAATCAAACATCAACAAATATTTCTAATTCAGTACATTTAATTAAACAAGCAACCCTTTAGGTCCACACAATCAACTACCCAACACAGTATGATTATAAATACTTGAATACTGATTATTTATTGTTTCAGTTGGGAAGTTAAAAATAGCCATTACTGAGGTCATATCCAAGACTGGTGCCAGTACCTTATAAAAAATAATACATTCACATGTTTTGTACACATTTATGGACATAATTGGGCTCAATCCATTCAATTATATATTTCGCGAAACTTCGTAACAAAAATACAAAAAATAGACCAACTGTACGCACATACCTACATAATATAATAACATGTTTTTTACCGCTTTCTGTAAAAATCTATGAGAAAAACCGTGCGATTACGATTGAAAAATCGATTTAAATTATTAACGGGGCCCAAGAACATTTATCTTATATGTGTAGGATATAATTATATGGCATTAAACAAAAAACTACTTGTCGAAATTTCTCTGTGACTAATGACAACGATTTGGGCATTGAAAAGGATTTTTAGAACATTATTAATTAAACAGTGGCGTCGATATTTTATATTTTTAAACGACGAGGGGGAGGCTGTATATATTTTTTATGTTTGATCGGGAATATCTCCGTCAAATATGAACCGATTTGGTTGATTTTTTGTTTGTTTGAAAGAATATATTCCCGATGTGGTCCCATATAAATTTTATCAGAATTTGACCATGGACTTCGAAGATACGGCCACTCAAAAGAGAAAAATTAAAAACTTTTTAAGAAAAAAATAAAATCGATTTAATTAAGGAAAAAAACGTTTGGGGGGGGGGGGGGTAGTTTAGGGGGTATACCTAATATTTTCATAGTTTTATTTTAACACTATACCTATAATTCGTGTTGATGCCGGAATGTCGCCAAATTGGTTTAAATGCTCTTAACGTTGCTAATATGGTTAGTGGCTTACTTTTTCTCCGACTTGCGTAAAATTTTCTTTACTGCATTATATGGGGGGGGGGGGGTAGGGGTGTTTGACAATCTCGGTTGACACAATGGCCGCATGAATACAAAGTGCCGCGAAATAAAAAACACTTTTTTTCAAATCGCGTAAGTCGAGGACTTACTGTATCTATCTGATTCCCTTTAACCCTTCTATACGGACGCCTGTGGTAGGACAGTACAATCAATGTATTGTGTTGATTTTTTTCCCTCGTACGTTTGACCATTTTCGAATGTGTCAGTTAAAATAAATACGTTTCGTTAGTTTCAAAAGAAAGAAATGATTTTCAGTCATCATGACTAGTGCAAGAACATAAAGAAAGGAATTTATCTATTATTTAAGCGGCATAGGCGCCGCCTTTTCATTTTGGATCCAGGTTAAATCAGGGCCTGCGTCTTCTATTACTCACGAATAGCATTTTTTTTACTCACCCAGTCACGTTTATGAAATAGTTTTATATATTTTGTTATTAAATACATTTTAAACTGCGTGTTTTAATTGGTATTTTTTTAATTTTTATTTTTTTTAGTTAATATTCCTGCATCAAATTTCAATTTGTCATATAAAATTCAAACTAGAGAGAGTTTAAATTTACACCTATGGGGGTAATAGTGATCAATCGACCATCCCCCCCCCCCCCTTCCCACACCCGGAATCACCGCCTATGGTGAGCGGTGTTCTGAACTTTACATACAAAACTATTGTTCGACTATTTTAGTTACTTTATAATTATAACTCTGACGATTGGTATTTTTAATTGAAAAAAATTCATCAAAATGATTAAATGGTTATACCTTGTTAACCTTTAACCATTAAAAACCTAGATTTTAAAATGAAAGGGTGTATTTAAAAATTTAAAAGTACGTTACAATTAGTCAAATTTGTCTATCTGTATTTTTAATTGGAAGAAACACATCAATATAATTTCACGAGCAGTCCACTGCGGGGGAGGGGGGCAAGGGGGTTATTTTAGTGTGTAGTTGTATATAGCTTGTTTCTGCAGTTCCAAAAATGAAAACTGCAGACGTTGTAAAAGCAAAAAAAAAATGATATTTGCAGTTGAAAATTTTTCGTAAAATAACCCCTGGAGTGGGGGGGACAACGTTTTTCTGATTCGAAAATCTATTCTTCATAAAAAAGGGATACAGCGTATACTGGGTCTGTGCTTGTCTTTATTTAAACATGTGTGTAAAAAAAAATTATTAACCCAATCGTGCCCAGCGTTACATGTATGCAACATGTTAAGATTTTGCGTTGCTGTAAGATTATTTTAATTCGAATGTTTATTTTCGAGTATTGGACTGAATGCAATTACCAACGTTCTGGAGTTTTAGTATACTTCAATAGGTATGAATTGATAGAAATATCGGTAACAAAAAAAAAAAATCGGGCACGATTGGGTTAAGAAAAAAATAAAATCGACTTTTAAAAAAACTTAAAAATACTGAATAAAATTAAAATAAAAAAGTTTTTTATTAACTTGGCACCGACTTCAAAAACTGTTAATTTAATTATTATCGTCAGTTTTATAAATATTTTTCTTAAAAAGTTTTTTTATTTTTTCCTTGTGGGCGTATCTTCGAATTCCATGAACAGATTCTGATAAAATTTATATGGGGCCATCTCGAGAGTATAGTCTTTCAAACAAACCAAAAATCAACCAAATCGGTGAATTTTTGTTGGAGTTATGCCCGAACAAACATAAAAAATATATAAGTACTGTCGAATTGAGAATTCAGACTGATTATTGTTTTGGTTACATCTCTATCTTCACTTCTGCGAACCAAATTTTACATAGAATGTGTTAACCAACGTTTCACTACAAATTACAACGAATAATAAAATATCAAATCTGTCAAAATATAAAATATATATATATATATATATATTTATATAATAATATAAACATACAAATATTTTTATTATTTTTAATCTATTTCTAATTTCGATGACCTCTAGTTCAAATCAATAAATAAACAGTAATTTTATTTGTATGATTTGAAAGTTAAATTGATAAATGATTGACTTGTAGTTGTTTTTTTATGTTGCTACTTTGTTAAACGTCTTTGGCTTCCTATAAGATTAGGTCATCTTTCTCAAATTCTGTACGAGAGGAAGTGAACTGTAGTTTTCACGTGTTATTAATAATAAAGAATATTAATTATGTAAATTAATTTAGGTTTATTTAAAAAGTATGAATGCAGGAAATCGTTATACGTTGCAATTAAAATATGAAAAAAAATTGTTTACATTTTTTTTTCAAATGTGTATAATTTTTTTTATTATTTAGGCACCAGTTATGGCCGCTATAAGAGCAAAGTAGACTGTTTTTGTGTTTAACGGGCAGTTTTTTTGTAATTCTTATGAACTCGTGTTACTAATAAAACAAGTAACTCTTTATTTAATCAATTTAATTACCAAAGTCTGCAAATATGGTTTGTTTTTTAATTTTGTTCATGTTTTTTCTCCGGTAATGGCAAATGTATAATGAGCACGCAGTGATGGACACTTGCTGATGATAAGTACTACGACACAAAAGATATAAAAGAAAGAATCGTCAAATTTGAAACAATGTAAAGCAGTTGCTATGATAATATAATAAATAATAAATAAATTATACTAATAATTAGTTTAAATGTCCACCATTTTGACACCTATTGGCCTCATGTGATCAAATCACGCTGTAAGACAGTTAAATGTATATAGATTAATATTCAGAAATGGTAGTAACCAAATATCAACAAATATTTCTAATTCAGTACATTTAATTTAAAAAAAGCCATTACTGGTGTCTTTGCCAAGATTATTTTATTTTTAAAATCGATTTTGACCTATATCTGTCTGTCTGTATTTGATGTAACTACTAACTTAAAAACAAGTCAATTTTTGAATTTTTTGAATTAATTTTGAAATAATGTTTTTGAAATTTATTTTCAGTGTTAAAAATTCAGGGCTGAAAGGGTTAAATCTTAAAAAAAATTATCACGAAAACTTAGGTACTACCTATTATGCTAAAATGCTAGCTTATATGTTTATTTTATTGTTAACGTGTAAATATTAAATACGAGACAGTCACATTCTAAGATGTGCCGGAACTAACGATGCGTTCACCCAGTAACCCACGGGCCGCATCAGTCCCCTGTTATAATGATCACAACTTTTGTCGTCTACCTTGTAAAATTAACAATACCTACTTTTAATTATGTTATATTATATCTAATTGTTAACATATGTATTACAATAATGTACATATACTTAAAATATTGGGTTTCGTTAATTTGTAAAATTAATATTACATGAAATTTATTCAGAAGGAAGTAGAGTTTATATTAGTGAATATAATTTTTGAAATGTACAGTCGCCTGCATTAATGGTCTTGCAGTTTGTATTCATTTTCGTTTATCACAAACTTAGTAGGCTCCTCCCATTTGTGCTTTTATTTTATAATATTTAAATAATTTTTCCATGTATCAAACAAAGACAGATATTTAGAAATTCATTTGCTAGATAAAGAACTACTCTTCGTTTATAATATATAGGTACTCATATATATTTGTGCAATTAAATTATTATGTAATCTATTGAAAATTGTATACGTAAATTTTGTGGCCATAAATATTTGATATTCCGAATTTTAGTATTTAAATATATTAAACTTGATAGAAAAAGATAACCGATGGTGTGTGTCTTTAAATTTGGAATCTGTTGTAAGCGATTCTAGCATTTTGGGTGCCAGACGAGTTCTGCAGGCGACTGTACCTTTTAACTAATAAAATATCAACAAATATTATTATCCCCCTACCCCCTTGATCGCTCGAATCAAAATTTTAACGAAGAAAAATTATTAATCGTTTACTAATTATTCATTATTAATTATTAATAAACAAAAATGCAATAATTATTCTTATTGTTACGTAATTATTTCAAATATCAACTTTATATTTTCAGAAACTGCATCTACGAATACAACACGAACATTTCAAAGAATTTACGACAGCTTGCATAGGTGACCTTATTATTCATAAAGACACTAATAATAAACTCCATAAGTCATATTTAAATATTCACACTTCGATCGCCAGATGCTGTGATAAATAAAGAAAAAGAAAAAAACAAAAATTACTTATAATATGTTATATTCATATAAATATACTCTTTTCATCAGATAAAATAAACATAAACGTAATTTCAACAGTCAATAGTCTTCTGTTATTGGATGTAAAAGAAAAAGAACAAGAAGAAATAAAACAAAACCACTTATAAATGTTATATTCAAATAAATATACTCTATTCATCAGATAAAATTAAAATAAACGTAATTTCAACAATCAATTTTCAAATAATCTCCTGTCATTGGATGTAAAAGAAAAAGAACAAGAAGAAATAAAACAAAAACCACGTATAAAAACTTATATTCAAAATAAACGAAATTGTCAACAATCAATTTTCAAATAGTCTCCTGTTATTGGATTTAAAAGAAGAAGAAAAAGAAGAGATACAACAAATATCACTTATAATAAGTTAGATTCAAATAAATATAATCTACTCACCAGAGAAATTAAAAATAAACGTAATTTCAACAATCAATTTTCAAATAGTCTCCTGTTATTGGATTTAAAAGAAGAATAACAAGAAGAGATAAAACAAAAATCACTTATAATAACTTATATTCAAATAAATAAACTATATTCATCAGTTAAAATTAAAATAAACGAAATTTTCAACAATCAATTTTCAAATAATTGGATTTAAAAGAAGAAGAACAAGAAGAGATAAGACAAAAATCGTAACAATAAACGTAATTTCAACAATCAATTTTCAAATATTCTTCTGTCATTGGATGTAAAAGAAGAAAAAGAAGAGATAAGATAAAATATTCAACAATTGATGCTGTGAAAGGTCAAGAACAACAAGAAATAAAATTCAATCTTTCTTTATTGGAGATCATACCATAAAATACGTAAAATCACGGATCTGTGCGATTTGAAATGGATCACGAAGTCCCATTGTTACCAACGTTAAACAAAAAACTATCTGTAGCGGCCAACTGACACAGGTGAGTTACTTGATTCTGTATTATGTTATATCTATGTACAATCATTATTTTTTGCAATGATGTCGTAGCTAACGATCCGTGTAGGTGTAATTTTCATTGTTTTACCATTCAAATTAGGTTCAAGCTGTGTGTTTATATGCTTTAGCAATAATTAACATGTTGGTTCTTCTTTTTCTTATCATGATTGGGTAGGTTATTCACTTCACTAAATTATTTAGTATTTAATTAAAATTTCAGATACAATATACATGCAACAAATACTTCTCCCCCCTCCCACCTTTTTAACAACAAAGACAAAAAAAAATTACCCCCCCTCCATTCTTTTTAAATGTATTTAAAAATGCGAATTGTACATCCAAAATACAAGCTTCGAATTGCTATACCCAAGACCCCTACTGAAAAATTCACACTAACTTCATTGTTATTTTGAATTTTAAAATTTCAAATAATTGAAAACCGTTATAATTTTTTATTGTTGTGTGTATTTTATTGTATTTGTTTATTAATAGCTTCACACGAGAGTATTTGTAGTTGCCTATACTTGTTTATAAACGAAATATTACGTGTTTGGGTCGTATAGGCAAGTTTTAATACTTTTGTGAACTGTGGTCATCTATAAATGATTCTTGGATTTGTTAATATTACACTAATATTATAAATGGGAAAGTAATACTGTCCGGCTGTATTTGTTACCTTTTCACGGCTAAACCGCTGAACCGATCTTGATGAAATTTGGCAGGGAAATAACTTACATCCTGAGGAAGGACATATTGTAGAAAATATAAATTTTAATTATTTTAAAAAAATATCTGCCTCCGTTTGTTTGTTCCTACGTCACGAAAACTACTGAACCGATTTTGATGGTACTTTGATTGTTAAGAAGCCTGAGACCCTAAGAAAACAATTTTTTTCGATCTCGTCTCAGTTTTAGTTACGTATTCGGAACGATAATACCCCCTCCCTCCCCCATTTTTCCCATATTTTTCAAAAGTATGTTGTTTTTTTTGGATGCGATTTCGAAATATCAATATAGTTTAATATAAAATATAATTTATGGAAGAATCGTTCCGTAATAATGGGCGTTTCTTGGATTCTTAAAAAGACCCGTTAGAACCGCGGCGCCAAGAACGGGCCGCGGTAGCGGAAACGCCAGTATCTTCTCGGTGCTTCCTCGTGAACGTTGTTATTATTTCTCAGTGTCGAGTGTGATTGTTTCTCTAACTCACGCGTGAATACTCGCCTGCCCACTCACGACTCACGAAAGGTAGGGGAGATTTTTTTTATTCGAAAATTTTTCGATTTAAAAATAATTTAGTCCATATGCATAAATGCACAAATGAACAAATAAAAAAAACTACTGTGGCCGCCATAAGACTTTTTTATATATCATTATGTGCAGAAGTGAATATCTTGAAAAGGGTTAATAGTACCGAAAATTGGTTAGGAAATAAATCATAGATGATAATATTGTACACAATTTTTATTCATGACATTTTTTTCTATTACCAACTCTTTAAAAAATAATTTAAAAAAAATGTTTTTTTTATTCGAAAATTTATCAAACTAAAAATAGTTGAGTCTATAGAATAGTATAGAATAATACAAAAAAAATCTATTGTGGCCACCACAGTACTTTTTTATGTACCATTATATTCAAAAGCGAATATTATGAAAAAAGTTTATAATACCGAAGAATAGTAAGAACATAAATTATAGATAATAAAATTCTTTACAACTTTTATTCAACTCATTTTTTTCTATTACCAACCGTTTAAAAAATAATATGATATAAAAAATATACTTTTTAAAGTAAAATTAAAAAAAAAAAATCAAATATCCGTTTGTACAATTACAGTTAACAAAAGCTCCGGGGTTTTTTATCGAAGGGGGGAGGGGGAGGTTAAAGAAAAATCGTAATTTATTAATTCATTACTATTATATAAACTACATATATTTTAATATAATTTTTTTGAGAAAGAGGAGGGGGGGGGGGTACAGTTTGAAATTTCAATGAAGTTTTTCATTATATTATTTTTATCTGTGTATCCTATTGAACTTACAAAAATATATACTTACATCAGAATGTTCTATTTATTTAAATTATGATTGCGTCGATATAATAGTACCAAATTTAAATTGAACCGTTATCAGATAAATTTAAATTATATATATCCACATACCTACATGATTGAATAAATTTAAATTGAATTAAACAAATTGAATAAGTAAAAATTCGGTCCCCTTTCTGAGTATTATTTTTTATTTTGATATCGTTTTTTTTCTCTATTTGGCACAGAATTAAAAATCATTTAAAATTGACTAACTTTTGCCTGCTACGACTTGAGAACTAACTAATTTTAATCAAAAATTGACTAAAATCTGACCATATATCAAAGAAAATCTCATACAAATCCGATCAGTAGTTAGAACATTGCATTAAAAAAAATAGTGGATTAAACCTACTAAAATTTATTATAGAAAATATTGTTATAAACAAAATTTAGGTGATTTTTCCCTTTTTTTTAAATACCTTAAAAACTACTTGAGTAACGTAAAAAATATACATAAATGATTTTATACAAAATTAAATTCTCTATAAAAAAGTTGATATAACTATCATTGTAAGTTCAACCCTTTCTGTGTTAAGTGACTGCAATTTTGAATCTTCATTTTACGTGAAATTACAAAAAATTCATCCATTTTTATTTTTTCTTGAATTCTCGCCTCACAATTTTTTTTTTCAATTCAAATTAATCTGTCATATAGAAGACAAAATTCTCTATAAAAAAGTACTCTTGACATTTTTTTCATAGAACTAATAGTTTCGTTGCAAATAAATTACAAATTAGATACATTTTTTGTTGGGTTTCATTCGATCTAAATTTTTTCGATGTATAGTTAAATTCTAAACATCCTGTATGTATCTAAGATATAATGTGACACTGACAACACGTAACTATGTGTGTTATATTAATACAATGACCCGTAACTGTTAACCGCACGCCAGAGTAATGATTGTATAGGTACCTACTATACATTATATCGAAAATACTTACTATAATAATATGTATATATATACTATATATATGTATATGTATGAATGATACATCAGAGCTCGTTCTACTTTTGTTTAACCAGTCGGTAATGTAGGGAAACAACAAAGAAATCATTGTTGATGACACATTGACATAATGGCCTGTTAAAGTCGGTTTTTCGTATTGTTTGTTTTTAGTCTATGACGTGCATGGGGTTTTGTTTTTTGGTTCCATTAAAAATTGTGTTAATTTATAAAAAAAAGTAATGTTTTTTTTTTATAAATTGAGGCTAAAAATGCGTCTTAAATTTACATGTCAGGAATTACAACCTTGCTAATAATATTTGCTAGCTATTAAATGGGGTATCAAATTTATATGCCAGTTCTTTTTGAGTTTTTGACAGATAGTTACATTCGCTGTAAGTTGGGTTTTAATTAAGGTTAGTAAATATACTTTACTTACTTTTGTTTTTACTTACTATCTGTCAAAAACTTCAAGAGTCCAAGAGAACTTTCAATTATGTTTGATACCCCGTTTGAAAGTGTTTGTAAGCTAGTAAATATTTGTTAGTTAGTTTGTAATACCGGATATTAATGTTTTTTATAAGTAAATGCACAGTGCTTCCTCGTGCTAAATTCGCCAAAGGTAGTTAATTATTTTGAACAATTTAAATAAAAACCGATAGTGTTTAGATAAATTACCTGGAATTGGTTAACCATTTAATTTTTATACAATTTTACTAAAAAATATTAGTTCGAAATTTTTCATAAAACGCACCTGATTATTTTTTCGCATATTTTGAATTTTTTGACAATTTCAATCTAAATTTAAATTTATACATGGTTCATGAGTTATGCGTGTGACAAGGATTCAGGGAACAGACAGACAGACACGAAACGAAAAGTTTTTTTCTTGACCTGAAACAGAAAGATTAATTTAAAATTTCGAAATCGGAGAATATTTTTTTTTTGAAACGATCACAAAGCTTCTCGTATCTTCGATATTGCGAGGAAGCAATCATAATAATAACTTTCGTACGAAAGATTTCCTGGAGAATTAATACGGCGCAAGGTCGCGGAGATTTGAACGCTTGGTTAAAACTCGCTGCATCAGAACAAAAATTCTGCCGCCCGTCGCCGCTGTTGTGACCGACTTGTGGGCCCGCTCACACGGTCGCCCTTGGCCTCGGTGCACTGCCAGGGTCATTGCTTCCTCCCCCTCCCCCTCCCCCCCTCACCCACAAGTTTACGCAATATTATGTTTGTTTACAACCAGAATAACTGATTAGGATTTTAAGTGATTTAAATAAATTAATATCTACAAATTCTGGTTTATTTATTTCTGGTGTGATGCAATTTGGTGAAGATTACTTTGCCGTGATAAGAAATATGATGAAATTGAGTTGAATGACTTCTTAGGTTTAAATTGGGTGCATTAATTAAATTACGATGTACTTAAAGCGGCTATTACACTATCAAATAAATATGATAAAATTTCTTTGATCAAAGAAATATGACAGTGTAATAAGTCAACTTTTATAATATTTACCTTCATAATATTTCTATGATCATAGTTAATGACAGTCTCTTATATTTGATCAAAGTTTTTTGACGTCAAAAACAAAATGGCGACTACCAAGTTATCATTGACAGTTACAGTTACATAATTATTAATTTATGAATATCAACAAAATCCAGTATTATATGATAATCTTCTTATTAATTATAAAAACCACAATACACGGTTGTAAATTCAAACCTCGATCGCGTCAATTGACGAACATTAACGCACTGATATTCAAAAGACACCAAAAAAGAAGATAATATGCCTAGATAATATTGAGAAAATATTATCAAATATTTTATGTAGTGTAATAAAACAAAATCTCGTATTTTATCAAAGAAATATGATCAAATCTTTGTCAAATATCTTTGACATATTTATTTGATAGTGTAATAGTCGCCTAAAACTAGCTGAATTTGTATTTTTTTATCTATAGGAATCGGGGGTTATTTTAGTGTGTAGTTGTAGTTTGTTTCTGCAGTTACAAAAATAAAAAATTTTGGTTGTAAAAGTTAATTTGTGTAGTTGAAAAATTGCAAGTAGAAAAAAATATAACAACATATCAAATTCATGATGTTATGTAATTTATAAATAACCGGCTGATTTTTGCACAATTGCTAGATAAATAATAGTAAAATGTTATGGTTATACCGGCCTACAAAAATCAAGGGTCAGATCTACGCCCTAAACATGCCACATCAAAAACGCCCCAATTCTCAGAATTTTCGAAGATAAAAATGTTGTAGGTTACGCCAAAATGAATCCACTTACGAAGTTTCAGAGGAGTATTTTTTATTTCAAAATTTAAAGCCGGGACCGAGGACTAATATACAGTGTATTCCAAGTTGATTAAGACATAGGAAATTTAACATGGGGACAATTAGAAATGTTGTAGTAACCTTTGGTCAAATTTAACGATGTGTGATTGGTGCATTTTGAAATGCCGCCTCGAAACTAACTGATAAATTTTAAATTAATCAACAGTATTTTGTTTTCAACTTTAATTTCATTAATTCAAGCATCCTAGATAAAATTATAATAATATTTTTTGGCAGATATAAATTTGAAAACAAAATACGACTGACTATTTTATTAAATTTTGTGGCGGCATTTCAAAATGCACCAATCACACATGGTTAAATTTGACCAAAGGTTACTACAACACTTCTAATTGCCCCCATGTTAAATTTCCTATGTCTTAATCAACTTGGAATACACTGTGTATATAAAAATAACTTTGGATATCTGTTACATAATAATATATTTATTTTTCAATAGAACACCTAATCCGCTTGTCAAATATATTTTACGTGTGTGTGTGCGTCTGTATGTGTGTATGTGTGTTAGGTGAAGGTGAATCAACAACAGCACTCTGCTGCTATATAAAAATGCCGTTTCAAACGGTATCGGATATGCGCGAGCGTGTTTTAACCTGTTACCAACATGAAAGTGATGCTTTTGTTTTTTACCGTTGGTTAGGATAAAGTAGTGATTCTCTGTTACGAAAATTGTTTTTTTCCTCTCGCAATCGGACCCCGGGCGACCATTTGCATGCGTTTAAATTTAATTTGGTCGCGTGGTATCGGCTGGACGGACGGACGTTGCATAAAATAATATAATAAGGTACTGGCAACAGTCTTGGATATGATCCCAGTATTTTTTAATTAAATGTACTGAATTAGAAATATTTGTTGATATTTGATTACTACAATTTCTGAATATTAATCTATGTACATTTAACTGTCTTACAGCGTGATTTGATCACATGAGGCCAATAGGTGACAAAATGGTGGACATTTAAACTAATTATTAATATAATTTATTTATTAATTATTATATTATCATAGCAATTGCTTTACATTGTTGCAAATTTGACGATTCTTTCTTTTATATATTTTGTGTCGTAGTACTTATCATTAGCAAGTGTCCATTACTGGTTTTACTTTATCCATTACTGGAGAAAAAACATAAACAAAAGAAATGGTTATAATTTAAAAAACAGACTGTATTTCCTGTATATTAAAAATTTCAACTAAATCGATTCAGTAATTGCTTTTAAAACTGTAATCTTTAGAAATGAATAGAACATTAGTCAGTGCGCATTCTTAAGCCGCATTTACACTATGTAGTAAAATCTGCTATATAACATTTGCTATATGTAGCAGTGCTACATATAGCAAATGTTATAAAACATTTGCTATATTTTTCAAATTGTACTCAAATGATACTGTGTTACATGTAGCAAAAGTTATATAACATCCAGTCTGATTGAAGATGTCGAGGAGGAAAGACTTAATGCTAGCGGCAGCTATTACGATATTTTTGGCATGTCATAGAAGGAAACGTAGGTTTTGGGTTCGGCCGTCATTATTAGCTAGAGAAAAATACAGTGGAAGTGATTTTCTGAAAGACTTAAATGCAGATGACTTTGCATGACTTTTCCATTATGAAAGCTTTATTAAAAATGATAAAACCGTTGTAGACATAGACACATAAGACATATAAATATCACCGCTTGAACTCGAATGATAGAAACTGCTACATGTAGCAGATGCTAGAGAACCAAAACTACGTGTAATACTTGCTACATATAGCAAAAGTTACATGTAGCTTATTTTTCTTTGATCTTTACCTACTCTGGATGGAAAACATAAATCTTGCTATATGTAGCACCAAAAACTGCTACATGTAACATTTGACATTTTTCCGTTTTCGTATTTATAGCAAAAGTTATATAACATTTGTTATATAGCTGGTTTTGCTACATAGTGTAAACGCGGCTTTAAAGGTGTTGTTAGTATAACAGAACTGATACCATCCGATATTTGAGCAGCGTGTCCTTATCGAGCCACAAACTAAATAATGTTGACCATGTGTGAGATACCTGCGCACATATTTGCTCCATTGTTATTCAGTATGGTTATGCAATAGCTTGTTAATTAATTCGTTATTGGTTAAATCTATATGCTTGTAGACTTCTAGCGAAAGTTTTACATAATAGTGTCTTTATTACATTCATAGAAAGGCCTATTTTGTTCCATGGATGGTTTTGTTTGTAATTTGTTTTTACATATTTTGATAACGTCTATGGCCAAATTTATTATATGTGGTCACAATCGATTCGTCTAAGTGTCCTAAACATACATCAATCATAAAAATATACGATCGTCGCTTCAGATTTTGTGATAAATTGTAAAAACGGTTGGAAATGGGGTTTTCATCCTTAAACCCCATTTTTAAGGGTGTTGCACCACTTTTTGCTAGTCCGGGTTATTTTTTTCGAATTCTCCGGTTCAAAATCTATCAATCATAAAATTCCTTGCCCCCTTAATTTCATGTCAAAATGTTTCCTTTTCTGGACTATAAATAAATTGTGTATATATTCATGTCGACGTGGTAAAAATTCAATTTAAATTTCAATAATATTAATCTACTATCATATATTAGAATTAAATCTTTGTTTTGGTTCATAGAACAACCTATCCTCAATAAAGTGAGTCATATTTGTAAATGACGAAACACAGCTGTTGTACGAGGTAGTCTTCGGTTTGTGTTTATCTTTGTCCACATTCTTGACGCACGACAGCTAACGGTCCTCCGGATTCCTGCAGTGTTTGTGTGTGTGTGTGTGCGTGTGTGTCTGTGTGTCTCGTACTGCTACACATCGTTCGCTTTAAGCTTGGCAATGAAAGTGCATTCGTAATGTCATAGGTTCTATTCGAGCGTTTCTATACGTGTACTATCGGCTTCAGAAGTCGTCTGCCACCGTAAAGGTCAGAATCTTACAGCAGCATGTTATAGAGAATTAAATTTACTACAAAAAAGATCCCAAGTGCTGAATTCATAGAGCCAGTATTTTTAAAGATATATTCGTTTAAACATTATCATAAAAAGTAAAATCCGATATTTATGATAATTATTTTTAAACAAACATGTCTTTAAAATTACTGAATTTTTGAGAAATAAAAAAAAATCACCCTAGTATATACATGTACATTTAGTACTTTCCGTTCTAGTAAAAACATACCTTACTATACAGTGTATTCCAAGTTGGTTAAGACATAGGAATTTTAACATGGGGGCAATTAGAAATGTTGTAGTAACCTTTGGTCAAATTTAACGATGATGATTGGTGCATTTTGAAATGCCGCCACAAAATTTAATAAAATAGTCATTAGTATTTTGTTTTCAAATTTATATCTGTCAAAAAATATTATTATAATTTTATCTAGGATGCTTAAATTAATGAAATTAAAGTTGAGAACAAAATACTGTTGATTAATTTAAAATTTATCAGTTAGTTTCGAGGCGGCATTTCAAAATGCACCAATCACACATCGTTAAATTTGACCAAAGGTTACTACAACATTTCTAATTGTCCCCATGTTAAATTTCCTATGTCTTAATCAACTTGGAATACACTGTATATATTTTTATTATTGGTGGTTAAAAATTTCTCCCAAATACTGATTCTGTATTTTTTTCTATTTCCAGATCATCAAAATCCTCGAAACCGAACCAATACAACGATGAGGTGTCGGTTGGCCGGCGTCTGTTCGCTGTTAATGACACTGGCGGTCATTGCGCATGCTCGGCCTAAGAGTGGGGAGGAGTTACACACCGTCTCTGACCAATGGCGGCCCGTCCTCCGCCCCACTCTAGCCAGAGCTGCTGCGATACCGTCCAGACCGTTAATAGACCACAAAACAACCAGGTATAGACTTATGAATCACACTGTACTACAGGAATTCAACAATGACGAAACCTCAACTGATTATTGTAAATTTTGTTTGAATTTCAACAATTGTTCTAATGTCAATTGTTTTAATTCGGTTAATAGAAGTAATAAAACACTCTTTGGTATATTTTTTAACACGTTGAAATATAGGTTAACGAAGCTGACCTCTGATTTAAATAATAACCGTTTGGATAGGGCTATGAGTAGGAAAAGTAATCATACAAAAATAAATTTAATATCTTCCCCTAAGAAAAATAACATTCGAAAAAATTTAGTAAAAATTTCAAATCCCAACACAAAAAAGAAGGTACAGAATAACGTCCGTTTAAAACAAGCGGGGAATTCGACGAAAATTCAGTTTTTCAAAAACGGGAATAGGATTAAAGTAAAATCCTGGCCTGAATCTGAAGTAAGCAGTTCCGATGAGTTGGCCCAGTACGAAAACTATACCCAAATCGATATTTTCTCCGAGGACCCCATTAAATTAATGAACGATAAACCGAGTCCTAACAGTAACCCCGACTGGGAGACGGGGGTGCTAAATATCAAGCCACAAATAACATACAACGGAAGACCACCAACGGATGATGTTTATAAATATCCTCCGAGTCAGATCAAACCCATGTACCAAGAAGTAAACACAAATATCAACCCTAATCCAGTCCCTATAGTTATTTCTACACAAACTAAATATCCTTCGAATACCGTTACGACATATTCAACTGATTCTGGATTTAACCCAAACTTACCCACTTATCCTATCCCAGTTGATCCTTATAACACTAAACCTTCAACTCTTTATCCCCCCACGGAATGCCCAACAGTTTACATTACTGCATTAACAAATGTTAATAACAGCAATGCAATTTTAGCTAAAGAAGGTTGTTCTGATTTAAACATTGTCATCAATTCCCAGTTAGTTAACCATAACTTAATATCTGGTCTTCCCGTTCCCCCTGTACCAATAGCTGGTTCCACACTTACTGATGTACCCCATGATGAAGTCCAAGCTGATGAAATTTTAAATACAATTCCAATTGAAACTGCTTCTCAGACGAATTCTGCGGCTTCTCCAGCTGTAGCAGGTGCTAATTCGGCTGGTTTAGTACCGATAGTGCCTCCTATACCACCACCTGTAGTTCCTCCAGGTGGTGGGGCAGCTGGAATAGCTTCTGGAGGTGGTCATTTATCTACAGTGCGTCCTCCACAATCAGATGATTCTGAAGAATCAGTTTTTACAGCTATCGGGGATTCTTTTTATAGCGTGTTCTCTTGGATTAGGTATCTGAACCCCCTGAAATATGATCTGTTGGGGTTGATTTTGACCCCTATATCGATTTTAGCTGCAGGTGGACTTAGTATTTTAGCGTTGTCTTTCCCCTGGGCTTTGCCGGGTTATATTTTGAGTAGATCGGCTAGAAAGATTCCTAGGAAGAGAAGGAATAGGCCAAAACAGAAACAGTGGTATTGGCATGATGGGTATCAGACTTGGGCTAGTGTTGATGATGGTGGGCATAACAGTTATAGAATGGTTGAAGATATATCTGATTTTATAGCTAACTTAATTCAACAGTACAGGCTGAAATATAAGAATTCTGATAGTAGGAAACATAAAGTTAAAATGAAATCAAATAGGAAATAGATTCAAGCGTATATTGCATTATTATTTTACGTGGGGCTCTTTGGGAATGGATTCGGTGGTGGGTTATATTTATTGTTATTTATTTTTTTATTCAATAAATATCAGATCATATTATATTTTTTTTTTATTTCAATTTTTATAACCTTAAAACAGATCGATTGTTGTGAAGGTAAATATTAAGTATTTTTATTATATTTGTAAACGAAACGCTGATTTGATTTTAAATGATTTCAGAATACGAATGGAAAATGCAGATGCGACACTGTCTTCAAGAATATCTCGATTAGATAATGAGAAAATCCGGCAGGACAAAGCTGCCAACCCAGCGATCCGGGATTCGATCCAGGCTGTCACGAGTCAGTTACTCGTACCTGCCGGGAACAAATCGTTGGACATATTGGACATGCGGACACCGCCGAAAATAAAAATGCAGCAGAAACTCAAAGAGAATAAAAACTCTGGTGTTGGGGTTGCTATTCCAGTCGATGAAAAGGATATTGGGAAGCTTGAAGAACAGACTAAACGTGTTGTGGTACATAGAAATAATAATAGAATGCCATCGACTACAGATGGAGGTATATCTACTTGGATTTTACTCAATACCCAATCGACGACTGTGAAGTCGACGACAAGTACTAAACCTTCCCAGAAAAATCCTCCTAAATCAACTACCACGAGTACATCAAAGCCTGCAACCGTTAAAGTTAGTAGCACTACAGTAAAAAGCCAGGTTGCTTCACCGACGAAGATTGTCAACAAAATAAAAGCTTCGATTTTAGCAAATAGTCTTAAGAACAAAATTAATTCTTCAAGTACGACAGCAAAACCTACGCAGAAGTCTACTCCGAAAACGACTACAGTTAAATCTACCCCAACTACAAGCAATCCTGTGTCTTCAACTACAACACCTACTCCGAAAGTTGTATCTACGACAGCAGCTAGTATACTAGAAAAGGTTACAGTTGAAATACGAACGAAGCCAGTTAAAGCGAATAAAGTTAAGCCGATTTTAGAAGATCGTGTTTCGACCGAGAACCCGTCTTCTTATTTACCGGCGGAGCCGAAAGAAGGTGATTTAGATCTGGATGAAGAGAACTCTTCGTCATCGACTACAAAACGGCCAAAGAGACCGAACAATGGGCAGAAGAAGAAGAAGAACAAAAACCGTCGTAGGAAACCGGTTGGTGGTAATAAGAACAGCACGAAAAATGCTAACAACAAAATTGAGAAAAAGGAGAAACCGATTTCCACGCAGATTTATAATTATCTGTCTCGGGAGGTGATGCCAACGGTCGGTATGGGGCTGGTTGGACTTGTGGTAACAGCCGGGCTCGCTAGTTACTTCTTCTATCCATTTGGCAGTGTGGCGTTGCGGAGAAATTATGATATTGCTGATAGGAAAGATGACAGGTAAAATATAAAATACTTTTGTTTTTATATCGCGTGTTTTTTTAAGGATTTTCCAGCGGATTGTTTCCAAAATAACGAATTTTCAGAAAAATGGTTTTGAGGGCGCTAAATATTGAATTTTAGAAAGGCCACTTTGATGGGTTATCAGGTTCAATTTTTATTTTTTGCAGATTCGTAATTTACGGTAATATTTTTTCTGAAAATTGCAATTTTTTATGATATGGAGCAAAACAAGCAAAAATTTCTGGATTTTCAATAATTTTTTACTCGAGAACTATCAGTTTTTAAGAAAAATCACAAAAATGAAAAAGTGGTTTGAATTAAGCAAGGATTCTCGGAAAATTATTTTTAAATTTATTATAAATTTTTTATAATAAAAAATATGGTAATTCTTACTTAAATCTTAGCATTTTTGGTTTTTTACGATTATTTAAGAAAATAACAGTTTTCGAGTAAAAATTATTGAAAATTAAAAAAAAAGCTTCAGACAAAAGTTATTTATTTTTCTCGTAAATTACGAATCTACAAGAAAAAAGTATGGGGCTAGATTTGAAAAAAAAGTTTAACCTGAAAACCTATCAAGATGACATTTCTAAGGTCAATATTTAGCGCCTTCAATTAAAAAAAAAACACCCGGTATATATTTTCTCTGACCTGCATTACTTAAACAACTGTACTTTTTCCCCAGATATTACTACAACGATGACGAATACAACCCAGGGGGCCTCTCCGAGGAAGAAGCAATCGGTAAAGTAATCGCCGGCATGCCCGCTTCGAGCGCAGGTTTCTCCAGCCAGAACTACGTGTACCGAAACCGGTACCGCACCACCGACAGTAAAAATAGAGACGCTACCACGCGGTACCGGTACTCCACGAACCCTTCTGCCACGTCCTACGCCATGTATTCATCGCCCTACGCCAAGAACTCGCACAATTCCGGATCAGATTATGCAGATTACAGCAATCCTTCGGCGAAGCTTACGAACGATGTCGTTGCTGAACACCAGAGGGAGACTGGATATACTGTAGCGGCTACCAGAGATGATATTGTTGAGCAGCAAAGGGTGAATTACGATTTCTCCAAGGAGCAAGAAGTTACACCAGCTGTTGTGCCGGAACACGGACCGAGGAGTTTGAAAATTAGAAGGAGAAGAGATGCCATTGGCAAGGAATCTTCTTCGTTAGTTGATGGGATGACGCAGATGAAGTACAAGAAATTGGAGCATGGACCAAGGAGGCTGAAGATTAGGATGAGAAGAGATGCTCCTTTCGATAAGCAGAGCAAAAGTGTTGAAGATAATGAAGTATCTGATGATAGAAGTCCTTCCTTGTCGGTCGATCAGATGACGCAGATGAAGTATGAGAAACCGGATGCTGTAAATGATGAAATGATTGTAGAGAACAATGCTACAAATGATGGTAATAAGTTGGGAGAGAACATTCCTATCGTTGGAGGATTCATTTCGGCTGCGACTAGACCACCTCCAAGCAATAACTTCTCGTTTTTGTCGATGATTCAGAATTTGCTGGAGTTCAAGTTCAGGTTTGGGATGAGTTTGTTGCAGCATACTTCAGATACGGTCAGCAGGTAAGGAAATGTAGAAATCGCGCCCTGAGTGATCCCTACCCTTTTAATTATTACTGAGGAATCAAAGTTTGTTACGTAATAATTCTACATAGAATTAAAAATTTAAGATTTTTGTTTTTGTTCCTTTACATATCCCATGAGATCTTCCTTCGTGCCAAATTTTAGGATTATAGGTAAATGGGAAGTACTTTATATGATCGGTGTCTTTGAAAAGCCATATCTTTTTATTGCATTGAGTTAGTAACTTGAATTTTTGGCAGGACTATGAGATTGTAGCAGTGGTGAGGCGTACAATTTTTAAAAGGGAAGCATACTAAAAAAAAAAGTTATGAAACAGCTTTAGTTCAAGCTTTTACTTTTTTAAATAAACTCTTATATATTTATATAGTAACTAAATAATTTTACGTCTTATTTTCTTGTATTTTAGTCGATATTTGTGTGACGAGTTGAAGGAAAATTCACTAAAAAATTTAGAATTTTTGATTTCGATAAAAGTATGTTTATTGTATAGAAAATGACGTGAAAAGTTGTTTGTTTCAAACCGCAGGTCTGTATCTCAAACCGTTCTCGAGATATAGCCTCTCAAAGTTTTAGTTTTTTCAAATTTTTAGAGAAAAAAGGCCATAACTTTTGAACGCGTGGTCGGATTTGATTTTAGTTGACGGATTTGGAATCAGTGTGTCAAAATCTATATAATGACATGTATAATACCTTAAAACTCGGAAAAAAAAAATTCGCGAAAAATCGAAAAAATTCAAAGGGGTATACCTTAAAAAAATGTCGATTTTTGACCAAAAATTTTTTGTCGGATTTTAAAGTATTATACATGTCATTATATAGATTTTGACACGCTGATTCCAAATCCGTCAACTAAAATTAATTCCGACCACGCGTTCAAAAGTTATGGCCTTTTTTCTCTAAAAATTTGAAAAAACTAAAACTTTGAGAGGCTATATCTCGAGAACGGTTTGAGATACAGACCTGCGGTTTGAAACAAACAAATTTTCACCTCATTTTCTATACAATAAACATACTTTTAACGAAATCAAAAATTCGAAATTTTTTAGTGAAATTTCCTTCAACTCGTCACACAAATATCGACTAAAATACAAGAAAATAAGACGTAGAGGTATTATAGTTTTATAATTGAACGTGTAAATTAATATTAAATGTTATTTTTGACTTTTAGTTAAAATTATCATGCATAAAGATGAATATTCTAATAATATTTTTAAATTATTTATTAACTGAAAACACATATTTGTATTAATTTACCCATAAAGTAAGGGAAGCACTGCTTCCATGGACGCTTCGCCACTGGATTGTAGACCTTAGTATTTGATATTAATTTAAGGGAATTAACGGATGGACATGGTAGGGAATCCTAAAAATCGGGAATACAAAAAAAAGTTGGAGAAAGAAAACTGGTCATCATTTTATTTTGTATTTTTCCAAGGTACTTGACCGGTGTCCAGTCAAGGATGGAGCAAGTTTTACGAGATATCAGAACCGAAGAGGAAGAAAGACAACGAAGACAAAATGCAACAATGAAGGCGACTGTTTCGACGCAACCGACTAAAATCATTCTTCAAGTGAACGTGAAAAAACAGACCATACCCTGAAAGAGAGGTAACATTCACTATATTGGGTAAAATGTAAATGGTAGTAAGTAACAAATAAATTCGTATGTGAAATTGAACAACAAGAAATTTTGCATACGAATTTATAATTATTTTCACCTTTGAAACAAAAAAAAAAAAAAAACACTCACAATTATTTTGTTTTATCTAGGTTAACTATGATCTCATTACCTTTGTTTTTATTTTTATAATTATTAGTTTTCAGATGCAAGAAACTTTTTAAGAAAAAAAAAAATACTGAAAAGTATATTATTTTTAAATTTAACAGATTTTGAAATCGTTTTTTATTCACTTGGGCACCGACTTCAAAAACTGTTAAATTTAATTATTTTTTTATGTTGATTTTTTTTTAAAGTTTTTTATTTTTCTATTTTGAGTGGTCAGATTCTAATAAAATTTCTATGGAGACACCTCGGGAGTATTATCTTTCAAACAAACAAAAAATCGTCCAAATCGGTGAATATTTGTCGGAGTTATTCCCGAAAATATATATTATCGAATTAAGAACATTTAAAAATTCTACAGTAACGGTTTTTATTTAAAAAACTTATTGTTAGAGAAAAATGTAATTTGGGTGTGAAAAAAAAGTGTTGGTAGGTTTTTTATTGGAAGAGCATTTGTTGTAAACATATAATTATTCCACTCCAGTTGAAATATTTATATTTCTTTCGTATTTCTAATAACAGTAATTTTTAAAATACAGTTTTAGATCGGACAGTTTACTTCGGATTAGAAGAGGGGGAGGGAGGGGCTACATTTTTGATTCACGTACATTTCTATGTCATAATTTTTTAAATACAGTTTGAACAGGGGCGGGCTTTGCCCTAGGGCCCGTAATTTTTGGGGGCCCGGATTTTTTTTAAATTTGCTAAAAAAAATATTTTCAATTTTGGTTTTTTAACGGGGCCCGCAATGAAAACCTTATCTAGAGTATAATTGGATTGGATAGTTAACTTTTTCTTGGACCCCCCCCCCCCCCCCAGTAACAAAAATAAATAAAAACAAAGAAATTTTACAATATTTATCAAAATATGTTTTTTTTCGTGAGTTATAATTGTTTTTTTTTTTTCAAATGATGAATGCTACGGGTTTTTTTTGTAATATTTAATAGGGTATTTTGGTGACTGTTTTTTTTTACTTCGTCTGTGTTAAAAAAAAATTAATATTATTTTACGAAAAAAATAAAATTAAAATAAACATTTTATTACTATCATTAATACATATTTACTTAATATACATATTAATTTGGTATTTATTATATGTAGTAAATATTGTCTACATTATTATTACATAAAGAACAATAGAAGAAAACAAAATTTCGTAACTTCATTTTTGTATTCGATTTTTATTAACATTAAGAATGAATTACCACAGTATATTTATTATATTAGAGTTTATTTTAATTAAAATGTAGAATACATGTAAATACGTATGTAGTTTAATAATTAATTAGTGTAAATTGTGTTATTTATAAAGAAACAAATAAAGTTTTTATGTATTTTATTCATTTTATTTTAATATAAACGATCTACTAAGGTGGGGTACATTTTTATCAATAAACAAGTAAGTAAAAACATTTTATAATAAATAAAATTAATAATAAATAATCAATTTATACTACAAGAAATGAATTCAATAATTTGAGCCCTAACTGCAGAAAAATCGGTTAAAAAATTAAAAAGTATAATGTTAAATATATTTTTTACAAATTTTATGTTGGCATATACTTGGTCTGACAATTAGTAGTTTAAATTTTTAAATATTTAATTGTTGAGTAGTTTAAATTTTTAAATATTTAATTGTTGACCTCTTAACTTTTTGTCGTTACGATAGTTTGACAGTTAGGGTTCAATTTATTACACTTAAATAATAATAACTTTCATTATCAACAATATTGGCTAATTTCAGTGCTTCCACATTGTTTTAATTCAAAAGTTCCTTCTATATAAGTAAGTTTGTGATTTATCGTAAGTATAACAGAAATTGGTCGAAAATAGACATTTATAGGCAATTATTTCGATAAATATCAATTCTATAAGAAAATTTTACTGGATTAAAAATGTAGAGAGAACAATTATACATAAAAATCAGTGATTATAATTTTTATAAATGTACCAAGTAAAAATCTATGTAAATTTTTATTAAAATTTAATATTAGCAAAAAAAAAATTACAATGGTTATATTTTTTGTCCAATAAAAATTTCTCATTGAAGTAATATTTATAGAAATAATTATAAAAAATATTTTTTTTCATAAAATTTGAGATTTAATGTAATTAATTTTGACCCATTTCTGTTAAACTCACCCATTTTCTCTCGTCAGAACTATTTTCAAAAACTCCTTTGAATCGTAGACTCCATAGAAGAATACGGGACTTGCGTAACATTTCTTACAAAATTATCCGCAAGACTTCTCTTTTTCCTACCCAGCACCATGGGCACTACCATTGCCATGGTAGCCGGTATCATCCCAGCACCCACAGCCGCCCATACAGCAGAACTATCTGGCTTTCTGGATACTTTCACTTGCTGATTTTGCGCCGCCACGCTCGGCTTGCTAATTGTAGCATTCTTTTTCATTTTACGCATATAAATTTGCCTTGCTTCGTCGACGGTCTCAAAAGAAGACTCTACTTCTAAAAGACCACCATGCGACGTGGTCATATTATGCTCTGTAGTTGGTAGGACTGTAAGTCGAACGCTTCTTCGGGAAGTTAAAACCTTTGGGTTTACAGTTACAGCCCGTTGGCGTTTTTTAGGATATTGGTATCCCTTTGTAGTTGAAAGTAGCACCCATTCACCTTCCCCTTGTTCAGGATATGTGTAAGGATACTTAGTAGGCTGGTTTTTTAAATCCGGATAAACTACAGGAGTTTTGTAAGTGTCTTCGTAAGGACGATATCCTACAGAATGTGTAGGAAAATTACCTGGTTTTCCATCGGTGACAATTCCTCCAGGATAGTGGTTATCATCACAGTTTTCCCCGTGCTTGTTAGGTTTCTTTGTATCATACCTATTATTCCACGTAGAAGAGCTACCGTAGTAATCATTTTTATCCCAAACAGGACGAGATGGGAAATCCTGACCGTTATCCCAATTTTGATCGTAGGTATTCATATTTGGTCTAGACGGTTTTGGGGTTTCGTAATACGGTTTGTTATCCCATTGAGATGGGTGTCTGTTATTGTCCCAATTCGGTGATGGTTTGTGACTACTTTGCCATTTTGATATTTTACTTGTAGACCAAGGTACTGCTTCTAAAGTTACCCATCCTTTGTGGTTATCATAAGGGTGATTTTGAGTTTTACCTTCGATTAAATCCCAGTCAGAACTTTCACTATCACTATTATCGATTTTATCAGATATTTCTTTTAATGGAGAATCGGGATGTTTTTTATTTAACTTTTCTGCATATTCATTCAGAAATTTATTCAGAGCATCTGGTGAAAACTTATTCCTGCTTTCTGTAGTTGTACGTGGAGTTTCCTGACAAGAACCACCAAAACAAGGTTCGTGCAATGTAGTTTTAGTTTGTTGTGTCGTAAATGTTTTTAATTTCATATATTTCTTATCACCATCTTCAGCAAAAGTGCGATGTTCTGGTCTATCCTTCTGATAAGTAGATGGAATTGTAGATGAATAATAATAATCATTAGATCTATGCCAGATTGGATCTGCTTCTATTATTTTAATTGGTCTTGATCCAGGAACTTGTAACTCGTAAGTTTTTGTGGTCAAGCCATCTAAAGGTTCTTCAAAAGTTCGCACATTGTTATTAATTATTTGCACTGATTTAGAATAGATGCACATGAAATTAAAACAAAGCACTATTGATTTAATAAACATTATTACAGTTTTATTTATTTACGACAATTGAATTTAAAATTTAAACCATTGTTGACGACTTTGGCAACAATCAGATTAAGACTGAATGTCAGATAGGATGTTAAGTTGTAGATATAACTTCATGCCACAATAATTATTGTGAACCACTTATGACCCCCCCCTTTTAAATTCACTCTCTCTCTATTCGACTTTATTTTAATTTCATCTCTTTTTTGTTTAATGCATTATCTAGGTGAATCGTGATTAAACCAAGTCGAGAGATCTTTTTTTTATGCTTCGTGATTTGATGCGTTTGTCTGAACTTGCCATTGTTGAGCCACCAAGCATGGAAATGATGTTTGTTTAATGCTATCGATTTTTTTATCAAGTTATAATTACTTATGTATAAATTTGTGTATACAAATTATTATTTGTTAATTTTTTTATACAATCAGCCCAGTGGCGTAGATAGCTTTTTGCGATGGGGTGGGGGGGGGATATGACTTAGTATTTAATCTCATATTTTTGGTTCACGGACCCTCAATACGTGTAATTTCGTTAAAATCTCGAGTTCTTACTATACTTTATTATACAGTATATTTCATGTATGTATAATAAAAAATATTAAAAAAAAACGTTTAAAAAAATTAATTTGCCCTTTTAAAACCGACTAAAAAGCTGAAAATAAAATTCTATTAGACTCTTTTCGTACTAACTATTGCATTTCAAAAAAAGTTGATTTTGTTCATACTAAAAGAGTTTTAAAAAAATGTCTCTGAGTTAAAAAAATGTCTGAGTTTTCTTATGAAGTAGACTCATGGGGGGGGATTGATCCCCTTTACCCCCCCTCCTATCTACGCCACTGAATCAGCCAAAAATTAACTGAATAAAATATTTTTAGAAAACAAAAAATATATTCAATGGCGTTATAGCTTCATAGGGCTCCAGGAAATTTTGTATTTTCGAAAAAATGAATAAAAAAAAGTTTATATCGTCGCATCTCAATTAAAATGATATTAATTAGTGAAAAAGAAAATAAAAGTACTCAATAATAAAAAAAAAACACGATTAAAAGCAACAATTACAACTTTTGTATTGTTTTCAAAACAAATGCATGTAATTTTGTTAACAATTGAATACGGTTACGGACAATTTATTCTATATTGTCCAAAAACGAAATCGACATTATCATTCGCAAGAAAACGTCATTTTTCTTCTTCTTTATAAAATAATTACAGCTTTCTTCTGTAATTCACACATTTGAATAAGTATATTTGATACGAGTGCGTGTGTGAACTGATTTTATAAAAAGAAATTTTAATTTTTATGAAATCATTTTCTTCACACACTTGGTTTGGTAAAAAGGTGACATTTTTAATAACACCATAACTACATGGTCATAAAAATAATTTGTTACATACTCATTAACAAGTGATTTATTTAATAATTATCATTAGGTGTTAATGTTTATTTAAATCTATCTAAAAATATATAAACGTTGCTAAAAATAGATTATTGTAAAATTGAAATTAATGTTCTTATTGTTGAAAATTTTGGTTTCATTTATAAAGTAGGGTAGTGTTATACCAATGAACCATAAAATAGATCAAGCGTGAAATAGGTGTTATTGAGAATCAATAACAACAGTTTTTCAATAAATAAACTATTTCTCTACGGAAAAGTAGAACAGGTTTTTCATTAAATCAGGGCAGTTTCAATTACACATTTTTATTTCACGGTATCATACAATTAGCTTCACTATTTACAATTTATCGATTCACTTTGTATATTATAATATTTTGTACTGTAAAAAATATAATTGTACATATATTAGAATATTTGAATATGAAGAAGAAGTAAAAGAAATTTTTAACACGTGAAGTTAGGTATAAAAAAAAATTGTCGACCAAGCTTTGTTAACTTCACAGTGAAAAGTGTCTTGGAAACTTCAAAAATATACAAGTCATCAAAAACAATGGAAGGAATAGAAATTATTTTACCTGACAAGGTAGTAACTTTTAAATTAATGTGTTCAACTTTCAATTTATGTTGTTTTCGATAAGTTGTTTTAATTGTCGATATTAAAATATGAAATCTGGAAATTTTCAGGATGAAGGCAGCCCAGCAGAACAAAAAGCACCTTTGCTAGATATGGATTTAGAAGATTTATACACAAAATATAAGGTATTGTAATTTATTAACCTAATTTATAAAATAATTTATTCTCGCATAAAAAAGCAATTCATTAAAATATAGGTTAACTTCACCATATGATTATTTTACAGAAACTACAACAGCAGTTAGAATTTCTTGAAGTCCAAGAAGAGTACATTAAAGATGAACAACGTAACCTGAAAAAAGAATATTTACATGCTCAGGAGGAAGTGAAACGAATTCAATCAGTACCGTTGGTAATTGGCCAGTTCTTAGAAGCAGTTGACCAGAACACTGGGATCGTTGGATCTACAACTGGCTCAAATTACTACGTCAGGATTCTATCTACAATTGATCGAGAACTTCTAAAACCGTCAGCGAGTGTTGCCTTACACAAGCACAGCAATGCTTTAGTAGATGTCCTTCCTCCAGAAGCCGACTCTTCAATTAGTATGCTACAAGCCGATGAAAAACCTGATGTCCAGTATTGCGATATCGGAGGCATGGACATGCAGAAACAGGAGATTCGAGAAGCAGTCGAATTGCCGTTAACGCATTTCGAGCTGTACAAACAGATTGGTATTGACCCCCCGCGTGGCGTTCTCATGTACGGACCTCCTGGATGCGGTAAAACGATGTTAGCTAAGGCTGTCGCTCACCACACTACAGCTGCGTTCATCCGAGTCGTTGGCTCAGAATTCGTACAGAAGTATTTAGGAGAAGGGCCCAGAATGGTGCGTGACGTGTTCCGTCTTGCGAAAGAAAATTCACCGGCGATTATATTCATAGATGAGATCGACGCAATTGCTACAAAACGGTTTGATGCACAGACAGGGGCCGATAGGGAGGTCCAACGTATTCTATTGGAGCTACTTAATCAGATGGATGGGTTTGATCAGACTACTAACGTTAAAGTAAGAAAAAAAATTAAAGTGAAGGGAATTTTTCATTAATCATTTTTTTTTTTTAGGTTATAATGGCTACAAATCGTGCAGATACACTCGACCCTGCTTTGCTTCGTCCTGGACGTCTGGATCGTAAGATAGAATTCCCATTACCAGATAGGCGTCAGAAGCGTCTGGTTTTTAGCACGATTACGACTAAAATGAATTTATCGGAGGAAGTGGATCTCGAAGACTTTGTCGCAAGACCTGATCGTATTTCTGGGGCTGATATCAACGCTATTTGTCAGGAAGCGGGAATGCATGCTGTGCGTGAGAACAGGTACATTGTGCTGCCGAAAGACTTTGAGAAAGGGTATAAGAATAATATAAAGAAGGATGAAAGTGAACATGAGTTTTATAAGTAATTTCCGTTTGGATTGATTAATTATTATATCGCATATTGAAATGTATTGTTAGGTTTTCCTAATAAATTAACTTTAATTAATGTATATTGGTTTTTATTTCACACAGGTTGGGTTATGAAGAAAATTACGATAATTTGAGGTTATGTTTAAGAAGTTTTGTAGGTAACTGTCACATAATATTTTAAAAAGAAAATATCACATTTATAAATCAGAAATATACAATTTAATTTGATACAGAAAGAGATTTTATCAAGTGTGTAAATTACGTAAATTCTTTCCCCATTTTTAGACGTTAATTTGAGGTTATGTTAAGTTTGAATAGTGTTTGTAACTGTCACATCATCTGTTAGAAGAAATTTGAAAAAATGTAACTTTAATGGTGTTAGTTTGGTGGATTTTAAGTGTAATTTATATCATTTCATGTTGAAAATATTTTGGTTATCTACTACATTACTGTTCAGTAACTTTATTCTATAAATTAAGAGTTCTTAGATACCACTTCAGTTGAAATTAGCCTAAAAGGTGAGGATAGAAAATAAATAAAACATTAGACAAGATATTTATATTTATTTTGTATTAAATATATTGCATTATATATACTCAGGTCCATTATAAAATATATTTCAGATAATAATAAGTATACAAAACAAAAGGCACTCGCTTTGTCTGTTTGCAATTACGGTTATCCAACAAAAATACTTAAGCATAAATTAATGATAGTAATGTTTTAAAAATCCGCGACACTAAAATCTGATTAACTTCTATGTAGATAATATATTATGATTAATAATTCATAATTATTCATGAAACCTGTCGAAAGATATACATTATTCGGATCGTTCACGTCTGACCAAAAAACGGAGCAACGAGCTTTGATTGGTTGATTCATGGAATTTCTGGTGGAATGTACCAGAAATTTAAAGAATTTCATTTTTCAAGCGTGTAAGGAAGAAGTAACTAGAAAGAGATAGAAGCTAGTGTTCTGTATTCTTTCTCACATTGTTTAAATTTCTGGTACATTCCACCAGAAATTCCATGAATCAACCAATCAAAGCTCGTTGTTCGCTGTTTTTGGTCAGACGTGAACGTGACCATTGTTTTTTAATATTAAGCCAATTGCACACATAAGAAACATGTCTCATGAAACTAATTTCTTTGGCGTGGGTATTATTATTTTTTAATTTGACTTTTCGGTTTACCTACTTTAATATCGACTAGCATTTGGTTTTGAGCCTACAAACTGGACAGGTTCCATTTACATTTTATAACTTGACGTATTTATACTATCTTAATAAATAATTCATTCTTTCCACATCATTCCGGGCACATTTTGTATATTTTAAATGCATATAATAATAATTTAGAATTTATTACATGGATTTTACGATGACAAATGAGTTTCTTCTGAAGTAAAATATTTTCTAAAATTTTATGTTTGTATAAAATTTTTTTTTTATTCCACTCTTCATACCTTAGCTATTTTCAGTGGTGCACCCATGGGGGGCAGGGAGTCGAGGTTAGAAAACCCACCGAATTGATCAATACATATATATTATTAACTTAACAGATAAAAAAAATGGAAAAATAGTATAAATATATATAAAAATAAAAAATTTCAACACCCCTGAGTACGCCACTGATTATTTTTATATTAAAAAATATACATTTAAAAAACTACATTGTCATAAATCAACAATTACAGTAATTTCTCGTTATTAGGGAGGGGGTTGATAAATTATAACACCATATTAAATTTCATTTAATTAAATCTATTTTTGTAAATAAAAAATAATTGTGACGTAATATTATGAAGGGGGTGGGGGGGTCACAAAATTATAACAAAGAGCAGGGAGGGGGTCAGATAATTTTCTCTTTAATACATGACAGCTAAAAAATAATTGTAACGTAATATTAGAAAGGTGGGGGGTGAAAATAATAAAAAATAGTATAATTAATATTATTTTTATTTGATTATTACCTACCAATTCGAAAAATGGCCTTTTTACCTATAATTTAAAAAATAATAAAAATATATCGAAGTAATTTTTTAAACAATAGCGAAAAACCACTGTATTTTGTTTTATTTAAATCTTCACCGATCTTATTGTTGATTTTTTTGAAAATAAGGATATCTAAAATAAAATCAATTTGGTATTTATGTAATCATAACCATTTATGGCATTTAAAAAAAACATTAATAGTACATTATCACTTAAAATTAATATAAACTGGTAACTTATAAACAATCATTTGTTAATAAAATAATAGTTGTGTAACATTTTTATAATAATAATATAATAAAATATATTGTGATAATAGAAAGTAATATACATACATAATAAATCACATTTTGGAATTTTCTTGTTTCAGTGTAATAACGTATTTCATGTGCAATAAACAAAAATTTACTATTGACAGTTTTTTAACAATTAAATTCAAATAGTTTATTGTTAATGTGTTTATCAATCAGTGACCACAAACTGTATCAAAAGGGTCCACGAAGTCAGTATATAGACGCAAGAGGAGGTAAGTTTCAAAAACTTGACCACATATTCTACTCTTCTCGTTTGTCAGTCATAGCAAAATATCTTGTAAACTATATAAGTTAGAAACTTGAAATTTTAATTGAATATGTAATGTTACTATCCCCTGACATAGATGTAAAAATTTTTGGGAAAACATTTTTCAGGGGGGAGATAAAAATAATATATTGATGTGAATAACTTGATGTAACGCGTAGAGTTCAGTTTTGCGCGTTAGCGTAAATTTAAAATCAGTATATCTCGACACTGTACCAAGCGGTTTTTAGTCTCATATTAATTTTGTCCCCCCTTCTTCTATCTTGGTAACTATTGGCTTTAAAAATCTGAAAAAAATTGACAACAGGGTTTAGGTGATACCATCAACGATAAATACTAAAATCAACAGATTTTAGAAGAAATAGGGGGGGGGGGGCGTCATTGTTAATTTATTTTTTTTCATATGGGGTGTCAAAATATAGATTTCAATTAGTAGAATATGACCCTTCGAGTTTTAAAACAAACCACCTAAATTATAATAATTATTAAATAAACGATCTTTTTTTTTGAATATTCTGTCAATAATCGTATAATAAAATAATCATAAATAAAACAATATATTTCTTATTTAAAAACAAAATAATAAACATTAGTACTAGATTATGACTTTAAACTGAAAAATGGCCTCTAGAACATACACAATTGGGTACATTAAGATAATTAAGAGTTTTTGAGATGATAAATATATAAAATATTTTTCAATTTTTTGTATCATTAAAAAAATAGTTTTAGTTAACAATTAATAATTAATACTCCTTGATTTCAATTTCCGGTAAAGCTTATACATATCAATCGAGAAAAAAAAATTTTTTTAACGATTATAATATATTATTGTAACTATTGGTCATTTGAAGGCTTTAAAATACAGATAGGATTTGGTTGGTTATGATTTAATTGACATATATGAGCTTTCTGTCCAGTGGCGTAACCAAATTTTTTTTGTGGGGGGGGCACATTTTTTTATGCTGGCAGGCCCCCTCGACCCTTCCACTGATTACGCTACTGTTTCTGTCGTGAAACGTATAATTAAAATTACTTCAGTCAAGATGAAAAACTTAAAAAAATAGTATTTTGATTTAATAAATCAAATTTTTTTGACAAGATTTGACTGAATTAACATACATAAAATTTAACATTATTAATAACATAAATAATTTTCATATACAAAGATCTTTAGTCAATAATATCGAATCGTAGAGGCCTTTTAGAATTCTAACGTAGCTTTAACAACAAAATAAATCAATATAACAAAAATAAGGGGCATTGGACTTTTTGCCCCTAAATCATATACAAAATAGATATTATCACATTGTCTCACTTTGCAGTCTCTCATCCTTTTCTCCGAATGCCATTTAGTGCAGTGTACCAACCCCAACATACAAAATACATACAATATGAAATGTTTTAACACTTAAATCGCCTATGTGTATTAATTTATAAAAAAAATTTAATTTGCAATATTGTAGAAGAGGCAATTCCCAACAACTTTTGTCCCAAACATTTTTTTGTAGGTTAAATAATTTATGAGATACGGCCGTTAATGTTTACGCGCGAATAATCAACAAAAACGGGTTTGGTTAGACCCCACGTTCAAAAAAATTAATAACAATATTATAGAAAAAACAATTCCCAACAACTTTTGCCCCAAACATTTTTTTGTAGATTAAATAGTTTCTGAGATACGCGAGTCATAAAACAGACCACCCTACTAACGGCCGTATCTCAAAAACTATTTACCCTACAAAAAAATGTTCAGGATAAAATTTGTCGAGAATTATATCTTCTATAATATGAAATTCTATATTTGAAGACATAGCCTGATTAAAGTGTTAAAAATTGTACCAAAATCATGGAAGGCCAGTCTGGTAGCTTTAAAATATAGTTTAGAAAACACCAAAAATCAGAAATAAATTATAATTATCATTTAATTTTATATTATACTATTGGCACGTTTTAAACTACGTTTTAAATCCATAATATTTGAATGTGAGGTTTTGTACACTATATTAAATTTTACCCGTCATTTTAAAATATATATTTGGTGTATATGTATTTATCATAAGATAGTATTTATGCATTTTACATTTACAGCGTTAGAATTATTGTAAATAACTACTCTTATATTACGATATTAATAATTCAATTCCCGGATGCCTGCTTTTTATAAAACTTCTTTCCGGTTCTTTAATTTTATTAAATATATTAGAACCTCAACCTTATCTTTCTTCAAAAATATCATTATTTTTGATCAGAGCTGTCACAAATATGCAGTGAACTATTTGCTATTTTCAATTATACTTGAAATAAGTACTTCACTTGCTAAAATCAATTATTAAAGTATCAAGTAGGTACTTTAAGCTATTTTAAAATGTCCAGTACTTTACTTGTTAAAATCAAGTGTCAGTACTTGAAATATTTTGAAAGCTCTACTTTTGTTTACTTATATATTTATCTTCTTAACAGTTAATTTGATTATTTGTCGCTTCGATTCCACTTACAGGCATCCATGGTGACTTTCTTTAAAAGCAGAGTAAATATAAGCAAATATACAGGGTGTCCAAGCTTCAAACGACCGAAAGCTGAAATAAAAACCATTTTTCACGTTTTTTTCCGGCAGCATATTTCTGATTTTCATACAATATTTAGATCCTACAGCCGGCCCTGTTAACGTCACAAAAATTATTCATATAAGTTATTAAAAGAAGGAGAAAAACCGTGAAAAATGGCATTTATTTGAGCTCTCTATTGAAAACAAATATTTCATGGTCCTTCGAGCAGGATATCCTGAATATAGTCTATTTAATTATTAAAAATAACGTTTGAATTGAGAACAGTTACTTAATTGACGACAAAAACATTTACTTAGAGTTATTTATGATAAACATGTTTTTTAAAGCTATATATGGCTGTTTAAAATTATATCGATATATTTCAGACTGCGCATTTTTACTCTGCTTTCAAATATAATATGATTAGTTTTATATTGTACATCGCTCGACCAAACTTACGTCTGATTTATATAATATATAAAAATCTACAACCATTTGTTACAAAATGAAGCAAGCGATTCTGTAAGTTGAAGAATAGCTTATTAATTATTTTTTTTATAAAAAACACTTTTTTCTTTTACATTAGGATGATTCTTCCAATATTTATTTTATCAATTGATATTTACCTACGATTAAATTTATATCTAATGAGTAATTTAGAATGTTTTTTACAACATTCTAAAGCACGTATATATATATTTTTTTCAATAATCAATACATTAACAAAAAATATACTATCGATTTATTTCCAACATTTATAATATAATATGATTTTTTTTCCAACAAATATATCATGCAATAATTAATTTTTAATACAGTTCACAATCAAATCGTTTCAATTAAGAGGGGGATCTCCTTTTTTGAGTGCAAAATTTCATGCAGAAATACGGAGTTATGAGTCATTAACGATATCTATTAAACGGCTGAACCGATTTGTTTCAAATTTTGCCTGTATGTCAATCAAACTTCTCTTTATCATACGACAAACCAGAATATCGATACGTTATGTATTTATTTTTCAACTGTAAAAATTATAATCGTCATATAAAATTCATTTTTTTTACTCTGGTTCTTCAACCCATGAATCCTATTTCGTTAAAATGAGATTCCCCTTTTAATATCTAATACTGTAAATAAATTTGGCAGATTTTATTTGCAAAAAAATAATTCTTCCTCGAACTGCATTTACTTTAAAACAAACTATAGATATATGAAATTATTAGTAATTATATATTTATTATGTACATATGCTAGTAACGATGTTAGATAATATATATGTTTGGTCAGATAGTTCACACTTTATGTATATATATATATTTTATATATACATCTATATTTATTGTAGTATTTCAAATAACAATCAAATCATATATTGCTAACAATAAGTATATTTCTATATATAAACGAAAATTTTAGTAGCTTTTCATTTTATGTCATATTCTATATTTAATTCTACACTTATCGTATACAGGGTGTGCTATTTTTTAATAAGAAGATGCATTTTTTCCCGTAGTTATAGATTTTTTCAAATTTTATCATGAATTTTTTTTTCAAAATATCATAAATTGTTGATTTTTTGAAATTAAAAAAAAAAGACTTGGCCGACTATAACGACAACATTACTTTACAAGAATCTTTTTGAATTTTTCAAATCTATCAAAATTCATAGGAGATATCACGCAAACTGTGACGTGCCATTTTTTTAACCTAACCTCACAAAATTTTACATTACAAATTTTTTTTCTTATACGTAAACAACCAATAAATGACATGTAATCAATATTATACTTATTTTTTACAGTACACTCCCTAAAAAAATAAATGTTCACTGTAGCAATACAAACATAACCTCTTAAAAAAAAGTAAAAATTCAAACAGTCATATCTCCCATAAAAATACTCATAGAACGATAATTCAAAAAGTATATTGAAGCCTGCAATCTCTACTTTTCAATGTTATATTCCAAATTCAATTCAACTGATTTTCTGAAAAGTTGCATAACAATGAATGAATGTTGTAAAAAAATGCATGATCCTTAAAAAATACCACACCCTGCAGAAGAGATAAATAATTTTTGTTTTCAACAAGAAAAAACAATAAATAAAATAGCACAACTAAAACTTAAACTAATATTTGGTGTGAAAGTATTAAAAAAAAAAAAAAAAAAAAACTGAAAACATCATGATTATTAATTAAAAAAAAAAAAAAACCTAAAATTCATTAACATAAGTAACTTTATAAAACAAGTAAACATACCGACATGTTTATTAAAAATTAAACAAACGTAGATTTTTGGTCACCGCTTACATTAAGCGCAATCGCTCATTTTGACTGCAATATCGGCTAACGTAGCCAAATTAATCAGGTCCGGAGCACAATTAGAACCCGGCATTGTTTCCAAATCATAATGCGTGATGCTCTCCTTTCTTGCTTTACGTTTACGAGACCCAATAAGCACCTCCCTGATATTATTATTCGTCTCGATATGCACATTGTTATTGTCAATCGTATCATTGTTATTTGAATTATTCTTAGCCACGCCCGTCAACTTCTTCTTCTTCTTATTCTCCTTCTTCTTCTGCTGGAACTTATCCAAACTCAAACTAGGCAGCGCATCAATTTTTGCATCCAAATTAAAATCAGACGCCCGATATATCTTTTTCGAAACGCTATCGTCCGAAGCTTCAGATATCGTCCGCTTTCTGGTTTCCCTATCTTCGTCGATATTCACCGGAGGTTTGGTATTAGTACGGCCAGATAGCTTCTGAATCGTGTTATACAATTCTACATTAAAATGCGAATCATCGCCGCAATGTTTGTCCCTGTGTTTGATCTTCTTTCCCGGAACGTAAGTCTCGAAAGTGTTACTTTTACGCATCCTCTTATTAACGATCAGCTTCCCTTGCATCATAAACTCGGCGTACCGTTTCCCCTTGCAACTACGCCCGGACTTACGGACATTGCCTTTACCGTTTTTGCACAAACTCTCGCACATGCTTTTATCGACAACTCTTTCGATTAAATCTTGATGAGTCATATTTCCCGGCTTCTGAGTCGAATTGTAATCTTTCGTATTCTCTTGAAGCCGTTTCATTTTTCTTTCGTTTATACTCTGTGCACTGTTCATCGCGTGATTGCGCAAGTGAAAGAACGGTGTAGAATGCTCGTCTAAATTATCCGGACGAGAAAAAGACGAATAAATGCTTCTCGGTATTGAACTGTTTATTTCCGACTTCATATACCCGTTTGTGAATCGTTTCTTCGGAGGTTTAGGCGGCATTTCGACACTTTCTACCTTACACGGGGGCGTTAACAGAACATTCATCGTATCAAACGCTGTCGAACACTTTTCGCTATCGACATCGTTACTATTTACTTTAATAAGCTCTTTGTCGTGAGTGGGGGGGTTGATCAATGCACTTAGGTTGCCCAGTTGGGTTTCGTCGGCCAGTTTGCCCGGTGTGAAGCCGGTCAAGTTGGGCGGTGATGCAAGAAGGGTTTCGTTTGGGAGGCATGCCGTCGTAGAGGTCGTTATCGGGCTGGCTCGCGGGGAGGCGTTGCCCGGACGCGTGCTAAGGGTGCGTAGAGGGGGCGCGGGTAACTTGTACCATTTGAAATCCGGGTTTGCGTTGAAGAATGCATCTTTGTACTATAAAAAAATAATGTTGTTAATTAAATTATTTAATAAATAATAGGTAAAAATCACATTTGTCTCTTAACCCTTTAATAGAGTGCGACTTACAGACAAACAACGTGTGCGAGTGCAACAACTATACCATTTCAAGTTCAAATTGAGACAAAACAATGTCAAATTAAAATTGATTAGTCTCAATTTGAAATTGATTAGTCTCAATTCGAAGTTGAAAAGGTATAGAGTCGGCGAAGCCATGGTATATACACTCACGGAAAAAATTAAAGGACCACTTTTATTTTTCGAAAAAATTGCTCATTTTCAATGTAATGCCGATAGGTCAAATATGATCCATTTTTTACTTATAGGATATGAAAATTGAAGGAAATTTTATCGTCTTTTCGAATTTAGAAGTATTTTTGTGTTATTAAACTTATTTTTGTGACTAAATCGCGGTTTAATAATAAATAAAAAAGTTGATTTTTTTTTGAAAATTTGAAAGATGCCCACGGGGATGTTAAATTTTTTTTCTAAAATTTCAAGATAAACATTTTGTAGGAAATTTGTTCAGCTTTAAAACGCTTTTTCAAATTTGTTTTATAATTTTTTGGTGTTACGATATTCGAGTTTGAATGAAAAAAGTACCAAAAAGTTTTAAACGACCATAAAGGACCTAATGTTAGTCGCACAGAAAAGAAAAAAAAAGAATATTAAAGCTTAAATAATCATCTATTGTCTAGTAGCATTTATAAAATGTTTAATTTTAACTTAACCCTTCAAATACGAAAAACAAAACAGTGTTCGAATTTAAATAATCCTGTAAAAATAACCTTTTTTTAATCATAGACCTAATGTTTAAAATGTATCCAGAAATTAAGTTCTATCAAAGAATATGAAAATTAGACTTATTACCTTCTATGTGAACAAAGGTTCCAGTAAAAATCTTTTAATTTGGCTGAGAAATTGCATTTTGAATTTTTTGTATACGTTTAGGATTTGACCGTACTTTTTATAACAAGTTTTTCTTTGGGATTTTTTTTTCGAAAAACAATCAATTTTTGAGAAAAATTATAAGAAAGAAAAAGTTTTTCTTTCTTGTTAAAGAATATTCATAATTTTTTTCAGATGTTTTATATCGATATTATGGGATTAAATTTATTTTTAATAGGGTACATTTTCATTCAAACTTGAATATCTTGGCATCAAAAAATGTGACAATCATTTTTTAAAAAGCATTGTGAAGCTGAGAAAATTTACTAAATGATGAATATCATGGAATTTTGAAAAAAAATAATCATACATCCTCGTGTGAAACTTCCATAATTACAAAAAATTTCAATTTTTAATTTCAGTCAACTGCGTGTGGTCATGAAAAAACGTTCAACAACATATTAAAGACTCTTGATTTCGACAGTTAAATTAATTTTCATTGAATTTTCACCGCTTATTCGTTCAAAGTAACTGAATTTTTTTTGGTCCACACGTAGTTGACTAAAAAAAATTAATTATTTATTTGCAGTTATAGAAATTTCACACGGGGATGTATGATTATTTTTTTTCAAAATTCCATGATATTCATCATTTAGTAAATTTTCTCAGCTTCACAATGCTTTTTAAAAAATGATTGTCACATTTTTTGATGCCAAGATATTCAAGTTTGAATGAAAATGTACCCTATTAAAAATAAATTTAATCCCATAATATCGATATAAAACATCTGAAAAAAATTATGAATATTCTTTAACAAGAAAGAAAAACTTTTTCTTTCTTACAATTTTTCTCAAAAATTGATTGTTTTTCGAAAAAAAAATCCCAAAGAAAAACTTGTTATAAAAAGTACGGTCAAATCCTTAACGTATACAAAAAATTCAAAATGCAATTTCTCAGCCAAATTAAAAGATTTTTACTGGAACCTTTGTTCACATAGAAGGTAATAAGTCTAATTTTCATATTCTTTGATAGAACTTAATTTCTGGATACATTTTAAACATTAGGTCTATGATTAAAAAAAGGTTATTTTTACAGGATTATTTAAATTCGAACACTGTTTTGTTTTTCGTATTTGAAGGGTTAAGTTAAAATTAAACATTTTATAAATGCTACTAGACAATAGGTGATTATTTAAGCTTTAATATTCTTTTTTTTTCTTTTCTGTGCGACTAACATTAAGCCCTTTATGGTCGTTTAAAACTTTTTGGTACTTTTTTCATTCAAACTCGAATATCGTAATACCAAAAAATTATAAAACAAATTTGAAAAAGCGTTTTAAAGCTGAACAAATTTCCTACAAAATGGTTATCTTGAAATTTTAGAAAAAAAATTTAACATCCCCGTGGGTATCTTTCAAAATTGCAAAAAAAAATTAATTTTTTTATTTTTTATTAAACCACGATTTGGTCACAATAATAAGTTTAATATAACAAATATACCCCTAAATTCGAAAAGATGATAAAATTTCCTTCAATTTTCATATCCTATAAGTAAAAAATGGATCATATTTGACCTATCGGCATTACATTGAAAATGAGCATTTTTTTCGAAAAATAAAAGTGGTCCTTTAATTTTTTCCGTGAGTGTATTTTATATACTGCAAAATCAACTTTAACTAAAAATATTTCTTTAAAATTTTCTCCACACCTAAAAACCTAATTTTTAAATAAAAATTACAATACAACAAATAAAAAACTGCCCTAGAACTTCCCTCATTATAACAAGCATGATCCCTAATTAAAAAAAAAAACTATTCTATGATGATCTTACGTGTCTCCTATTTCCAAAAAAATATTTATTTCTGCAGAAAATAAAGGTTTAATCACAAAAATTGACTCTTTTAAAACTAATTTTGAATTTGACGCCAAAACGCTCGCAGGTGTCATGGCGCATTTGTGACGTCACGACTATGTAAACACTCATTGTCAACAATCGCTAACGTTTCTCGGTTTTAGTTTTGATAACACAAAACTGAGCAAATTGATAATTTAAAATCACAAAATAATTTATAAACAGTGCAGATATTAATGAAACAAAAATGATGTTTGCTGAGGCGTGACGTCATTCACTCTGATTGGTGTTTCATCAAAGATGGCGGATTGCTGTATTTTGTGTTTTTATTTTTACAAAACTTACATTAATCTCGCTTTTAATATAAAAATAAATACATTTTTTAAAATCTTTTTAACCTATTTCATTATTTAAAATCATAATTTCAGTGAAATTTTGTTTATCTACGATCGGAAAGTTGAAACTAAACTTACCTTAAAAGAATCAGCCACAATTAAATAATACATAGGGTAAGTGGGACGAAATGGGTATGAGGGGCAAATGGGCTGTTAAATAAAAAAAAAACTTAACCTCAATGTAACAAATTTAAAAATATGTGTATTTACTTTTTTTGGAAATCTAAATTAAAATTTTTCATTTCGTATTTTTTCCTGTAACAAAAATAAAATAAATAAAAAAACTAAATCACTGACCTGTTTAGCTAGTTCAGTATAGATGGCTTTATCATCGGGTTCCAAGTTCCCCCACCACTCTCCCAATATCTTCGTCACCGCCCGATTTTCTATATTCGGGTAATTCTTACGTACGACCGCCCTGTGCCTCTTACAGAAAATAAGAAACGCATTCATGGGTCTTCTGGCGTGATGCGATGGCTGTTCGCCATCCTCTACTTCCATCTCCTCGTTCTCCTCTTTAACTTTACTATCAGCAAAAAATTCTTCGCCTTCGCTCTTAATTGTACTTCCATCAGCTACGTCTATATCACATTCATTCACTACAGTCTTAACGTCTGGCTTAACGCCAGCACTAAATACTATTTCAGATCTATCTTGGCCTTCCTTGACGATAGTACAGTTATATTGTCTTTGCACTGACTCGTTATTGTTATTATTCACTACAGCGGTACTTTCATTCGTATTAATAAATTCTTGGCACTCGTAAAGGTCCCTCGATACTTGATCTCTCTCTTCGCAATGTTCAAAACGTGTTTCAGAATAAGGCGTATATGTGATATGTTTTTGATTATTGCTGATTTGTCCTGCGTTTGTTAGAATATCTTTCTTTGTACTAGGTGTGTAATTTAAGGTATTATCTGTATTTGAAACGGTGTACAGGATCTGAGGATCCCTCTGTATCGTACTTGTTTTATATTCCATGTTTGCCGACTGCAGATTTATGTAGTTCGCTTGGGTTGCTTCAAAAAGATATGTGCACTGCGTGTTTTGAACATTTGTCATTATTATTGACTGCTCAGATATCTGTAAAGTATATAAATTATAAGTAACAATTGTTTTAAATCACTTTATTTCAAGTTATTGACACTAAAATATATTATTTTCATTTAGAATAAAAATTTGCGTTAACAATTTATGATAACATGATAATGAAACTAAATTAATTATGATTATAATATATTATTACACACGCGATGCAACTAATATCAATATATATATTATATTATAAAGTGTAGTCGAACGATTTATTTAAAAAATATTACCATTAAAAAGTATGCAATTAGTTTTGATTTGATAAGGTTTCATAATATTCATACATACTCCTTAATATTGCAAATAACAATACGATGTGCGACCTTGAAATACTAATATACCGTACAAGTCAACGCGTGTAAACGTGTTTTATTGGACATACTTATGCACTTGTTTACAAAAATATGTTATTGGAACAAAACCGAGCACGGGCGTACTCTTACGAATCTAATTAATAAACAATGAGATTTTATTTATTAAAACCATGATCCTCGGCTATATCTAAGTACCATGTATATTGCATATTCACAATAATTGATGTCCCAATGTCATGGAACCAACCTGCAGAAAGTATGAACAGTCTGTGAATTTATTTAACTAATACGTATTGCGAAATCAAACGGCCTACTTTCTCAATAATTCCGGACAGATGTCAGGTGTAAAAGAGAAGAATTTATATAAATTTCCTTTATACTAATTCATCAGTTATTTATTTTCATTCATAATATGTCGAATTTCAAAGAAATCAACAATGAAACTATTGATAGAATTGTAAATACAAGTCAAGGGCATTTCAAATATTTACGCTTACTAAATGTATGTTTTTTCAATGAAATTCTAAAAGATACATCGATCGCAGTAAATCAATACGTTTATCAATACATCCACTCTTATTTTCTACACAATTTACAATTTAAAAACACTATTTGAAATAATTAAAGTACAAATTACTTACATTGTCCGCTGTCTCCATTCTGACAATATATGAACATGACGTCACTAAGGCAAGAAATCAGTAAATTGACATAAATAGTCAATGATAAAAACGAAAATGTCATTATTTAATGATTTTAATTCATTTATCACTTAATCTGTACAATATTTACTTTATAAACACTGTTTTCTTATTAAACTGATTCAACAGCAAAGTCGCATTGACTAACAAAATGTCTGTTTTGCTTGTCAGCTGATAGCCGGGTTGTCAACTACATACTACATACCTCGACCACTGCGCGAAGCTAGCGTCAATTAATCGCCAGCCATTATGAAAAAATTATGATTACATTTCTGCTAAATATTTAATTACACAAACCATATGTATTTTCTTGTATGAAATATTAACGCGCATCTTTCTCGTTTATTCTATATTTGTATTCTGTCTAATAATTTGCAACAATTAAAAAACATATAATTCAATTATTGATATTATATTATAATTAGATGACATTTGGCATTCTTTTTCAAGAGTAAAAAAATCAACATTCTCGTGACAAGGTTTCGATGTAAAAAATGGTCAATTGCAGAACTCGCAGTACATTGTACATATGTGTAATTAATTTTGCATTTTCATATGATAATTTATGATTTATTCGTTTGAAATAGAGACAGAAAAACCACAAGTGCTATATCATTTGAAATAAATGGAAATTACTGAAGAATATTCAATATTTCATTGATAATAATGCAATTAAAAAAGAAATAAACATTTATTTTATTATATAACAAACATGCATATTTATTGTGGTTCACTCAACTTACTTTTATATATTTTTTTAATTCAAATCTTAAATGTTGAAACAAAATAACTGATAATTTTATCAAAATTTAATCATAATAATACGTAATATTAACTACAATAATGAATTAGTATAAATATTGTATTCAATAATAATTATTTATAAAATATTTACGCTATGTTTATAATTCAATATTTACTTAAATTAAATTGTTATAGGTACTTACTTTTTATTTAGCTACCATATTTGTTCTAGAATAAAAATTAAAAAGGGTGTATTAAAGGCTTGGCATTTAACGGTTCGACCTTGAAAATCCAAATCGTGCAATTGAATGAGCCTGGCACATTTTAAGGTATAGTGAAAATAAATAAGATAATTTTTTATTATTATTATTATTGATTTGAAAATAATAGAATACATATTGATATAAAATACGTTTACAAAATTTATTATTTTTTTTGATTTATACATGTGTCAATTAAATTTAAATAAATATATATATTTACTAAATATTAGTAAATTTAATATTTTCTATTTAGTATTATTCCACTGATAAATATATTTTTTAAAGATGTAATCGTAAGTAAATAAAGTATTTCGATAATTTTTTCGTACTTTGAAATAAATTTTCACGTAAAATTGTAAAATGGCAGTTTATATATTTTTTTAAGCCGTCTTACGTTTTTGATTATTGTATTTAATATTTTTAACCTAAAAATCATAAAACATATTGGACAAAAGCGGACCGAGCGGACCATTGTGACCAATTTAAAATTAGGGGAACCCCGGTAATTAAATATCACCATAATTTTTTTTTCTTGAAGTTTCGGGATTCCCCATTTAAGAAAATCTTCAAAATACAGGGTGGCTACTAAAAATTATCTGAAAAAAATCTATTTCAAAATTTGCTCTAGCGAGTTACGTCTAATAAAAAAAAAAAAAACTAATTTATGAAAATCGTGTTCGTTTTAATATTTGCAACCATTCTGTATTTATTAATTTGCACAACAGGCCCCTTTTTTTAAACAAATCTACTTTATTACAATTCTATAAATATATCTTTATTAACACATTGGCTGCTGCAAAAGTTACAATTATAAAAAAATTTCTCATGTTTGGAGACATAGAACTCTGGAATTATGAATCACACAAACTTCAGATTAATCTTAAAATTTAAGTTATGTAGTCTAGTTTTATGTGTTAAAATTTCAAATTGTTTCAATGAATCATTTAGAAGTTACAGTACTTTGAGTAAAAAACAACAAATACCCGAATAAAAAATGTCTCGTGTTCGGAGACATAGAACACTGTAACTATAAATCACACAGACTTCAGATTAGTCTTAAACTGTGCGCCATATAGTCTAGTTTAATGTGTTAAAACTTCAAATTGTTTCAACGAAACATTTAGAAGTTACAGCACTTTGAGTAAAAAACAACAAAAATACCCGAATAAAAAATGCCTCATATTTGGAGACATAGAACTCTGTAACTATAAATCACACAAACTTCAGATTAGTCTTGAACTGTGCATTATATAATCTAGTTTCACATATTAAAATTTCAAATTATTCCGAAGAATGGTTTAGAAGTTACAGCTGTTTAAATAAAGTACATCAGAAGAGTAAGTTGGTAAATTTACTACTTCGATGTTATTTAACTTAAAGGGCTGTAACTCTTTAACTGTTCATCGGAATGATTTAAAATTTTAATATGTTAAACTAGATTAAATGGCGAACATTTTAAACCCAGTCTGAAGTTTGTGTGATGTATAGTTTCAGAGTTCTATGTCGCTGAATATGAGATTTTTTTCATCAAACCAAAACGTAAAGTTTTGGTTGTTTTAATGGCAACCAACCTGTTAATAATAATAATAATACTTCACATCTACACTTTGTCACTATTACACCGTTCTAATTTTCTTACCACTGATAAATTTTATTCATTAAAATTAATATGTAAAAAAAAAAGTGATCACTCGTAATATTAAATTTAAATAATTTATAATATAATAAACGGTCTTTTATTCATCTCTATTGAACCGACTTGTATAAAGTATCTAAATCCATCAAATAGATACACTTCAGTTGGCAGCATTGTGGTGTGAGATCCTTTCTTCTAGCCCGTCACTTTCCGTGACAAGTGCTCTTTCAAGAATAACACGGCCCTCTTTATAGCGTTGGTTCTCCTCTGTCGCGAATTCGTACATCCAGCCTAATTTTGCATCGCAGGCTTTACAGGCGACATCTCTTACCTGTTGAATTAAACAATATTTTTATTTTGAGACAACAATCAACTTCGATAAGTGACATATTTACCATATGTCGTCCCGTTAACATAATTCTATCTTGTACGTCGCTGTACGTCAAATTAACAACACGGTTAAACAAGAAAGCTCTGCCCGTAGCTCCGGTGAATCTTGTGCTTATCAGTTCCGAACGATTTGTTAGATTTGCATCACAACTAGCACATGAAAAAAGTCTGGATCCACCCATATGTTCTAAAAATACTCGTCCCATTTTTTATACCTGTAAAATACACGAAAAAATATTAAATGATTTGGCATTTTTTCAAATGAAACGTAAAATCGTTTTATTTGATTAATGTAAACATACTAGGTACATTATTTATAAACATCTACCACATCTGACATGTTTTTTTTTCTGTTAATCTTTGTTACATATTATATATATATTTACTGATGCAGTATTTGGATTGAATATTGATAAACTTACCTGATATTATGTACGCAGAAATTTAGCGTGTAAAAAATGAATGTAATTTTAACAATACTACACAAAAAGTGTTTGTTGTTATCAGAACAGCTGTAATTTGACAGTATGAGGACAAAGAACACAGGGACGCATTAAGGAACTGTTTTTATGACGTTTGTTTTGAAGCAATACATAATCTAAAAATAAAATTTATATTATATTCTGTATTTTATTGTTAATATCCTTAATATATATAAAGCTCAACGTCTCTCTGTCTGTCCGATAGTGCGCTTATAACTCGAGAACCACTTATTCGATTTACGTGTTCTTTTTTTAATTCATAGATATGTTTTTTCCTGCCAGGTTATAGGCTATATTTTGTTACGTTAGGGAACATAAGGAATAAGCAGTGGCGATAATAGTAAATCAAGTCGGAAAAAAGATTTTGCAATACGCTACCTAAATATTGAACAAAATAATGTAGGAAAGAATTGTGTAGAATCAAAAGATCTAAAATAAAGTCCGCGATACCATAACTTTTATTATTATGCGTAAATTACTAAAATATGTAGTAAAAGGAAATACGTAAATAGTAATATTTTTAATGAGTACGGGCCTGTAGTATTTTAGTTGACACATAAGTCGATAGATGGTACACGTTCTGTTATTTTTGTGCTTACATATTCGGTGTATGGTTGGGTGTGCACTAAATACATTTTATATTTTTGTAGGTAGATGATTTTGTGATAATTACAAGAACAATGAACTGATCTCGCGAGCAGTATAGTTTCAATTAAGTAAGTAGATAAATTCTTGCTTTTATTCTTTATGCAATGTAGTTTAAATGTATATTTTTATGGCGGCCATTAATCCCCTGCAGACAATTTTTATTAATTAGAAAATAATTGTTGGGAATTGTTCCAAAATTATCTTTGTAAAGATTTATTGAATATGTTATTTGTACTATAAGTTTGTGCATTGATATTGTATTACTGTGTAACATGGTGAAATATTCTATTTGCATTTTTGTATATCTATTTATTTGTGTAATGTTTAGGTAAACATTAAACAAGTACAATCAAATCTTGTATAAGAAAATAAATGTTTATTTTTATTGCTTTCTAGCCAATAGAAACCAAGCAATTGCATTTTAAATTCTTATGTGGACATTTCATAACCATTCTAGTAATTAATTAATTAAGTATTCTTAATTCTGTAATGTGCTTTCTTAGAATAAAAAAAAATGGAATTTACACCAATCCGTGACTTCTCCGAATTCTGTGAACAACTGAACGACATCCGTACTAAATTCCAACGATGGGACCACTGCGAGCGCACAGTCGCACTCCACTACCTGATGAGCGGTCTGCCGTTTGCGAATGCTCGTTTCCTACAACACTCTCTTGAGCATTGCATCGACACGGTGATCAGCCCCGAACTGACAGCCCTGGAACGTAACGCAAACGACGCAACATTCATCATGGCGCTGCAATGGGAGAGGCCTCAGATAGCTCTTGCGTGGCTTCAGACACATTTACCCCTTCTCCGGCCTTCGAACAAAGATGCTTCGGATGCGTATTTGATTGCGATTCGACGTATTTTTCATGAATTTCTCGCGCTGCCGCATTTGAGGGATTATAATAAATGTATTGAGTTGATGTCGTACGTTTTTGTGCACTCAGCGTTTGACAAAGATGATAAAAAATCGCTTAAGATCTTATTGCGTCAAGTGTTTAATAAGTTTTCACCGATAAAAAGTGATGTGTTTGCTCATTCTCCAGTTAACGAGCAATCTAGTGACGAAAGTGTGAGTCCAAAGGTTGATTCTACAGATAGACTGACAAGGCGGTCTAATAGCTTGACCCCAGCGCAGACTGATTCACATGAAAGTCTGGGGTATAGTAGTGGTTTGTGGTCATCGCAAGAGAATCTGTCTAACGCTCCTCAGAAGCCACGTAGCTATTCTTTATCATCGGATTCGGCTGCTCCAACACCTTTATTGACTTCCAGCAGTTCGGATACGAGGCTGCACGACATGCAACAACCCCAACCTATCTCCAAAGGGATTGTTTTCTGGTTAAAGTCTTTGAGGCTGCACAAATATAGCTGGGTAAGTTTTGAAATGTATTTACCGTATAATTTATTTGACAAGAGTAATTTTAGGTGTTTGCAAACTTGACGTACGACCAAATGGTATCACTGACTGACGAACAGCTGCAAGCAGCAGGGATAACGAAAGGCGCAAGACACAAGCTACTGATAAACATAGCTAAACTCAAAGAACGGTCGTCGATGTTAGCCGTACTCGAGACGGAAGTGATGAACGGTGGAGACCTCTCTATAGCTTTACGTAAACTGAAAACAATTCTGCAGAGTCCGTTACAAACGAGCGGGAACGAAGACCTCTGTTCACAATTCGTTAAAGTCATGGGAAAAGGTAATTCGTGTTTTGAATCTATTAAAACGTGGATAACCAATGTGTTTTTTTATTTTTCCAGTGTGTACGCAGTTGCTTATGATACGGCATCCAGCGGACGAGTGTTTAGCTCAGTTTGTGTGGTTGTGCGACAGAGCTGAAGCCTTGGAGGCGTTCAGTTCTGAACAGAGACGCAGACTTGCGATGTGGCGAGGGCAACTAAGTCGAGCTGGACTTCATGCGCCTTCAGTACCACGATCTTACGCCTCTATCCATAACAGGTACATCTTTAATTATTGTTTTAGAGCCCCTAGTTACCCCATTTATAAATATATTTCAAAAAGGCTCACTAGCTTTTACCTTCAACACTCAGAGAATATATATACCAAATTTCAAGGTTTAACTACACAAAAAATATATACCAAAATTTTTTTTTACTATTTCAGGCATAGCAACGGGAAGTCAAATAACTATTATCAAGCATCTCATAAATTCCATTCAGATAATATGAGTATTAATAATCATTCGCACGTGAACGGACATCACGTGAACAATAAGAGCTCTTCGTACCCGAACATGCACTCGAAGAGGTCCATTAACAGTTCAGGGACTTCTCTGTCGAGTTTGTGCAGCATGCAGCAGAGTAAGGTGTCTCTGCAGTCGTCGTCCCCGCAGTCAGTGTCGCAGTTTCAAGCTGTACCGCAACATAACCAGGTGAGAAATGTTTTAATGACGTTAATTAACTAATAAGTAGAACAAATGTTTTGTTTTTATTATCGGACACCCTGAAGGCACTCTTGGTAACTGTCGTATTTGTTTTTTATAGTAATTATTCTCCTTAATCGATTCATTTAACAAAATTTTTTTTAAATGCAATTCTAAAAAATGTCTCATGTTTGACGAGTTATTGCTCTTGAACTATAAATCATAGAGACTTCAGATTTGTGTTAAAATGTGCGTTACATAGTTGAGTTTTATGTATCCAAATTTCAAATCGTTTTAATGAATCGTTTATTATTTACAGCCTTTTGTGTAAAAAAATTTTAAAAACCCGTAAAATTAATTATTTAAATTTGATGATGTATTACTCTGGAACTATGAATCATAGAATCGTGAGAATAGTCTTAAACTGTGCGCTGTATAGTCTAGTTTTACGTATTCAAATTTCAAAACATTAGAATAAATCATTTAAAAGTTACAACAGTTTAAGTAAAATACATACACCGAGAACAGGGGTACCTTAATAGCCGATATACAGATGTTTACTTAATTAGCTATAACCTCTAAACAATTCATCATAAAAATTTTACATTTTGACACATGAAACTAGATTATATAACGCACATTTTAAGACCAATCTGAAGTTTGTGCGATTTATAGTTACAGAGTTCTATGTCGCCAAATATGAGGTATTTGTTATTCTGGTATTTTTTGTTTTTTACTCAAAAGGCTGTAACTTCTAAATGATTCATTGAAACAATTTGATATTTTAACACATTAAACTAGACTATATGGCGCACAGTTTAAGACTAATCTGAAGTTTGTGCGATTTATAGTTACAGAGTTCTATGTAGCCAAATATGAGGCATTTTTTATTTTGGTATTTTTTTGTTTTTTACTCAAAAGGCTGTAACTTCTAAATGATTCATTGAAACAATTTGATATTTTAACACATTAAACTAGACTATATGACGCACAGTTTAAGACTAATCTGAAGTTTGTGTGATTTATAGTTACAGAGTTCTATTTCGCCAAATATGAGGCATTTTTTATTCTGGTATTTTTGTTGTTTTTTTACTCAAAAGGCGATAACTTCTAAATGATTCATTGAAACAATTTGACATTTTAATACATAAAACTAGACTATATGGTGCACAGTTTAAGACTAATCTGAAGTTTGTGCGATTTATAGTTACAGAGTTCTATGTCCCCAAACATGATGCATTTTTATTCAAGTATTTTTGGTGTTTTTTTATTCAAAAGGCTGTAACTTCTAAATGATTCATCGAAATAATTTGACATTTTAATACATAAAACTAGACTATATGACGCACAGTTTAAGACTAATCTGAAGTTTGTGCGATTTATAGTTACAGAGTTCTATGTCGCCAAATATGAGGCATTTTTTATTTTGGTATTTTTGTTGATTTTTTACTCAAAAGGCTGTAACTTCTAAATGATTCATTGAAACAATTTGATATTTTAACACATTAAACTAGACTATTTGACGCACAGTTTAAGACTAATCTGAAGTTTGTGCGATTTATAGTTACAGAGTTCTATGTCGCCGAATATAAGGCATATTTTGAAAGGCGTGTAAATTTATAATAATAATGTAAATGTAAAAACTAAACAGGTGAGGTTCAAGAACGACAGTTTCATTGCAAAAGATCAGCTCCAAAGACCGTCTGTGACGAATTCGATAAAAAGCACCGATATAGAAAGCAGTTTGGAGAACCTGTGTTTACAAATGATGGAGCACGCCCTAGGCCCGTAGTCATAAGACCGTTCTATGTATTGATATCTTTAAGTAATTTAAGCCGGACTGAATTGACGTGAAGTTTGTACTTTGAAAAAAAAAAAGAAAAAATGCTCTGCCCTTTTTTATACGTAAGAAAGGGTGGAGTTTATTTTTTTTTGTTAGCGTTGTAAGGTAGCTTAAACGGTGACTGGCTTTTTGCTATGACATAATCTCCAGACGGAGATGATTTAACTAAAAGTAGAATCGGTCCTTTACTAAAAGTACAATGTACAGATTTTTTTATAAACGTTATAGGTTATATGGGCTATATGGCGAAACTACAAATTTTGGGCCCCAAAAAATTTTTTTTGATGTTAAAAAAATAAGCTTGATGAATTTCTACAGTGGGGTCCACAACTTTATATTATAGTTACGCCACTATATGTGCTTATTTTTGGTCGAAAAGTATTAATTTTACTCGTCAAAAATTTTTTTTTTTAATAGGCGAAGTTCAAATCGTCGTATCTTTGTTAAAAACAGTCGTAGAACGGTCGTGTAAGAAGTATTTTGAAGCTTTTGATCTCTGCTTTTGAATTGTTTTTTTTAAATTTATTTCGGTTGATTTTTCGAAAAGTTGTAGACCATTAATACAAAAAAAAAAATATTTTTTTTTAAACTTTATGAATATCACAATTGGTGAAATTTTTTTTAGAGGTCTGCTTGTTTGAATTTGAAAACATGAATTATCAGCTTCCCAATGCTTTTTGATTTTTTGTTCTACGATTTTTTTATGCAGAGTTATTCAAGTTTATCTACCAAATAGAAATTTTGTTAAAAAATAAATTTTTCAACTTCGATTAATTGTTACACAACTTTCCAAAAAATCGATTGAATTGAAATCGGGAAAAAGCAATAAAAAAAGGAGATTATAAGCTACAAAATGCTTTTTGAATGATCGCTCTGCGATTTTTTTTAACTGAAATATGACGATTTGAATTTCGCCTATTTTTGTCGAAATTTTTTTTATAAAAAAATAGGCGAAATTCAAATTGTCCTATCTCCGTTAAAAAAAGTCGCAGAGCGATCGTTCAGAAAACATTTTGAAGCTTATAATCTCTGCTTTTAACTGCTTTTTCCAGATTTCAATTCAGTTGATTTTTCAGAAAGTTTTATAACAATGAATCGAAGTTCGAAAAAGTATACGATTGATTGTTGTCTAACTTACCGAAAAATCGATCGAATAAATTTTTTCCAAAAACAATGAAAAGAAGAGATTGTAAGCTTCAAAATGCGTTTTGGATGATCTAGCTATGATAATTTTTACTGGAGATATGACAATTTAAACTTTGCCTATAAAGAAGTGTAATGGAAATAAATAAATAAATTATTTAGTGGTCGTACAAAAAACCGTGCTATTTGTTAGAAAGAAATTATTTACGTCGTGTTTTTTAAAAGACTGATGATTTTCAAAGTTTCAATCAGTTATTATTATTATATTAATTATTTTTTATGAAAATACAAATCGATGTAATTTATTACTAATAATTTATTAACGAAATGATCGATTTATTTTTAATCAATTGAAATTACTTCATAAATATACATGTTGTAATTTTTTTAAATCTTGATATACTTTATTGCAATACTGTTATTAGTTAATTTTATATTTTATTGATAGATATTTATTTAAAACGCATTGGTTTAACGTTAACGATATTTTACCACTATGAAGATAGTCGCAGATGAAATATATGTCAATTATATATCGAAGGTCGAAAACTGAAACGAAAAACAGTTTTATTTTATTTTTTTCTTACCAAAATATATTTTTTCGAAGCTAAAAACCGGAAGGAAGGGGTAATTTTTTAAATTTAAGAACCGCAGTTATTAAATTAATTGTTTTTTTTAGGTTATGTTATACACTTATAGTGTTTTTAACTTTTTTTTGTTATTTAGGGGAATTCGCAACGAAGCAATTTTATTTTTGCAATCCGACCAATAGAAACTGAGATATTTAAAAAAAAATGTACAATTGTAAACAAATTTTTTTTCAAATTTCGACCGTTGGTATTTTTTTAATTTGATAAAATCAACTGAATTGATTTTTCGGACTGCTTTATTATTATTTTAAAACCTATTAATTTATATTTTAATCGTTTAAATTGACAATAATGATTATAAATTATTTATTTTGATATATTTCATACTTTTATAATTATTATTTTTTAGTATAATTCTTAAATTAACAAGAATTATTTATTTCTAATAGATTAATTAATATGAAATATTTTAGTTTTGTAATTGACAGCCTCTCTGGAAGAAGGCTTTATGTTTTTGATTTTATAGTTTTAATAACGTTTTTAAAGTGTTAATATTATTTAAATAATTTACTAAGATGTTAAATTGTAATGTTAATTTTTTTCCATCAATGTCTTTTAATATTATTTATCCACAAAGCATTACACGTAATAAATAAAGAGGGGGAATATAACATAACCCAACTTTAAATTTAAATACGTCGTGTCAATTGTCACCTAACCTAACTTAATCAGTATTTTTTTATAAAGAAAATAAGTATAATTCTTCAAAACTATTCCACATTTAAATTAAACACAGAAATTTTCATTGTTTGGAACATAATACAATTGTCAACAATTGACTTAATTTTGTTTATTTAAAAATTTGAAAAGAAAAACTACTCTTGTGGATAAAATAATATAGCCTTTAATGTTTAATTAAGAATTTAAATATTCAAAATGTCTATGTGAATGTTTCTGCACCAAAAATGGCCTCGAATTTTTTTTTAAATTTAAAGTCGATGACTAAGCATCTAGATAGCTCCAGTGCTACCAACCTAATACATTGACGTCGTCGCTGTTATATAAATTTATTACTGAATTTTTAATTACCTTTTTTGTTATTTTATAATTCGTTTAATGTTTAAAAAATATATTTTGCATATTTTTTTATGTGGGATATATTATGTTAATTAAATTTTGACTTAAATAAAAATTTAGTAATATTTTTAAGTTGATTCATATTTTATAGAATTCATAGTTAAACAATAGTCAAATATTATAAAATAGTAATTTTTTAAATCATTTACAAGTATACTGATGGGTAATATGACCAATATTTTATTTAAGATTGTACAAAGAAACATAAAATATATTAGGTTCAATTCACACACGAATGAAACAAGTTTTAACATCAATTTTTTTCTTATGAAACTTTTTTATCGCATGGAACTATAATACTCTGAAACTACATATAAAAAAAATTGTTCTAGAAAACGACAATGAAATTTAAAAACTATTTGAATTTTAAATTATTGCACATTCTGGTTTTATGAAACTTTTATATTGCATGCAACTTATTTCTTCAGTTAGTATTAATGTATACAAAACTTAAGTTTTATGAAGTCAACATAGTTGTTCTGGTCTTATGAAATTAAAGTTTCATGAAACTTTTGTTGCATGAGACAAGTTTTATTAGTGTGTGATGAGCCTAACCTTTTAAATGTTATTATTATTAATTAATTGATGTGCCAATACGTACCTAACCTCATTATTTGAAATGTATACTTGTATATGACTTTTACTGCAATAAAAATTAGTCATTTGAGTTATTATAGGACGGAATTTAATGTCTGAATTGCGAATCTTCATCATATCAGGTATTTAATACTGATATTGTCCGTTTTTTTTATATATATATAATATATTATTATAATATGATATCATTTTAGTAGGAAGAGCACTCCTTTTAGGGTTATTCCATAAATAAAAAAATCACTTTTCAGGTCAACCTCGAGGATTTTCATGAATTTACAATTTGTTATAAAGGATATGTTCCAGCATAATTTTATTTTTTTATAATTATTTATAAAAAAAGTTATAGCGTTTTGAATTTTTTAAGCTAATTTTTTTTAATGCCAAATATCTTAAAAACTGCGCTTTTTGATCGACAAAAGACAGGATTATATAAAACAAATATTTTTTTAGACAAAATAGTAATTTGTCTATATTTTTTATAAAAAATAAAAACAAAAATGAAAATTTTAACAAATAATCATGCTTCGATTTTTTTGAAAAAAATATATGTTATAGCTTATTTTATTCTGAAGATAATGCCGTTTGGCTAGTTAGTTTACTCTTAATACTTTTTAAGATATAAATTTTTAAGTGCAGTGACGAGCGACGCGCCCGTATAGAAAACTTAGGCTAGCGCTCGGGCGGTGCTGGTGCATCCTACTAACCAAACGGCATTATCTTCAGAATAAAATAAGCTATAACATATATTTTTTTCAAAAAAATCGAAGCATGATTATTTGTTAAAATTTTAATTTTTGTTTTAGTTTTTATAAAAAATATAGTTATAATTTTTTTATGAATAATTATAAAAAAATTAAATTATACTGGAAAAGCCTTTATAACATATTGTAAATACATGAAAATCCTCGAGGTTGACCTTAAAAGTGATTTTTTATTTATGGAATGTCCCTTTTATGAATAACAATACGTATTTGAACTTTTTTAATAATATGGTGTTTTTATGCATAGTATGTAAGTGAATGCTTATTTAGTTGGCTGCTAGGTATCTTTATTTTCTATTCTTCGATAGGTGTTACCAGTGTTTAGATTGTGGCAGCCAAATTGTAACGAAAGGATTGACAGTTTTCATGTAAATTTTAATGTGCAATTTAAATATTAGTGTAAATATCAACGATTCATTTTTGTTGTTACATTTATGAAAATCAATCACGTTTTTTTTTTTTGTTGAGGTTATGTAATACATGATGTCACTTATAGTTCACATTTCCACCGTCGATACTATGTTATAGTAGAATTTTGATTTTTTTAGCTGTAGTTAATTTTCGCGCGTTTACCCCAGTTCAAAAGTATCGCTTTAAAATTAGAAGTTAGGAATTATATAAAATCAAGGTTCTACTACATATCGCAAAAACTCATTGGGAGCGTTCACGTCTGGCCAAAAACTGGAACAACGAGCTTTGATTGGTTGATTCATGGAATTTCTGGTGGAATGTACCAGAAATTAAAAAAATGTAATTTTTTAAGCGTGTAAGGAAGTGAGAAAGAAGTAACTAGAAAGAGATAAGCTAACCAAAGAACTTTTATGTTCACTTCATGTTACTTCTTTCTCACTTTAATCGCTGTTTTTGGTCAGTCGTGAACATGGCCATTTATACAGATATTGTTTTTAAAGCCTTGGCAAATAATACAGCGATAAAACGTCGCCGAGTCGATATTGAGAATTAGTAAATTTAGCTAAAGTTATTTTTCAAGGCTTAATATTTTAAATATGTTACGTTTTATTATATTATGATACTCAAAATGAGATTTTTTATATAGTACGTGGTTTTATTATGTACTTTTTATTCCGTTTAAATCGTTATTGAAGCGAAAAAGTAAAAATAAATTTAATTAATTGATTTTTTTTCGTTTTTCTTTGTCAAATTGAATATATTTTTAAATAATATAGATCTCGACCGATTTTCTTCAAATTTCGTAATTTTTTAAAATCAATTTTGTTGTGGTATCCCTGATAATGATGCAGAGTACGTATTGTGCGATATACTAGATAGTAGAAAGAGAGGGAATGTGTTTATTAAACTATATACAAAAAATATTTTTTTTATTAGGTTTATTGTTAAAATTCTGATTTATTTCATGTAAAAAACACTTTATTGTTTTGTATACTATCAATTAGCTGTTGCCTGCGACTTCGTTCGCGTAGAAGTTAGGTTATGTAAGAACTGTCAGACAAAATCCATAAAAAAGAAGGTTAGGTAATACAGATTTCTGTCGATAAAAGAGATCGCGCGTACAATTTTTTTATCTAATAATTTTTCGGCATACAATATAGCCTATGCCCTTCTTTAAACTGCAAGCTATATTCCTGCCAAATTTCGTCAAGATCGGTTTAACCGTGAAAAGGTAACAGACTGATTTGAAGAAAATCGTGTTGTTTCTAACGTTCAAATTTTTATTATTACTATATGTATAAGGTAGTGGGGTGGGGGGGGGGGGGTAAGAGAGGGAGGGGTGCATCATGAAAACTGTCAGCCAGGGCTACAAATTAGGACGTGAATGTTTGTGCATTTGGTATAAACACAGCGATGTGATTTTGTCCTACGTGTGATAAAGGCGCGGGCGCGCTATCACTGCAAACAGAAGACTGATATGTAGTACACAGATATAAAAAACAATACATTGTATTCATCAATAACTAACCGCACCACGTGTTTGTATAGTTGTCTGCTTGATCATCAACAGTCTAATGATAATGTCTCTTTAATTATTGTGACGTGCTTTAAATATACATATATAGTTGTCTTGTGGACCTTCGATTACAGTTCAAAAATTAATTTTCAACACTTAATTTCTTAGACAAGGAAAGATGCTAAAATTGAAACAAGTGCGCACCGTAAAAATGCGCTCCGAAATAACAGCGGCTGGATCCATTATCTGTCTTACAAATAAAATGACATTTGAGAAAAAACGACCGCCATTGTTATGTATCCATAAACTTTCCTAATCTATGATTTAATCTGTCGAATTAAAAATTCTATTGTCAATTAAATTAATTAAAAAACATAAAAGAAGGTTCATAATGTTTTGTGCCGACTATAATAAACATAAAAATTCCAGTTTGTATATTTTTTGTTTTCAACAATGAAATTTTCATTGTTGGTATACCTGTTAAATGTTGATAATGTCACTGTCATTAATTTTTATATTTAAAATCATATTTTTTTTAATTGTTGTTTACTTTATTAATTTGAAATGTCATTATTGCATCAAAATGTGTATTTGAAAATAGATTTTTTTACGATTGTTAAACTGTAGGAAAATAAAAATTATCTTTGTATTTTTATACATTTGAATTATTAATTGTTATTACGTTTGGATGTGCATTGTTAAATAATAGTGTTTTTATTTTTATTACGAAATATTTGTTTTTAGATATTGTGTCTTACTAAATGTTAGGTAATGAACTGGTATTATATTAAAATAATAATCAAAAAATAGCTGTTGATGACTGGCATTATTGTTATATGTAAGTTTTTTTTGTCGGTACAGGAATAGATTGAATTAAACATTTTTGTAATTTGTACTAATTATTAAGAAATATTTTTGATCTTGACTTTTTGTTTAATTTATTTACTATCCAATCCAATTGTTTCTAGTGACATCTGTAATAATAAGGTAAGTCAAAAACAATGTTAATTCTTAAATATTTTAATATTATAATATAAATCAATACAATTTAACAACAATGTGATTTTATATAATATACTAATGTATGTATATAAAACAAATAATACTGAAAAATGAGAACAAGTGAGATGAGACTTACAAAACTAAGAATGTAGGAATGAGACAAATAGCAAACAGCCATATTGATTGTTGTCTTTTAACAATACATAGACGAAATTTGAATTTTAAATGTCATTGTTAGAAATTTATCTGTTATTTTATTTGAATATTCATTGGTATATAGTCAAGACGTAATTTGAGTTATAAATGTCATTGTTAGAAATTTATCTGTTATTTTATTTGAATATTCATTGGTATATAGTCGAGACGAAATTTACATTTTAAATGTCATTGTTAGAAATTTATCTGTTATTTAATTTGAAATATACTTGATATATTTCGTATGTGTATTGTTAATTTTTCAATTTGTTAAATAATTTAATGATGGGAATGATGTTCTTCTCCTCCATGTTCATGTACTCCATAACCTCCATGTTCGCCAAGACTTAAATGTCCTGTGGAAGAACCTCCTTCATGTCCTCCGTAAGAGGCTCCTGAAATAAAGTAAGTAAATTTAAATTATTCGTATTTTTTAGGTTAGTTTTGTTTGTTCTGACTTGACACGAAAATGGGGATTTCACTGTTCGAAAATATAAGACCTTAGAATTATTTTATGCTGTATGATAATTGATTTAGGGCAGGATCGTATTAAAGAAAATTTATAATAGATAAAGTAAGTCAATTAAAATTATTTTTATTTTTAGGTTAGTTTTGTTTGTTCTGACTTGACACGAAAACTACTGAACCGATTTTAATGGGGATTTCACTGTTCGAAAACTATAAAACACTAGAATTAGTATGCTATATGAATAATTGATTTAAGACAGGCCCGTATTAAGGAAAAATTCTAATAGGAGAATACAATTTTTTTTATTTACCTTCGTGATGTCCTCCAAGAGCCGCTAAGTGTCCGGCATCATCACCTCCTTCGAAATGATGTCCTTCGAAGCCGTGTTCACCACCGGAAGCTGCCGCGGCGGCGAAGTGATGGTGTCCGCTGTATTCTTCGTGTCCGCCGGCGCCGGCGTGTTCTAGAGCCGCCGCTGCCGCTCCGAAGTCGTGACCTCCGTGTTCGAGGGCCGCGCCGAAGTCGTGGTGCTCGTGCCCGCCGACGGCACCTCCGACAACGTTAACGTCGTGTTTGTGACCGTGGTGACCCTCGACGGCGGAGCTGATCACCGCGTGTCCGTGGTCGTGTTTACCGTGGCCGTGGGACACCTGGGGTATAATAATTATTAAAAAAACATCTGCCAAGTAAATGCACAGTGCTTCCTCGTGCTATATTCACCAAAGGTAATTAAATATACAGGTAGAAAATAGAAAATAAAAATAAAAAACATTTGCCAAGTAAATGCACAGTGCTTCCTCGTGCTATATTCACCAAAGGTAATTAAATATACAGGTAGAAAATAAAAATAAAAAACATTTGCCAAGTAAACGCACAGTGCTTCCTCGTGCTATATTCACCTAAGCTAATTAAATATACAGGTAGAAAATTAAAAAAAAAATATCTGCCAAGTAAATGCACAGTGCTTCCTCGTGCTATATTCACCGAAAGTAGTTAATTATTTTTAACAATTTAAATAAAAACCGATGGTGTTTAGATAAATTGCCTGGAATTGGTTAACCATTTAATTTTTATACAATTTTACTAAAAAATATTTGTTCGAAATTTTTCTTAAAACGCACCTAAATATTTTTTCGTATATTTTTAATTTTTTGACAATTAAAATCTAAATTTATGCAAACGTCAAAATGACATTTATATCAATTCAGAAAAACAAAACACGAATTTTTAAAATAAATTGAGATAAATCTTTGTAAGGGAATATTTTACAACAAACGTTGTAGACCCATTTTAATGCTCTACAAAAAATATGGCCAATTTTTAAGAAATAGGGCTGAAACTTTTTCCACATTTTTTAAAAATTATTTGAAGCTGATTTGGGGGGCTGCCCAGTCAAAATACATCCCAACCCTATATAAGGACCACCCTAATAAACATAGTTATATATATTATGTGTTGAAATAAATTCTTGGAAGCTGGACCGGTTTTACGGAAGATAATATAAATCTAAAGTAAAAGTTATTTTAATATAATCGTGTGCAAAATCAATAAAAACAAAAGAGGTACAGTTAACAAGATATCTCTGCGAAGATCAATCGATTTCTTCTGAGACCGTTTCTAATTTTGTATTCTGTTGGCATAATAGACGTTACATGCATATAACATTTACTGAATATATATATGCACTTATTTACATAGGCGCCGACAAGAAGGAGGGATTTTTTTCTTCTAAAGTATTTTCGCAAATTGCTACAATTCAGAATGATTTTTATTTTAAATATTCATGAAAGTCAGATCAACTACAAGATAAAATATTAGTAAATACTAAATTCTTGCCCCCCTCTCTCTCACTCTATATTGGACGCCAATGAACATGCGTCATGTGTTATATATACAGTGTATTCCAAGTTGATTAAGACAGGAAATTTAACATGGGGGCAATTAGAAATGTTGTAGTAACCTTTGTTCAAATTTAACGATGTGTGATTGGTGCATTTTGAAATGCCGCCACAAAATATTATAATTTTATCTAGGATGCTTACTTTAATTGCATTATTGTATTTAATTGTTGAAAACAAAATACTGTTGATTAATTTAAAATTTATCAGTTAGTTTCGAGGCGGCATTTCAAAATGCACCAATCACACATCGTTAAATTTGACCAAAGGTTACTACAACATTTCTAATTGTCACCATGTTAAATTTCCTTTAATCAACTTGGAATACACTGTATAGATATTCTTGAAAGTGATCAACGACAAGATAAAATATTAGTCAATATTTCCCCCCCCCCCCCCTGGTCAATGAACATGTGCATAAAATGCGTCATGTGTTATATATATTTTCATATTATAAGAGAGAAAGCTAAAAATGGCAATATAAAAATAAAATATAATATAAATAATTTCAAAACCGGAAATAGTAAACAATTACTTGCTACCACTGGTTTCATCGACAGTTGTACGATTTCCTGCACATTTTGTCTGCATGCAGGACCGGTTTTAGATGTTTAAATACATAATAATAATCGATTTTGGGAAATTTCAATTCTGACAATTTTCTAAATTTAAGACATTTTTTTTTTTGACGACGATTAAAAAACCCCGACCCCCTGTCAGCCCCTCCCCACATTGATAAAATTTATTAAACTAAAGTTAGTTTGCATTTTAAATAAATTTTACTCACATATATTTTCTTACATGTTACAGATAAACTCGAAAACTACTGAACTGATTTTAATGCGGTTTTCACCAATAGTTAGATAATGTTTCAGTGCATGTTCTTAGCTATTAATATTTCACAAAAAATTAAACATTTACATCAAAAGACTAAAAAAATAATTATCAAGTCGTGTTTTGTTTTTATGATGTCAGAGTATATACAATTGTCTTTTATATAAAAAACATAGTAGCCATTGTTATAAAGAATTCTATAATTTATGGTTTCAATATTTTATTAATTTAATAAAAAATAATAATAATAATAAAAACACATTTTAATACTACACTGTTCAAACTAGATTAATTTGTAGTTATTAAATTTAGATAGATCGCTTTCCTAATAGCATATTTATACATAATTCGATCAGTTCGTAATTACATTTATTAAAAGTTGTATATATTAATAATTTAATTAATTAATGAGCGGATAAGCTAGAGGCTGGGTAAGATAATTAAGAAAGAAATTTAATTTAGCCGAAATTAGAGAAAATAGTAATTTTTTTCTATAACTGAGGACTTTTTTATCTTTGGGCTGATTTTACACCCTACTAGACCCTGTACCTACGTCACTATGTAAATATTCCTAAGATTTTAAGGACCCCTTGTACCCCTTTCACGTAATCAATATTAAACATTGTCGAAATTTTTTAAATGTCATATTTTTAGAACCACTGTTCTAGTAGGTTATTGTTGTATATTACTTTTAAGATTTAAAGGGCCCCTTCAACCCCCAAAAGCTTTACGTAATCATTGAGAAAAAAAATATTTTTAAAATTTTTGCGTATTGTTACATTTTTAGAACCACTGCTCTAGTAAGTAATTGTATATTATCTTAAAGATTTTAAGGACCCCCTTCTACTCCAAAAACCTTACATAATCAATAAAAATTTTTTTTTTAATTTTCACCGAATGTCACATTTTTAGAACCACTGCTCTAGTAGGTAATTGTTGCATATTACCTTTAATATTTAAAGGGCCCCCTTCAACCCCCAAAAGCTTTACGTAATCATTGAGAAAAAAAATATTTTTAAAATTTTTGCGAAATATTACATTTTTAAAACCACTGCTCTAATAGGTAATTGTATAATTATCTTAAAGATTTTAAGGGCCCCCTTCTACTCCAAAAACCTTACATAATCAATAAAAAATATGTTTTAAATTTTCGCGGAATGTCACATTTTTAGTACTACTGCTTTAGTAGGTGTAGAGTAAGTTACCTTAACGTCGTGCTGGACGCCGCCAACTCGGTGTTTCAACAGCTCCTTATCGCTGCTTTTGATGTATACAGGAACTGCGTGATAATTGTCTAGAGATACGTGTTGGTATGAGGTGGCCCCATGGCCCCCCTCGTGCCCGATCTCGGCGCCATGCTCGTGAAGGGGCCACGCTGTCGCTGCGTAGATACACGCCAGAGATACGATCTAAGAAAAAAAAATTAAAAAGTAATATTTAAGGATGTATGGAAGGTACAGTCTGAGTCAAAAATAATGTAAATCTAGATGCAATGAACGATCAAAATCAAATTATGAATTATTCACTTTAAATGCTTATAAGAAAGTCAAATTGGTTTAAATATCACATAAACTATAAAAATACTTTCGTTTAAAACCTTATTTCCCATTATTGACAGTTATTTTAGAATTTTAGCCAAAATATTAATATTTGTGTTGTAATACGAAAAAATTTAATTCTGAATTCATCTGTCAGATATAAAAACAAAAGAAGTATTTTATTGTTATAAATGACATAAATTAAAATATTTTTTAAAGTGTCCATTACTGGTATTACTTTATCCATTACTGGAGAAAAAACATAAACAAAATAAAAAGCTATAATTTAAAAAACAAACTATATTTGCGGACTTAGTTAATCAAATTGATTGTTTTATTAGTAACATGAGTTCATGAGAATTACAAAAAAGAAACCCGTCATCACAAAAACTCTTATAGCGGCCATAACTGGTGCCAGTACCTTACTTGTTTTATTTGTAACATGAGTTCATGAGAATACAAAAAAGAACCCCAAAAAAAAGAAACAGTAAACCTTGATCTTAAAAACGGATTTACCTTATTACCGTGTATAAGAAATTAAAAACAATTAAAAAACACATAAGGTAAATGTACATAATTACGATCTATTTTATTAAAAATTAATAAATAAAATAAAAAATATAAAAAAAACTTTTTTAAAACCAATTTGCCTTTTAAAAACTGACTAAAAAGCTGAAAATAAAATTCAGTTAGACTCTTTTCGTACTAAATATTGCATTTAAAAAAAAGTTGATTTTGTTCATTTTAAAAAATGTCTCTTCTAGTAATGAACAAAATCAACTTTTTTTTAAATGCAATATTTAGTACGAAAAGAGTTATTTTCAGCATTTTAGTCGGTTTTTAAAATGCAAATTGTTTTTTAAAAAAGTTTTTTTAATTTTTTTTATTAAAAATTAATAAATAATTGAATTGATTGGATGTTATTTTTCGAAATCCGAAGTAACGAAAATGAAATCTCTTTAAGTTAACTTATTTATTAATTTTTAATAAAATACACCGTAATTATGTACATTTACCTTATTTAATTTTTTTATGTGCAAAAACTAAATAAACCAATAAATATTTATACTCACAATGAACTTCATTGTAATATTATTTAATTCACTTAAACCACCACACAATAACAGCTGAAGTTTTTGTGCTTTTCTTATGTTCAATCAACTTTATATACCTGGCCCCCCCTCCCAAAACAAACTGCTGAGAAGTACCCCCGTAAAAACTAAAAGCGAAAATTAAAATAGCATGCACTACGATGGTCTATGAACTGGAAACTGGGCATTAATTAACGAATGAAAGTAATTCAGAAATGCAACTTATGTAGAATACCATATGATAATTCGTATGTTATATTTTTTAAATTACTTGTACTTGAAATGCATCGAAAGGTTAATTTTTTTACTCGGAAGTTTGATTCTCTGGGTCGAGAATTGTTTCAAAATCTTTGTTTATTCAGAAAAATCTGTTATGGCCCTTTAGTCTCGTTAGGAAGCGAAAGAAGATGGAATTCGTAGGTAATGAAAAAAAACGTAAGTTTAAGATTTTTGTTTTATTTCTGAAATTAGTGTATTTATATAGAAATGTTATATGATAATCTTATAGAGAATTAAATTCTCTACAATTTTCTCTCAGGGCGTCGTTCTGTACAACCTATAGTTTACGAGTTACAGCTTCGCAAAGTTTATAAAAAGTAGTTTTTACAAATTATCTCGTAAACCAGCGATTCTACATAAAAAAGTTAAATCACAATCTTGTAGAGAATTAAATTCTCTACAAGTTTCTCTCAGGGCGTCATTTTATACGACCAATAGATTACGAGTTACAGCTTCGCAAAGTTTGTAAAAAGTAGTTTTTGTAAATTATCTCGTACACCAGCGATTCTACATAAAAAAGTTTAATCACAATCTTGTAGAAAATTAAATTCTCTACAAGTTTCTCTCAGGGCGTCATTCTGTACGACCTATAGTTTACGAGTTACAGCTTCGCAAAGTTTAAAAAAAGTAGTTTTTGCAAATTATCTCGTAAACTTGTATATTAACATAAAAAAGTCAAATGACAATCTTATAGAGAATTAAATTCTCTACAAGTTTCTCTCAGGGCGTCATTCTGTACGACCTATAGTTTACAAGTTACAGCTTCGCAAAGTTTGTAAAAAGTAGTTTTTGCAAATTATCTCGTGATCCAGCAATTCTACATAGAAAAGTTAAATGACAATCTTGTAGAGAATTAAATTCTCTACAATTCTCTCTCACGGCGTCATTCTGTACGACCAATAGTTTACGAGTTACAGCTTCGCAAAGTTTGTAAAAAATAGTTTTCTTAAAAAAAAACTCTCCCCTTTTGAAATTTTTTATTGTTTCCAGACTCAGAGACATCTATATACAGCATAATTACCTTAGTTTAAGCACGAAAACAACCTAATAATGCATTAATATTAATCACCGAAAAAAGGTGGCCGTTGCCAATGACCCGATCAGAGCAAATTCATATATAAGTGCATACAAAGCAAGAATAATTATCTTAATAATTAAATCATGCAGCCCAAACCTTTCTAATTGTATAATAACTGTGTTCGCAGATTTACAGTAGAGCACAGTGGTTATTACAACTTTATCCACTTCACGCGAATAAGTTCATGCATCTATGCACACATGACTCGAATGTTTTATTGTAGAAATCGCGGAGAACTCGTATTGTCGGAAAGTTAAGAAATATATTATCAGTAACAAGGAATTTATTGTGAGTTCGTTTCTCTCGAAGATTATAAAAATAATTTCGTGTAATTCATACGTAAATGACTTAAGTACATGCGTAAAAAAAGGGTTACTTAAGGATGTATGGCAGGTATATAATTTCAACGAGAAATAGTTGAAATTTGGAGAAGTTACTCCTTTATAAATCGTTAGTACCCACACAAAATTTCAAAAGGTTTTACAACATAGTTTGAAAGTTATTATTTTTTTAAATTAACATGGGCTCTTATGGCAGAATGGTGTATTTACGGTTAAAGTCCAATAAAACACATGGTTCAAGCATCGAGAAAAATCTGAAATTTTCACAACTCGTCACTTCATATTTAGCAACAAGTTTCATAAAAAAAATTATACACATACAAAACTAAATTGTGAGAAAAAAATATTAAAAAAAAAATGACGTACTGAAATGTAATGATTTGTTTTTATTACATATTTTTTCATATATGTTATTTCAGTTTTTCCAATCAATATATTAATTATTAAAATAACCAATAGCTATTTAAATTTGTAGTTAGTGAAAGTCTATTTGCAAATATAACAATAGGAAATTTTGCATTTGTTTTATTTAGCATGTAACATGTGTTTTCTAATTAATTAAAATTTATTATTTATAATCGAAAAAAAATGATAATATTTCCATTCATTTATGAGCAATAGTTTTAATTCAACATTTATTATAAACAGAGAAAGAAATTTTACTATAAAAAATAATTACGTACCTTGTCAATAGTTCAAATGCGAATTGACCCTTTCGTGACCAAAAATAGTAAATTTCATAACAATCAAATGTTAAAAAAATATTAATTTTCAAAATGACCGAATTTTTGTTTTAGGAATTATTTTTTTTAGATTTTAATTTAATTATAATTGTAAGGGTCATTCTTCTATTACAGTTCCAAATTTCAGAATTCTAGCATTTTTGGAAATTTAAAAAAACCAGAATTTAAGTCGTGTTTAGACAAAAAAAAACGGTTTTTTAAAATACTTCGTATTTTATATATTTTTTATATGTTTTTTTTTTAAACTTCCAAAAATGCTTTAATTCTGAAATATAGAACTGTAATAGAAGAATGACCCTTACAATTATAATTAAATTAAAATCTAAAAAAAAAATTCCTAAAACAAAAATACGATCATTTTGAAAATTTATAAATACTCTAATTTTTTTTAACATTTAATTGTTATGAAATTTACTATTTTTAGTTTAGGTAGATTAAGGGGGAGGGGGTGAATGTACTCCCTCTTTCCTACTCGTTATTCAGGTATAATTTTTTATGTAGGTACTTATCAGAAATTGTAATAATTGTAAAAAAAAATTATTTAATAAAAAAAATTTAATACTTATATTGTTTTTATTTTATGATCCAATTAAAATACTATAGGTACAAGATATAAATTAATTATATTATTATTACATAATAAATCTTAAACTAGTTTTCTTAGAAATGATATTTTATAGGCAAATCAAATCATTGTAATAAAATTAACATAGAAAATTAAAAACAAAATTTCACTTTTCTAAACTAATAACTTATTTGTATATAATCAAACAATTACATTTCAAAACGTATTAGTTTATGACTCATTTTTATAGCTTTATTAAATTACACATTGATAGGAAATAGATATTTGTCGTTCTACAGTTGGTAGACAAAAATAATAAATGTTTATACAACCTGCAACAACTAAACCAGCCATTCTTAAAATGTTTATTGCAGATTTATTAACATAATTCATCCAACTAGCAATATTGTCCAAATAGATGCCGGAATGTCACCAAATCGGTTTAAGAAAAAATAAAAAAAAACAAAAATACCTGTGTGTTTTTTAACGCTGTACCGATTTGTATGAAACTTATACAAAATATTCCTCATGATCTCTCAGAAAACATAGGATATATATAATCACGCTATAATGACAAAGGGGTGAGCTGTTAATGAAAATGTGACACAAGTCGGATTTTTTTTAAAATTCAAATTGATTTGGTGAATCACGCTATCATGACAGAGGGGTGAGCAGTAAATAAAAATGTGACACAAGTCGGAAAAAAATTGTTTTGGTGACATCCCGGCATCTAGCTGGGTGCTAACAGTTTTAATACTAGTGTAGTGTATTATTATCTCGAGTGCCCAAATTGACAACTTCCGTTGTTGTAGAACTTTCTTTTAGTTAACACCGGAAATTATGTGTCTCATATGTTGAGAGCTAAATGGATTCTGTAATTAATTATGTATAGGTAGGTATAGACGCACATGTGAACCTGTACCATGTACCAGAGATGCTGCTTTCTTTAGATTAATATCTGTAACGAAATCGGCAGAAAAATTATTTTTATTTTTGTTTATTTTAAAATGAAATTAAAATATAATGTAGGTCTGTATATGTTATGATTGACTTATTTTACCTTTCTTTTATTTTTTAGAGGGAGGTCGTCTATTTTGATGTAAATATTGTTTTTTTTTATATATGTTTTTTGAATAAAATAAAAATATAATTTATGTGTTACAGTTTACTTATTTTACCTTTTTTTACAGGAAGGGGGTAGTGAGGGGAGGTAATTTGATTATTTTGACGGAAATATTGGTTTTATTTTTGTTTATTTGTAAATATATGGTTTTGAAATAAAATAAACATATAATTTATGTGTTACAGTTTATTTATTTTATCTTTCTTGTTTTTAGGGGGGAGGGGATATATATTATTCTCATAGAAAGATTGGTTTTATTTTTTATTTATTTCTATATTATTTTTGAATAAAATAAAAATATAATTTGTGCGTTACGAGTTTATTTATTTTTTATTTTTTAGGGAGGTGTAGAAGGAGGGAGGGGAGGGTTCGACTATCTTCAATTTATCCCTTTGGATAGATTTTTTTATGTAATTTTTAAATCGAAAAGTTTATTAATTCGTGTTCTAAACGATTTTTTAGTATTCTATACCAAAATCGGAAAAAGAGTCACTGTGTCTGTCTGTCTGTCCGTTACATACACGTGAGTTATGAAATAAATATTGACAATTAAAGGAATTTAAATTTGTAAATGTTTTGTTATCAAAATTTTCAAAACAAATTGCAAAATTCCTTTACTTATTATTAAACTAGCCACGATTTATTCGCCTAGAATTTGTAATTTTTTTCCTAATCAAACAATAATTATCCTATGTCCTTCTTCAGTATACCAGCTATCTCCGTGCCAAATTTCATTAAGATCGGTTCAGCCGTTTAGTCGTGAAAAGGTAACAAACAGACAGACAGATACACTTTCATATTTGGAGCCAAATAAGAAAAATAACATATTTAAAATAAAAATAATTTTTGAAAACTTTTTAATAACTTCCTTTGAAGTTAGGTCATCGTCCACCACCGCTGCTGCATGCTAGTTGTTTGAGAGTTTAAGTTCAGACAGACAGACAGACTTTCGTATTTGGAGCCATCTGTTTATAATAGACGAAGAAATAAGAAAAATAACATATTTAAAATTAAAATAATTTTTATAAAATTTTTAATAACTTCCTTTGAAGTTAGGTCATCGTCCACCACCGCTGCTGCATGCTAGTTGTTTGAGAGTTTAAGTTCAGACAGACAGACAGACTTTCGTATTTGGAGCCATCTGTTTATAATAGACGAAGAAATAAGAAAGATAACATATTTAAAATTAAAATAATTTTTGTAAAATTTTTAATAACTTCCTTTGAAGTTAGGTCATCGGCGCTGCTGCATGCTAAAGCAAATGTAACGGCATTATTTGAGAATGCACTATTTAAGATCGCTCTAGATTTCCAATTGCATCAGCACACGACATTTATGCATTTTAGATGTTTCGTTTACAATGTACTAATTCAGCAATTAGTTCCATTAGTTTCTCTGCTTGCCGCTTGTGTAACATCCAGTCGCATTTTTATAAGTTATATTTTATATCAGGTCGAGTTGCATGAATTTAAAATTATCAATTTGCTGCGAGTTTCATATTTTTAAATGTAATATATTTCTTACAAATTATATTTTTCTACAACTGTTTAAAAACATCTGCCAAGTAAATGCACGGTGCTTCCTCGTGCTAAATTCACCAAAACCGATAGTGTTCAGATAAATTGCCTGGCATTGGTTACCATTTAATTTTTATACAAGTTTTACTAAAAAATCTTAAAACGCACCAAAATATTTTTTCATATATTTTTAATTTTTTGACAATTTCAATCTAAATCTAAACTTATGCAAATGTCAAAATGACATTTAAAACGTCAAAATGACATTTAATATGTCCAAGCAAATATCAATTTAGAAAAACAAAACACGAATTTTTAAAATAAATTGAGATAAATCTTTGTAAGGGAATATTTTACAACAGACCCATATTATAGGAAATTTAATGCTCTACAAAAAATATTATATAAAATTTTCACGTAACATGTGTCGTTCTTGAGATATCTTGAAAAAATAAATATTTTAACCTCAAAATTTAAATTTTAAATACTAATAAATAAGTCTACAATTCATGTTGCCTTGGAAACAAATGCAATTTAATTCAAATTGTCAAATTAGTTATTCTAAAAATGTGTGTTATATTATGAACATTAGGATATTAGAAAACTAATATTTCTGACCAATTCCATTAAAATTTTTTATATACATATTAAAAAAATATTCACATAAACTATACGGAAACAATAAATAATCAGTATTCAAGTATTTATAATCATACCGTGTTGAGAAGTTGATTGTGTGGACCTAAAGGTTCTCATCCCACCCCAAGCATGTTTTATAACTTTTGTATCGTAGTAAACTTATCTTTTTGTAATCATTAGCAAGTGTCCATCACTGGATGTCCATTACTGGTTTTACTTTGTCCATTATTGGTGAACAAACATAAACAAAATAAACGAACTTTGGTAATTAAATTGATTTAATAAAGAGTTACTTGTTTTATTAGTAACAGGAGTTCATGAGAATTACAAAAAAGAAGCCCATCAATACCTTGCTCTTAAAGCGGCCAAGACTGGTGCCAGTTCCTTTATTTAAGATTGTTTTATAATGTTTATTGAAGCGTGGTCAAAATGCATGCATGTGTCATGATTTTGAACGGATTTCTTTCCTTCTTGAAACATGTTAGTTATGCATATTTATTAATTATCGCATTTCCTACTTTCAGATTATTGGAATTTATGGATAAACTTTAATAAACAACGAGTACAGTGGTGCAGTCATGGAGGGTTTACGGGTTAGAACACCCCCTGTTAATGAATTTGTAAATATGCATTAATTAATTTAGTAATTGTGATACATCAAAAAATATGTAATTATTTAAAAAAATTATAACCCACCTCCAATTTCTTCTGGATGCGCCACTGAACGAGTACATTTATAAGGTACTGGTACCAGTTATGTAATTTAAATTTTGTAATTCTCATGAACTCCTGTTACTAATAAAACAAGTAACTCTTTATTTAATCAATTTAATTACCAAAGTCCGCAAATATAATTTGTTTTTTAAATTATAGCCTTTTATTTGTTTATGTTTTTTCTCCAGTAATGGATAAAGTAAAACCAGTAATGAGCACGCAGTGATGGACACTTGCTAATAATAAGTACTACGACACAAAAGATATAAAAGAAAGAATCGTCAAATTTGAAACAATGTAAAGCAGTTGCTATGATAATATAATAATTAATAAATAGATTACACTAATAATTAGTTTAAATGTCCACCATTTTGACACCTATTGGCCGATTGTTATCAAATCACGCTGTAAGACAGTTAAATGTATATAGATTAATATTAAAAAAAAAAATTAGACAATTTTTCGGGGAAAAATTTTAGTCGAAACAAATTAATTGTTTCACATTATATGCAATACTTCTTACATAGCGTATAAAAAATTGCCTACCTATATAAAATTTCTCATTGAAAATTATTATTTAATTATTATTATTTTGACATTAGGTTAGTCGTGACCACAGTTGTAGGAACAGTGGGAAGGAGGGGGGGTCTCTGAGATATTTTTCGTTATTTCCAAATTTTTGTGGCGCAATTTTTAATTTAACAAGTAATTTATCTAGAGCGCCAAATGCGTAGCCAAAAAGTCGCGTTTTTTTAATAATCTAGAACGAAATTCAGGAAATATGTATTCCATTCTTCTTACAAAGATATCTACACTTTTTTGTATAAATTACCTTACATAAATACATTTCTTTTTATTTCAAAGAGTGCATTTTTATAATAGCATAGTTTAAAAAAACAATTGTTATGAAATTACTTAAATAATAAGAGTATTTTTACTTAAATATAAAAAAGAATGACTTACATTACAAATATCTTCCGTATTCTAAACAATCAAAATTATTAACCAAAAAAATATATACAGAGCTGTACTCAGTTATTAAAAAATTAAAATATACTTTAATAAACTGCACCTCTTGCTCGAAAATGAAGGTTTTAAATTTACATTGATGAAGATTTTTTTATTGTTTAATAAGTAAATAAATTATTGCTTCCTCGCAATATCGAAGATACGAGAAGCTTTGTGATCGTTTTAGAATGAGACAAAAAAAAATGTTCTCCGATTTCAAAATTTTTAATTGATCTTTCCGTTTCAAGTCAAGACAAACACTTTTCGTTCCGTGTCTGTCTGTCTGTCCGTGTGTCCGTCTGTCCCCTGAATCCTTGTCACACGCATAACTCGTGAACCACTGAACCGATATTATTGAAACTTGGTCGGATGGTTGGGTCTGGCTTGAGGACGGTCCCATTTTAAAATCATCAAAATCGTGTGTAAGGGGGAGGCGTGACACCCCAAAATATTTATTTTTTTCAAGATATCTCAAGAACGACACGTTTGTTGTAAAATATTCCCTTACAAAGATTTATCTCAATTTCCCTTACAAAAACGTGTTTTTTTTTCTAAATTGATATTTGCTTGGACATATTTGACGTTTGCATTACTTTAGATTTAGATTGAAATTGTAAAAGAATTAAAAATATACGAAAAAATAATCAGGTGCGTTTTAAGAAAAATTTCGAACTAATATTTTTTAGTAATATTGTATAAAAATTAAATGGTTAACCAATTTCAGGCAATTTATCTCAACACTATCGGTTTTTATTTAAATTGTTGAATAATTAACTTATACCTTTGGTGAATTTAGGACGAGGAAGCACTGTGCATTTACTTGGCAGATGTTTTTTTTTAAATACATCTCTGAAATATGCATTTAAAATAACTTTCACATTTCCCCAAAAAAATATCAGAATGTTTCAACTTGTCAAGCTTTTCTGCTTGTTTACAATAGGACAGAGAAATTATAACAATTGTTAAAATGCTCGGGTAATTGCAATAATAGCTGCTAACATGGAGAAAAAAATTAACGATGCATAGGTAATAACACACGACAACAATCCTCCCCCCTTTAAATCATATATCATTTAACATCATTGTCACAGAAAGTTATAAAAATCATATCCATTTATTAATATTTTTAGTTTGATTCATAATCTTCTTTTAAATCATTTATAATAAAAATAATAATGGGGTTTTCTGAATTTCTAGTATAATAAACACCAACGGTTTTTTGTGCAACAATTAAAAATATTTTACAACAATGGGTTTTTATTTTAATTTGTTTTTACTGTTAGCAGTTTTTTGTTTTGTGCAATGTGAAATGTTCGTTTCTTCAAAACCAGGAGGTTGGAGGTATTCTGGGTACAGGAAGTTATCACCGAGACCTGTTACAAGGCCGGTTGCTAAAGATATTTCAGCAGTTAACAGTCAAGCGGCACCTCTACATGCAGGAAGGGTTCAATTTAATCCGGGGCAAAATCAAACTGCTTTGGGGCAAAGTAGTCGAAGAGATGCTAGATGTAAGAATTTTTAAATTTTATTTTGATATTTTTACCTGTCTTTCATAGCTTTCAAAATAATGAAACGTTCGACATAGAAAGCTGAGATTTGGTATAATTATTATTATTTACCGATAGTAAATATACCTGAGTTAAGAAAAATATATACAAAATCGCTTTTTAAGGGAGGGGTGGGATAATGACTCGCATTTGACAAAACATTTTTTAGATATTTTATTTCATTAAATTAACATAATCGAGTAAATTTAAAAACTTTACGGTACGAAACACTAATACGTGATACTCGACTCGCATTTGACAAAAACATTTTTTAGATCTATTTTGAGATGGTGGGGAATTGGGAGCGCATTACTGACCATTCGTCTTTTATTTAATTAAATTAACATAATCGAGTGAATTAAAAAACTTTACGGTACGAAACACTAATACGTGATACTCGACTCGCATTTGACAAACATTTTTTTAGATATATTTTGAGATGGTGTGGGATTGGGAGTACATTACTGATCATTCGTATTTTATTTAATTAAATTAACATAATCGAGTAAATTGAAAAACTTTACGGTACGAAACACTAATACGTGATACTCGACTCGAATTTGACAAACATTTTTTTAGATCTATTTTGAGATTGTGGGGGGTTGGGAGCGCATTACTGACCATTCGTCTTTTATTTAATTAAATTAACATAATCGGGTAAATTGAAAAACTTTACGATACGAAACACTAATACGTGATGTTCTACTCGCATTTGACAATTTTTTTTTAGATTTATCTAGAAATAAAGAGAGTTGTGGGGGGTAGATTAATGACCATATATTTATTTTATGATATAATTGTAACTCTCACAGTTTTATCGCTGTTCACCTTGGTCCAGTTCGAGAACTTGGCGTGCACTGCTCAGTCGGGGGACAACGGTACCTGCCTTACCAACGGGGAGTGTGTCTCCCGAGGCGGAATTCCCAGTGGTTTCTGCGCTAACGGTTTCGGCATGTGCTGTCTATGTAAGTACACATTCATATTATTTCGTGTTGTTTCTTATTTAATACATGTGTGTTGCAGTTATAACTTCCTGCGGGGGGATGACCCGGGAAAACGGGACGTATTTTGTTAACAGTGGGTACCCCAAGATGTACGAAAATACGGGGTCATGTCAGTTGACAATCATGAAGGCGCATCCAGATGTCTGTCAGTTCAGGTAAGATGGGGGATTAAATTAAGGGGTGAAAAATGAAAAATATTTTTTAATATAGTTAATACAGGTAAGAGAGAGAGGGGGCATTAAATTACGGGGTGAAAACGTTAGTTATTTAATTTTGGTAAAAAATACATTTTTATCAAAATTAAGGGAGTGGGGGGTATTAAATTACGGGATGAAAACGTAAGTTTTTTAATTTTGATAAAAAATACATTTTTTAATACACGTAATGGGGGGGGGGCATTAAATTACGGGGTGAAAACGTTAGTTATTTAATTTTGATAAAAAATACATTTTTTATCAAAATTAAGGGAGAGGGGGGGTATTAAATTACGGGGTGAAAACGTTACTTAATTAATTTTGATAAAAAATACATTTTTTATCAAAATTAAGGGAGTGGGGGGCATTAAATTACGGGGTGAAAACGTTACTTAATTAATTTTGATAAAAAATACATTTTTTATCAAAATTAAGGGAGTGGGGGGCATTAAATAACGGGGTGAAAACGTTAGTTATTTAATTTTGATAAAAAATACATTTTTTAATACAGGTTAGATTTCGATCAGTTTACTCTGATGGGACCGGAAACGGTTAACAACGTGTGCAACAATGACCAGTTCATAGTTTCCGGTGGAAGTACTGTTCCGCCGATTTGCGGAATTAACAACGGAAATCACAGTGAGTTGTTACATAAAACTTATGATAAGTGAAAGTTGTATTTAAAATAGGATATTTATTGTTGATATAATTTATATCAACATGCAAATAACTTTAATATCTTAAATACATGTTTTTGTGTATTTTTATTAGGTTAAAATTTTATTTTAATAATTGACTGACTCATCAACGCACAGCCCAAAATTTCTTGGCCTGGAAAAATGAAATTTTATGGGTTTGAATGTGTTAGTTTTTTTTATTTATCAAATATATTTATAAAGGTATTTTATTTATTTATAAATACGTGTTCTTGTGTATTTTTATTAGGTTAAAATTTTATTTTAATAGTTGACTGACTCATGAACGCACAGCCCAAAATTTCTTGGCCTGGAAAAATGAAATTTTATGGGTGTAAATGTGTTAATTTTTTTAATTTATGAAATATATTTATAAACGTTTTATTTTTATTTTGGTACCCCGTAATAAAAATTTCTGGTCACGCCACTGATCTTATTTAATTTTTTACAGTGTACATAGATGTAGGTCTTGGAGCAACGAATCCATTAACTATAACAGTCGTTACAAGTGGACCCAGTTTTCCAAGAATGTGGAAAATCAAAATAACCCAAATATTCTGCCAGAGCATGTTCAGAGGTATGTAATGTGTCGCATCCATGAGGGGGGGGCTAGAAGTCTGACCCCCCCCCCTCCCCCGAATTTGTCAATATTTATTAATTAATTCAACAAATTTGATAGAAAATTAAAATAATATATTTTTTGTTACTCAAAATTGGAGGTAAAAATATTCATCGAAACAAATACAATTTCAAAGCACTGTAATTACGATAAAAATTGATGTAGAGAAAAAAATATTTAAAAGTTTGTAATAATTCTTAACTTTTAAGGCTTTTTATAGATGGAAAATTAATTTAGGAAGGTATAAAAGATACCAACAAAAATCCATTTTTTTACACTTTTTCAAAGGAGAATGGGGTTAAAAAAATGTTCAGATAAAATCCGTTATTTCAGCTTGAAAAACACTTTTTTTAATTTAATTTATTATTTTTTTCACAAACACAAAAATGTCATTTTGACTTTGTAAGCATGTAAAGGGTTAACAATTAATTAATCGTACGAAATTAAAAAAAAAAGTTTTTCTCTTTTAAATGCATTTAACAATTTTGTTATAAACCTTTTTTTAAATATATTTTTACGTGTTAAATTATTACTGTCTCAAAAAATAACCCCTAATCGATTTTGATATACTCCAGCGGAAGAAGGGTGTCTGCAGTATCACACAGGAATATCAGGGACGCTTAAGAGCTTCAACTACGATCCAGTGGCTGGGTTACAGCTATCCAACCAGGACTACAGTATCTGTATAAGAATGGAGAAGAACTTCTGTGCTATACAATACAGCACTTGCGACGATCCACAAGCTAGTAAGTTATATTCAGTTTCTTCTGATGATCTAGAAAGGATTTTTTAATTATCATCATATCCCCCCCTTCCCCTACAGTGCAGCCATATCCTAACATTATTCTTTTGAGAATCATCTTAATAAGGGTCGAAATTAGACCAACTTGATTTTGACGAAACGAAATTAACCTTAATTTGCGAAAGTAACCCTATCTGTTTATTACCTTTGCACGGCTAAACGGCTGAACGGATCTTGATGAAATTTGGTAGGTAGATAGATTGCATCCTGGGGAAGGCGAAATCGTGGGTAGCAGCTTGTAGATAATAATTGTATATTGTAATTGCAGTTAATAATCGTTCACGAGCATTCACACTGTCTGGTAATTCGAACCAGGCCGTGCAGTCTATGGTAGGCAGCGGTAACCAACCCAACTCATGCAACTCAGACTGGCTGGGTATTCCGTGCGCTACCAACGTGGGTAGGCCCCAGGGGGGTGTAGCGTTCGGCTGCGTCGACAGAATCTGTGGTGGAACACTCAACGCTGAGATATCTCTACTGCCTTCAGCCGTTATGAGTAAGTGCTGATATTAAAAAAAAACAAAAACAAGTAACTATACACCTCACAAACTTAAAATGTATTTTAGAAACGTGTGCCAGGCTCATTCATTTTACATAAAGGGCTGTATCTACTAAACTAATAGACGAGATAATTTAAAATTGTAATACGTGAAACTAGGTTATATAACGTACATTTTAAGATATATTTGAAGTTTGTGGGATTTATAGTTTCCGAGTTCTATGTCACCAAACAGATGATGTATTTTATATCTAATAGAACTATGGATATGGAACTATAAACCACACAGACTTAAAATGTATTTTACTAAGCGTAGAAACGTGTGCCAGGCTCATTCAATGTACATAAAGGGCTGTATCTACTAAACTAATAGACGAGATAATTTAAAATTGTAATACGTGAAACTAGATTATATAACGTACATTTTAAGATATATTTGAAGTTTGTGGGGTTTATAGTTTCCGAGTTCTATGTCACCAAACAGATGATGTATTTTATATCTAATAGAATTATGAATACGGAACTATACACCTCACGAACTTAAAATGTATTTTACTAAGCAAAAAAACGTGTGCCAGGCTCATTCATTTTACAAAAAGGCTGTATCTACTAAACTAATAGACGAAATAATTTAAAATTGTAATACGTGAAACTAGGTTATATAACGAACACTTTAAGATATATTTGAAGTTTGTGGAGTTTATAGTTTCCGAGTTCTATGTCACTAAACACATCCGGTATACGTAATATTTTTTTATGTTTATTTTTTACAGGTTCAGTGAAACCATTCCGGCTTTCTTACCATACAGATAATGTGGAAGCCCCGAATGACTATAGTAATCGAGGCTTTTGTCTTAATTATGTCCAACAGCCATGCACTAATGTCGTTTTGTAAATTTAGATAAATTTTCACTTTTTGTTATAATTCATTATTTTTTTCCCCTAACTATAAAATTAAATAACTTACTAAATGAACAAATTAGTTTACTCATCTACGTACAATTAAATTAATATTTGAACTGTTTTTTTATTTTCATATTAGCGAAGAAATTTTTTTCATGTTAAATTAAAAAATATACCAAAGATTTTATCCGATATTACTGTATTATTATTTATTAGGTAAAAATGATCAAAAAAAACTTTATTATTATTATTATACTTAACCTCTATTTGTTATTTCTATTTTATATAAATATATTACATTTATATTTTTCTTTTAATTTATTAAAATAATATTCGATATAAAGTACAAAAAATAAATATAATTTTTAATACATTATACATTTAATATTAAAACCAGAATTAGCTTACATTTTTACGTAGGTCCCTTTAATCAGTGGTTCTTAAAATGTATTAAGATCTAAAATGTCATGTAACCACAAAGAATACTTTTAGTAGCCGGCCCTGGTTTTATAAATTACATATAGATATATTTTAATATCATAACAGTTTAATTATATATATATAATATCTCGCGAACCTTTTTGATACGGCCCTGGTTATAACAATCAAATAAATTTATTAAAATTATTTTTTTTAAAACAATTGTATTGTTTTAAAAAAAACATTCTAGACATTCTTCTCAATTTTTTTTATATATTATGTTTTTGTTTTTTTTTAAAGAATACTCAATATTTTTTTTAAAATTAATTTAGTAAATTCCCTCTCCTTGAAAATTCGATTAAAATTAAACGAGACGGAAATTACAAATTAATATAAAAAAACTATTGAGTCATCTTTAAAATTTTGTCAGCTACCAAAAAAAAGTTATAATATACAGAAAAAATTAAGAGAAAAGTAGCATTTTAAAAAAAAAACGTGAAATTAAAATTAAAATGCATTAATTGTCAAAACGCTGAATTTGCGGTTACCTTATTTTTTGGTAATAAAGAACAGAATGAGGGGGTGTCCCATTAATATTTCAATTTGTACCGACGCCCTAACATACATACATTATGTATTTAAATTGTTAATAAAAAATTTCAAAATATTAATTGTGTTTTTAATCATTTTTTCAGGAATCAAAAAAAAAAATACTCAAAAATCAAATAAATTTTAGATTTTAGCAAATATCAATTTTCAGGTATAGTAAATACATGAAGACGTTTACAAAAATACAAAATATATTTACAATTAATAATTATTACGTTTATTATTATAATACTTTGTCGCGTAAGTTGACGTATTTAAACGTCAACTTCTTGACTGTTTGATCATCTGTCTAAACCTTTTGATAATGTAGAAACCATTGATAATAATAACTTAAATATTTGAGAGATTCACTTGTCAAAACGAAAAATTAAACTTTTTAAATTATTTTTTTAGAAAACATAAAAAAATTTAATTTTCTTTTTTAAAAATCGATCTTAGCACCCAATGAGGAAACCAGGATTTTTCAAGTAGACATATAACATATATTTTACATTTATTTTAAACTAACTTACTTTTATTACATATTTTTTTAGAAAACAAAAAAAAACTTTTTTTATTAATTTTTTATTTTCAATTAAAAACAAAAGCTACGCCCAAAAGCATAACTAGGATTTTTTAAGGGTGTAGATTGATATATAACATATATTTTACATTTATTTTAAACTAACATTTATTACATATTTTTTTAGAAAACAAAAATTTTTTTTTTTTAAATTTTGTATTTTCAATTAAAAAAAAGCTATGCCCAAAAGCATAACTAGGATTTTTTTAAGGGGGGCGATTGACATATAACATATATTTTACATTTATTTTAAACTAATTAACATGTATTACATATTTTTTTAGAAAATAAAAAAAAACTTTTTTTATTAATTTTGTATTTTCAATTAAAAAAAAGCTACGCCCAAAAGCATAACTAGGGGTTTTTTTAAGGGGGACGATTGACATATAACATATATTTTACATTTATTTTAAACTAACTTACTTTTATTACATATTTTTTTAGAAAACAAAAAAAAAACTTTTTTTATTAATTTTGTATTTTCAATTAAAAACAAAAGCTGCGCCCAAAAGCATAACTAGGATTTTTTAAGGGGGACGATTGACATAACATATATTTTACATTTATTTTAAACTAACTTACTTTTATTACATATTTTTTTAGAAAACAAAAAAAAACTTTTTTTATTAATTTTGTATTTTTAATTAAAAACAAAAGCTGCGCCCAAAAGCATAACTAGGATTTTTTTAAGGGGGACGATTGACATATAACATATATTTTACATTTATATTATATGGTATAACCTTTTAGCCCCCTCGTTGGTTACGCCACTGACTTTATCAAGTTAATCGTTCTGGCTTTTGAACCCCTCGTTCTTAATATTATTACATATATATTTATTTTAACATGTAACACTTACCTATTTTTATATAAAAATTATAAAAAGTGTAAGAAAAAATAAAAATATCCATGTTCTTTCTATCTTTTTAAATAATTTTTAAATATAAATTTTTTGAAAAATATTTTAATATAATCTACTACTATGAATATAAATTTCGTAATACATAATAAACATATATACTTACGACAGTTACAGCTGTTATTGCCATTAGTATATAAATATATAATGTCAAAAACATAAAACACATTCGTAGAACAACTAATTTGTTTCCAAGGCAACGTAAATTAACGACGTATTAATTAGTATTTAAAATTCAAATTTTGAGGGTGTTTTTCACCCCTTCAATGGCTGTTTAGGCACGTACAAATAATAAATATCCCTTAACATACATACATTATGTATTTAAATTGTTAATAAAAAATTTCAAAATATTAATTTTTTTTTTAATAATTTTTTCAGGAATTAAAAAAAATAAAAATACTCCAAAATAAAAACAAATTTTAGTAAATATCAATGTTCAAGTATATTAAATACATGGAGACGTTTACAAAAATACAAAATGTATTTACAATTAACAATTATTACGTTTATTATTATAATACTTTGTCGCGTAAGTTGACGTATTTAAACGTCAACTTCTTGACTATTTGATCATCTGTCTAACCCTTTTGATAATATAGAAATCATTGATAATAATAACTTAAATATTTGAGAGATTCACTTGCCAAAATGAAAAACTAAACTTTTTAAATTATTTCTTTAGAAAACATAAAAAAATTTAATTTTCTTTCTTGTATTTTTTTTATATCTAATTAATTTTTCTGGGTACAAAGTAGCCTATATCCTTCCTCAGGATGTAAGCTATCTCCTTGCCAAATTTCATCAAGATCGGTTCAGCAGTTTAGCTGTTAAAATGTAACAAACACAGAGTTACTTTCTCATTTATAATATTAGTATAGAAAGTATAACCATTTAGCCCCTCGTTGGGTACGTACTGGCTGCATCTAGTTAATCGTTCTGGCATTTGAACCCCTCGTTCTTAATATTATTACATATATATATTTATTTTAAAATTTAACACTTACCTATTTTTATATAAAAATTATAAAAAGTGTAAGAAAAAATGTGCTTTAACGTAAATATTAAAAAAATAAAAACAAATATATGGTTATGACTCAGAGGCACAGTAACGGAGGGGTTTTCAAAACATTTTCAAAAAAATTAACTCAAGTATTTCACCCCCCCCCCCCCCCCCGAAATTTGTTCTTACTACGACCCTGTTATGACATCAAAAATACAAATCACTTATATTATATTAACCATAAAAATTGTAAAAGTTTAAACTTACACGTGTTTCGAATTCATTTTGCTACCATCATCAGAGTCTTAAAGACACTGATGAGTTTAAATTGAAATGTTTTTAAACCTGAAATATCTGTTACACAACCTCTGACTCAATCAGAACTGCCAACTTACATAAATTATATAGAATGACAAGATTGAATAAGAATTAAGAACAAAGTGCACATAATAATAATTAATAATTAATAATTAACACAAAATCATATTAAAAAATATTGGCGAATATAAATATCCCTAAAAAATAAAAAATAAAATGGCACGTATAATTTGAGGTTAAAATAGCCACCATCTTGAATCTACTACCACATCTTTTGTAATTTTAAAAAGATAAGAAAAAATATATATTCCGATTATGTTTTATTTAAGATTCCTGACGGGCTTTAACAGCTTCATTGGCTTTCATAAAATACGTCATTATATCAATAGGCACAGGGAACACTATAGTCGAGTTCTTTTCTGCCGAAATCGTATTCAAAGTCTGTAAAAAATCAATTAGTTTTTATTTAAAACGTCACATGTTATTCTGGGAAAACTTACCTGAAGATATCTCAGTTGTAAAGCGGCCGGTGAATCTCCCATAATCTCAGAAGCCTCACGAAGAGCCCGGGCAGCTTTCTGCTCTCCTTCAGCTGCAATAACCTTAGCTTTGGCTTCACGAGACGCTTCGGCTTCAGCTGCCATCGCTCGCTGTAGTTGCACAGGTAGACGTACGTCCTTTCTGTCGGTTTAATTGTATTATTATCTCGAACACATTCGGATTTTGTCGTGTTTTCCGAAAGGGTAATTCTCTGCCGTACCGACTGTGTCAAATGTGTCTGATCTTAACATAAACTGTCACTGGACTCACATGAATATAGCTCGCGCACCGCCACGGCTGTTAAGTAAATGCATAGTGCTTCCTCGTGCTAAATTCACCAATTTAAATAAAAACCGATAAAGTGCTCAGATAAATTGCCTGGAATTGGTGAACCATTTAGTTTTTATACAATTTTACTAAAAAAATATCAGTTCGAAATTTTTCTTAAAACACACCTGATTATTTTTTCGTATATTTTCTAAATCTTTTATGCAAACGTCAAAATGACATTTAAAACGCCAAAATGACATTTAAAACGTCAAAATGACATTTAATATGTCCAAGCAAACATCAATTTAGAAAAACAAAACACGATTTTTTTAAAATAAATTGAGATAAATCTTTGTAAGGGAATATTTTACAACAAATGTTGTAGACCCATATTATAGTAAATTTAATGCTCTACAAAAAATATTCTATAAAATTTTCACGTAACATGTGTCGTTCTTGAGATATCTCGAAAAAATAAATATTTACACACGATTTTGAAATGGGACCATCCTCAAGCCATACCCAACAGTTTCATTAATATCGGTCCAGAGTTATGCGTGTGACAAGGATTCAGGGGACAGACAGACAGACGCGGAACGAAAAGTGTTTTTCTTGACGTGGAACGGAAAGATCAATTTAAAATTTTGAAATCGGATTTTGTCTCAATCTAAAACGATCACAAAGCTTCTCGTATCTTCGATATTGCGAGGAAGAAAAATCATAATTATCGACTCACATTTCGACACGTTCGACTTTGATTCCCCAGGCATCGGTGGCTACGTCTAAGGCCGCCTGCATATCTCCAGAGATAGTCTGGCGCTCGCTGAGTATCTCGTGGAGTGGTCGCTTGCCCATTGTGTTGCGTAGCATTGTTTGCGCTAGAAGCCACGTAGATTGGTGAGAATTCTGCACGTTGGCTATCGAAACGACAGCGTTAGATACGCGGTAATAAACCACGGCGTCTACAGCTACTGTTACACTGTCTTTTGTCAACACCTAGAAACATTAATATGTATTTTACTGCAAAAACTGTAATCACCTTTGTTATAGACAATTTAATGCTTTATAAAAAAGGTTGTATACAATTTTTACGTAACATTCACCAATCTTGAGATATTTAAAGAAATACTGTTACAGTGTTCTTTGACAACACCTGGAAACATTAATTTCGTTGATATCTTCGTAAGGGAATGTTTTAATACAAAAACTGTAACGACCTTTCTTATAGACAATTTAATGCTTTACAAAAAAGGTCCTATAAAATTTTCACGTGAATTGCATCATTCTCGAGATATTAAAAAAAAACAATTTTGGGATAAAAATACAAAAATAAATGTTATTTATTTTTCCTTATAGAACTAGAATTTTAGTATGTAATTTTGACTAACCTCTTGCGGGGGTACATCGTAAGTCTTCGTACGCAGGTCAACTCGCTCGTATGCGTCAATGCACGGTAAGATGAAAAATATACCTGTAATACATAATAAAAATTAAATTATTTTATTTATGCTTCATAATTTCGAATATCCGATAGTTTCGGTTACGGATACGGAGCTCCTTAATATCCTAATTTGATATGACTCACCTGGGCCTCTTGCTCCCCCTGACACAAGCCTCCCAAGTCTGAATATAACGGCCCTTTCATATTCTTGCACGACCTAGATAAAACAAGCTAAACGTTATGTATTATTAAATAACCAGGGGTTAAAAAGTTTTGTAAATAAATATAGTAATCCCCCCTTTAATAATATCAAGTCTTTCCACCACAGAACGTTAAAAAAATATTATATTTAATGTTCTATGCTTTCTACCCTTTTTTTTAAACTTTTTCAACCGTGTAAATCTGTCACCGTAAAAGTCAGAATCGCTTACAACAGATTCGAAAATATTAAGACAAACATCATCGGTTATCTTTTTCTAGGGCGGAGCTTATATAGTTACATCATTTTAAATAAATACTTCATTAATTAATTTTATATCAAGTTTAAGATATTTAAATACTAAAATTCGGAATATCAAATATTTGTTGCCACATACAATTTTTGATTGATTACATACTAATTTAATCACACAGTACGCAACCGCAGCTGGTACGAACACATGATTATATTAATCATCTACTAATGTATTTGTTCTGGGCACGTAATTACTTGTAGTGCATTTTTTTCGAGATATTAAAGATTTAATATATGTAGGTACTAACTTTGATACAAAAAAGAAATGATAAAGGCATGGTAATGATGACTAGAATCCATGATAGAATGGTAACAACCTGTCCACAAGTATGATCGTCACTTGCTCTTGTATCTTGTACTATAACAAACATAAATTAGGTACCTATACCTACTTAAATTTAATATGTCAGATTATTATAAAAAAGCTAACAAATTTTGTTAGTTCCTTTATAATACCGGACATATTTACTTTTTAGGGTTCCGAAAAACCCATATTAATCTCACTTTGTCATCCGTCTGTCCGTCCTTTTCAATCAAAGCAAAATATCTCGTAAATTATACATATAAGCTATATAGAAACTTGAAATTTTTACTGAACATGTAAAAGATGTGGGTAGTTTCAAAATTCGTTGCAGATAAACTTATCCCAGAAGATTTTTGTTAGTTACATTCAAACTTAGATAATATTTTGGAATGAATAAACAAAGCACTAACAATAATCAATGGTTTTTTTTTCTGGGACAAGTTTATCTGCAACATATTTTGTTGCAGAATTAATTTTTTATTTCAGCTAATGCTAGGTAAAAAAAATTTATTTATTTAAATTATAGTCTCATCAGGTCCTTGACCAATCAGCGTTGGCGCGGGAATTGACGTCACTTGGAGAACGTATTCAAATGTTATTAAGGTATTTCTCGGAAAAATTAAAAGATTCAAGAGTAAGTTCAAATTTTGTAAAAAACTAAATAAAGGTTATTAGAAGCTCCATTCAAAATCTTAAAATGATTGACCATCTGTGAACGAAGATATCGTCAAAATAAAATCAAAAATTTAACATTGCGAGTATAGGGATTACGATATTTTAAGCGGATTTTCAATGAAAAAGTAAATAATTTTATGTGAAGGAAGATCAAGAAATTTATGAAATTTCAAGGGAAACTAAATTAATATAATTGGAGTTTATATAAAAAATCTCAAGTATTTTCACCACCCCGTTTTTAAGTTATAAGTAAAATAAAAACTTATTTTCTGATAAAAAATATCACGGTACTAGCTATGACAACGCCGCAAAGTATTGACAATTGCCGCGGTATTTAAAAATCGTACGTACTGAATATATTGTTCTTTTAATTTTAAGGAATAATAAAAATAATAAAAGCCATTTCTTAATTATAAACTTATAATATATAACAAATTCAGCTGCAAATAACAGTACACGTTATCACATCAAAACATTAAATAATATGTAGCTGTCATTGGGAATACAAAAGTCGCGCATGCGCAATAGAAAAAACGTTGCCAAATTTTATACCACGGCTATCTTGATTTTATAGTACACTTTTTTATCCTTTTCTAACATATAGCGTACTTTGTTTCTCCCCGAGAAATACCTTAATGTATAATAGAATATCAATTACAAAAAAAATTCCTTTATTTATTCTTGTTTTCGTATTTTTTGATATTTTAACAACACATACAATCAAATAAATACAAATTCGACATAGCAAAATCATAAAAAAAGCTGTCACAGACAATTTGGTCTATTCGGGAAGCGCCATTTTTACTATTCTTAAGTTAACAATACGTTCTGTGATTCTGACAGCTTTTTATGATTTTACAATGTCGAATTTGTCCTTATTTAATAGTATGTGTAGTAAAAATATCAAAAAATACGAAAACAAGAATAATTGATATTCTATTATACATTTATAGCATTTGAATACATCCCCCAAGTGACGTCAATTCCCGCGCCAACGCTGATTGGTCAAGGAGCTCATGAGACTACCTTGTCTTTATATACCTTTAATGAAACCGAAAAAAAATATAGTATATCATAAAAATTATAATTAAAATAATAATTAACTATTCTTCTTATTTTCCCTCTAAAATACTCTTTTATTATCATTTACGTCGTTAAAAATAAATGTCATGTTTTGATATATTACATACTATCCATAATAAAATTAAATGGGTTAAAACATTTAATAACTTACATAGATTACTTGATATTTGTTGTTGGCGTTGTCGTTGTTGTCTAGCCGGGGTTTTTATAGCTGTATCAGAATCTAACATGCCCTCCAAATATCCGCCTTCAATTTCAGCCATAATCGATCAATTACTACATCAATTAATACAAGTCCCTCTTCGATATCTTCTACGTTTCATATTGTCTTCATCAGCTGTCTCCAAACTTATTACGTTTGTATCAAAAATTAGTTTTCGTCAGTTGTCAACACTTGTTGGTTTCCCAAACACAAACATTCCTAATCTAAGTCCCAGATATACTATATTTCACCAAAAAAGACCGGTGCGGAAGGGGAAAGAAATCCGAACTTGACGTAGTCCATAAGCGCAGTCAAACAACAAACAAATAATATTTATTACCTTTAATAATCAAGAATAAAAATTATAAATCATTATTAAACTACCTGCCACTGGATTGAAAAAACAATCGTCCAGCTCATTAGTGAATAGAACGTCGCATCTCTAACTCTACAACATAAGCGGTCGACTATAGTTTAAATTATAAAGAAAGCGGCACACAAATATACTCAATATTTTCACCAACTCTATAACATTTTGAGTACAAAGCTTCTCATGGATAGTGACATATGCTCACATTTTTAAGCCCGGTCTTTTTCGGTGATACGGAGTATATTTTTAGAGGTCCTGTATATGAATGCGTGCGCGTCTGTCTGTCTGTGCGTGTGTGCGTGTATGCATGTAACATTTTTTGTTTGTTTTATCCAAGGTTAGTAAAGTACAAGGTTGCCTCATAACTCTGGCGGGGAGTGGCGTGAGACGGAAGATTGCGTCATCGTGAGGAACTCTTTGACATTATAAATGGCTGTCAAACTATATTTACTCTTTATTTTAGTTAAGCTGATTTATTGTAAGTTGTTTTTAAATATTTTCATTTGATATTGATAGTGTACTGAGTTTTAAATCTAAATTTTTATTATTTTATTATTATAAATTATAGTTTTAAACAAGTGTTTTTTTATGTGTAACCAACAAATGTATTTTCTTTAAGCATTGATTTCTGACATCATTTTAAAGTTTTTATGAAGAAATATTATATGTAATAATTTGTGCTTCTGTAATAAACAATAATATTTACTTTTTTTAAATACAAATATCCAAAAATTCGAAATAATTTGAAAAAAAACTTAATATATGAAACAACGTTTAAAGGTTCCTCAGGGTGACGTCATCCCACGCAGCCGCTGATTGGTCAAAAAGTTATGAGAAAAATATAATTAAAATTACGTAAAATATATATAAATAAAATGTAATTTTTAATATAAAATCAATTTTGGATTTTATAATTTACATTTATTACGTAAAACTTTGGGGAGAAAGGGAGGGGTACTTTATACTTATGAATCATTACGAGAGTGGGGGGGAAGTCGAAAATTTCAAAATTCATCCTTACGAAATTAATTGACGCTCCCAAAATGTTTTCAATTAAAATTTTTCTCATCTGTCTTTAATTACCCCCCCCCCCTTTCCCCAGGATAAAACCAGTATAAAATAAAATCTAAAGAATTATTAGAAAATTACTATCCTAGAAATTACTTTCGAAACACCTGTATATGATTTCTATTTTATAGAAATAAATTAAATTGCATATATTTTTTTCGTTAATTTATTTTCCAATAATGTTCAATACATGTACAAAAAATAATTACAATTTTAAATACACCATCATTTAATATAATTTTTTCAATTAAAAAAATCTAATTTTTATTTTCACCACATATTTTGATAACCACTGCTTTAGATTTTCATGAAACCTTTAAGATCAGTAAATTTGTCAACAAAAGGAGCCTGAAGCCAGCCCTGGTTATATAAATATTTATATTACTTTAATATAATTTTTTCAATAAAAAAAATCTAATTTTTATTTTCACCACCTATTTTGATAACCACTGCTTTAGATTTTCATGAAACCTTTAAGATCAGTAAATTTGTCAACAAAAGGAGCCTGAAGCCAGCCCTGGTTATATAAATATTTATATTATTATAATATAATTTTTTCAATAAAAAAAATCTAATTTTTATTTCACCACATATTTAGATAACCACTGCTTTAGATTTTCATGAAATCTCAGGTCAGTAAATTTGTCAACAAAAGGAGCCTGAAGCCAGCCCTGGTTATATAAATATTTATACTATTATAATATAATTTTTTCAATAAGAAAAATCTAATTTTTATTTTCACAACATATTTAGATAACCACTGCTTTAGATTTTTATGAAATCTGAGGTCAGTAAATTTGTCAACAAAAGGAGCCTGAAGTCAGCCCTGGTTATATTAATTTTTATATTATAATATCATTTACAACAATTTAAATATCATGTTAATAATACATATAATAAAACACCTATAATATAGACATATTTATTTATTTAAAAGTTAATTCGGATTAAGATGTGAAAACCATTTAAAAGTCTAAATTTTACACATTTATTTACTAGTCCTGTATATTAATAAAAATTATATGTATTTATTTTAATAACATTTATATTATTATTATTTTACACAAATACGATAACAACATTAATTTTTTTTTTATATAAATATACGATAAAAAAATTTCAAATAACAAATTTTTCAGAAAGATATAATAGGCATGTTACCTAATTTAAAAAAAACTATTCTATGATGATCATATTACCAAAAAAAGACTTATTTCTGCATATGTATTATTTCTTTAATATCGCTTTTAATATTTAAAATAAATACATTTTTTAGAATCTTTTTAACCTATTTCATTATTTAAAATCATAATTTCAGGCATCATGGCTATTTTCTGAAAATCTTTGGTATTTGATAACTTCAACATACATACTTATTTTATTATAATTAAACCGTTAATAAAACACTCAAAAACAATAATTTCGTTTATAGGAACTTCAAATTCAAAAAATTCTAACAATTTTCAGATTTCAGCAAATATAAACTTTCAGGTGTATCAAATTCAATTCCTTCAAATCGTTTACAAAAATACAAAATATTTACAAAATTTTAACAATTATTACATTCTATTTTATTTTATTTTTAATACACAGTGATTATTAATAATTAGAATATGTTACCTTATGTCACATATGATGACGTTTATAAACGTCAAAACATTTTGACTAATTTTACCATTTTGATACACTTCTTGATAATGTGAAAATCATAGTAATAATAAAATAAATATTTTTGAGAAATCTTCAGCCAAATTGATCAATTTTTATTTGAACCATCTTGTTTCGTAAAAAATTTAATCGGGCCAACTCTTAAGCCTCTATTCTTAAAATATGAATTTTTATTTTTTTTTGACTATATGCTCGCATGGGCGTCCATAAAAACATTCCCAAGGGGGGGAAAATTTAATAATGATTTCGATACAATATTTTTTTACAGTGTTGCATCAATTTACTTAATACTAGTGAGTAGGGGGGGGAGAGGCAAGTGCCCCGTTACTACCCCCCCCCCCTTTTCAAGCAGAAAATATTTTTTATTTTTTTTCGACTTTACACGAAAATTACTGAACTGATTTTGATGGGATTTTCACTATTACGAAAGTCAAAGATACTAGAATTAATTTAGACTGCAATGATAAACTAGGACAGGCCTGTATTAAGGAAAATTTACAGTATATATTTTTTTAATTTGTGATTTTGAAATAAATAAGTAAAATTTGAGAAAATTAACACTTAAAGGCATGAAATATTTAATTTCATATGATCCCAGTTTGCCTTAAATCGCTAACCCGTAAGGCATCAAGAAGCAACTGCGATTCGGTTTTTTAACAATTATAGACAATTTTGAATCATATGATTTCGATATTTCTTTCACACCCCCTGTAGCTACGCCCCTGATTTTCAGTTGATCGTTTTGACTTGAGAATTTCTCGTTCTTAATATTATTTCTTACATAGCTAATATATATTATTTTAATTAATAACATTTATAACACTTACCGATTATTTAAAATTTTAAATACACGACAAAAAACATATATAACATATATATATATATATCATATTGTTGTGTATACGTATTATTATATTATATTATAAAATGTGTAAGAAAAAACGTGTTAATACTAAATAGGTTTAAATTAAAAGAACACTGTACTGATGATTGATTGTTACTTAAGTAAGTATATAAAGTGAGTTAAGTTAAGTAACTTATTTATGTATATATCACAAGATATTGACAACTGAAATTCAATTAAGTAATCAATACAGAAACTTATTCAACTGTGGCCATATATATGCCTGTTCTTCTCATCTCGCTTTTGGTTCTGAAAATGAAATAATAAAAACAGATATTTTAAGAGCTGATTCCTTGGCTCATTGTGGGTGAAAAATTGTACGGGAAGGTAGGGTCTGTCTTAAACACCCTCTGAGCAACAGAGTGTTTAAGAACTTCCTACAGAGTAATATTTACAAACAAATATTATTTCATAACTTCCAAAGTAGAGTAACTAGAGCAACCACAATGAGTCAATTTCATAGGTAATTAACTGACGTTTTTTTCGGTATTAGCGTTATTGCTAGCCGTGTTTCCAGTTCAAAGTTATTGCTGATCAAAGTCAAAAATATGTTTATTTTTTTGAAAATTTTTATGAATTTTTTTTTTTTTTGATAAAAATGTTTTTGGTAGAAAAACATATTTGTAGCTCCAAGTTTTGAGACCACAGTTAGTAAAGAAGTTAGAAGAGCATGGATGTATATGGCCTCGCGTACAAATAACGAGTTAAAACGGTTATAAAAAATTTTTTTTGTTAAATATCACGATTCAATTTTTTTTTAAATTTTGACGGAAATATCCGTTCTGACCTTCCCTAAATCCAGTCTGATTGTCAGTCTGTAGATGCTGTAACTCCAAAACGACAAAACACAGAATTGTGTACCTACTTTTAAATTTAATATTAATTTTCATCTGTGAAAAACTTCATATTTTTAAAAACAATCTTACAACCGGAAACGGATGTTTATTCTTGTCAATTTTTGAAACGGTGCAAACTAGATAAAAGTTGTAAAAATAAATTTAACCAGAAATATTATATAACTAAAAACACGTATAAGAAAGTACGGTAAACTGTGACACCCATGCAGAATTTTTTTGATAAAATTAATTGAAGTTTGAGAGAAACAAATACTTATTTCGTTTCTGTATTGAAAAACGAAGTTAATTCATTTTTTTTTGAAGTTGTACTTCTTTAAACGCATTCAGGGTGAAATTTTAGTAATGTAACAAAATGCACGTCAAATGCATACAACGGAAACAAACAGTTATGATAGTCGGTAAAACAGGTTTCCAGTTTTGCATTTGCACGCTAGCTGTATACGCCAAAGAAGTACAACTTCTAACGCGTGTATATTTAAGATGACTAAGCATTGGCAGCATCTTTAGCTCTCATAAAATACGTAAGCATATCAATAGGTAGAGGGAACACAATAGTCGAGTTCTTTTCAGCTGAAATCGTGTTCAAAGTCTGCAAAAAAGCAATTAAAATCAGTTTTTGTTCTAAACGAAAATATGAGGAAACCATACCTGAAGATATCTCAGTTGTAACGCGGCCGGGGAATCACCAATGACCTCGGAAGCCTCACGAAGAGCCCGGGCAGCTTTCTGTTCTCCTTCAGCGGCAATTACTTTAGCTCTGGCTTCACGAGATGCTTCGGCTTCAGCTGCCATCGCTCGTTGGAGTTGTACAGGCAGACGTACGTCTTTTCTATTAGTTCATTTTGCTATTATTATATAATTTATATGACCCCCTCCCCCCAAATTGAGTAATTTTAATAATAATTTTTAAATATGACCCAGTAATGGCCATTTTTAAATTAAATGTACTGAATTAGAAATATTTGTTGATATTTGATTACTACCATTTCTGAATATTAATCTATATATACATTTAACTGTCTTACAGCGTGATTTGATGACAATCGGCCAATAGGTGTCAAAATGGTGGACATTTAAACTAATTATTATATATATTATCATAGCAACTGCTTTACATTGTTTCAAATTTGATGATTCTTTCTTTAATATCTTTTGTGTCGTAGTACTTATCATTAGCAAGTGTCCATCACTGCGTGCTCATTACTGGTTTTACTTTATCCATTACTTGAGAAAAAACATAAACAAAATAAAAGGCTATAATTTAAAAAAACAAACTATATTTGCGGACTTTGGTAATTAAATTGATTAAATAAAGAGTTACTTGTTTTATTAGTAACATGAGTTCATGAGAATTACAAAAAAAGCCGAAAAACAGTAAACCTTGCTCTTATAGCGGCCATAACTGGTGCCAGTACCTTAGATACTTTACGAAGTTCAATTAATTAGTACAGTTTTTTTTCTTTTGATTCAAATAATACCATATTATTAAATGTTAACGAGATATCGAAGAATACTTTAAGTAGGTCAGTCATTACAAATGTTCAACTACATAATTATAAACAGCCGGCATATTTACACATACATAATCTATGGACTGTAATACATAGAGTTTAATTTCGTATTTACTTTTTATGACACTGCAATCTACTTGAATGTTTTGCATATTGATGCTTTAACCCTTAACCACTCGCGCCTTAGGCGGCTATTACACTATTAAATAAATATGTCAAAGATCTTTGACAAAGATTTGATCATATTTCTTTGATAAAATATGAGATTTTGTTCTATTACACTACATAAAATATTTAATAATATTTTCTCAATATTATCTAGGGATATTTTCTACTTTTTTGGTGCATTTTGAATATCAGTGAGTGGATGTTCGTCAATTGACGCGATCGAGGTTTGAATTTACAACCGTGTATTGTGGTTTTTATAATCAATAAGAAGATTATCATATAATACTGGATTTTGTTGATATTCATATATTAATAATTATGTAACTGTAACTGTCAGTGATAACTTGGTAGTCGCCATTTTGTTTTTGACGTCAAAAAACTTTGATCAAATATAAAAGACTGTCATTAACTATGATCATAGAAATATTATGAAGGTAAATATTATAAAAGTTGTCATATTTCTTTGATCAAAGAAATTTTATCATATTTATTTGATAGTGTATTAGCCGCCTTAGTGACAATTATATTCTGATACAACTCTTTCTCGACAATTTACCGTTACTGGCGTTATTTAAGTAACCCATTCATTACCAAAAAACAATTAAATGTACCATTATGTTATCTAATATAACATATAAAATAATTATGCAATTTAAATTAGCTCTGAAGATGTCCACTGCAATGTGTGACGAAACGTTGGCCGATAACACGACCAAACCGACGCGGCTTACACCCAGAAGCAAAGATCCATATCAAGATCACCGCGGAAGCCTCAAGACTTGTAATTTAAATTAGTCTTATATTAGTAAAAATTTCGAGCATGAAAGTATATCAAGAAATAATATTTAAAAAATGACTGGTGATGAATTTATATTTTCTGATGAGAAGTTATTTGTTCTGGAGAAATCCCACAACCCCCAGTATGACATAGTTTGGACTGCTAGGATTCAGGACTAGTTTTAATGGTTGGTAAATTTAATATTATATACTTACAGAAACAACAACAAAAAATTAAATTTTGTACGTCGATAATTGCGCTTGTAAATATTAATTAAATTAATTGAAAAAAAATAACAGGATATTATTAGATATATTATCTTATGTTTTTAATTTTTTGATTAAAGTTTTTTTGATTGAATAAAAAAAAATTAATTACGTATTAATTAATTAATTGTTTTTATGTAATTTTACAAATATTCCAACGTTTCTGTGTGACAAAGATGTATCAAACCATTAATCTGAGTTTTACTTAACCCCACTTCCACTCATTCACGTCAATCCCGACACACCCATTTTTTATGTATTTTTATTAGGTTAAAATTTTATTTTAATAGTTGACTGACTCATCAACGCACAAAAATAACCCTTAAACTGCAACTGAAATTTTGACCATAGTTTTTGCACACTACTAAAAATTTACGCAAAGTTAAAAAAAAACATAAAAATTTGGGCGTTTCAAAACTTCTTAAAAAAATCCCCTCAAAATTAAAAATTTTTTTTTGAAATTTATACATGTTCTAATAAAAGACATAAACAAACATAATTTCTAGATGAAAAGTTAAAATAGTTCAAATGGTATGTATTTTCACCAATGTTAAAATATACTATAATTTTGTAACAAAAGAAATCAAAAACAATAAACTTTGCCACACTTTTAAGATACTTTTCCGGCGAGAAATATATATATTTTTACATGTTCTTGATTCTTTTAAATGTTTTTAAAAAGAATCTATTTATTTTTTTCCATTTTTTCATTTTTCAGGAATTAAAAAATAAAACTACTCCAAAATCAAAAAAATTTTAATTTCAGCAAATTTCAACTTTCAGGTATATTAAATACAAAAACGAATATTGGAACATCCTCAATACGTATTAAATATATTTATTTATAATTTATCAATGGGAAATCAACCACATTAAATAATTACATAAATAATTACCAAACAAAAAATATTTTTAGTTTTTAATTAATTATATCATTTGTCACCAAAAACTAAAAATATTTTTTATTTTATGTAATTAGTTAATGTGGTTAATATATTAATTCAAAGTTAATTAAAACGTGGTAAAAAACAACAAATGACTAATACGTTAAAATATAAATATTTTGCAACTTAACTTATTTCTGCCAGTGTCTGATTACTTTAACAGAACAATCATGTTGTCTCAAGTATTTTTAACTTTGTTTCTAATATTTCTTAATATATTTAATTGTTCAACTCACGTTTTCAATGTTAGTACCTATTTATTATTATTAGAACTGTACTAACGCGTTGTACTGGCGTTGGGGGGGGGGGGGATAAATTGAAGAAAAAAAGTTGGGGGATCCCCAAAATATCAAAATAAAAAAAAATTATTATTCTAATTTTGACCTTTTTTTATCATTTTTTTTTTACTTATTTTATTCATACTGGAAGAGTTTAAAAAATTGTCTCTCAGTTAAAAAAATGTCTCATGGGGGGTAACTGATCACCTGATCCCCCTCCTATCTACGCCACTGTTTTAACGTCTTATATTTAATCTATATTTGTAATATTTTATAGATTAATTCAAAGTCAAATGATTCCTTTTATCAAGACGATGATATCCAGAATCCTGTGTATATATTTGTACTTTCTAACGAAGGTGAGTTTTTTTTATAAACATAAATCTAAATTATTTGTTTACAGATAAAGTAATGTTTTGTAATTATTTCTTCAGCAAATAAAACAGTTGAGAAGTTGATTCAATTCCGAGGCGACAATATTGTGGAGACTGTCTTGAATGTAAGTATTTCTTTCTTTCATTATATCTTTTTACAGATGTTAAACAAATTAAAAAAAATAATAATAATCAATTTAAATTTTACAATTTTCACTTAAACTAAAAAAATGTTTTATTTCAATTTTAAATTTTTTTAAGGGTAATTTGATAGAAGATATTTATATTTTGATTATGGAGTTTTATGCTCCTTTATACACAACTGTTAATTTTGTTTGTATTTTATCTAAATTTTCTTGATTTCTAGTTGAGTAATTAGCGTAAATTTTTTTTATAATATTTTTTAGCGAAAATATAAATCTGTAATTGTTAAACTTTTTAGATTTTCAAATAGTGGTTTACATGACTCGGTTAATTTTGTTTTACATATAAATCTAAGATATCGTTTATTATTATAACTATACTGACGTTTAATATTATATTTAATATTATAGAATAACACAGCAGCAAATGTGACCTCAAACATAGGGAACATAACTACAGATCAGAATAAAGGTGAGTTTTTTTAATAAATCTAAATTATTCGTTTTTTTTTAATATAAATAACTAACAGACTGGGCCCGGTGTTATCCGGGTTAATAACCACAAAATCAACAATGGTATACCCAAATCTAACCTATCCATTAGTGAAAAGTGGAATAAAATCCGTTCAGCAATTTCTGAAAAAATCGTATAAAATTATATTTTCAAACTCCCAGGAAACACCAGGCCCCGTCTTAGAATTTGTATGAAAATCAATCATAATCAATTTCGATATTTTATATTTCATACAAGTGAAATGTTTCTTTATATTTAAATTTTCAATCAATATAGGTACTTCAAAATATTTAATTGTTAACATATGTCAAAAATCATCCAATTTTCGACGTGATCATAATAAAATATTGAAACCGTAAATTATAGAATTCTGTATTCCATGGCTAGGTACTATGTTTTTATATACACCTAAATGACAGTTGTATGCTCTGACATCATGGAAACAAAACACAACTTGATAAAGTTTTTTTTTAGACTTTTGATATTAAATCTTAGATTTTCATAAAATATTATTAGCCACGATACTGCCCGTAAAAATTATCTAACTATTGGTGAAAACCGCATTGAAATCGGTTCAGTAATTCCCGAGTCTATAAGTCACACACAAACGAACATTCATTTATATATATATAGATAGAGAAGTAATGTTTTGTAATTATTTCTTCAACAGATGAGGAAGTTGAGAAGGTGGTAAAATTTCGCGATGATTACACTTTCTACCCTGGATTTGGGTATTACAAATACCACAAGGGTTACACTACGTGGCAGATTTCGAAAGCCATCTGTGTAAGTGAGGGGACCCATTTAGTTGTGATCAATTCTCAAGCCGAGGCGGATTTTGTCCAAGGAATAATGAAAAAAAATTCTGCTATTTGGATAAATGTAGGCTTCTATAGAGCGTCCGCGAATAGCGAATTTGTAACTGTTTTAGGTAAATAACCAAATACAGTGAAACTTCTCAAAAACGAGCAGCGTTTCATGATATTTACGTTGTTTTTATTTGTAACCAAATTAGGTCTATTTTGAAAAGTTTCACTCAATATTCACAATGATTCGAAATTCTCGAAAAAATATATTTGGTATTTTTTTTCAGGTGGTCTCCTGAAAGATTCTGGATTTTATAAATGGAACCCAGGTCATCCCACTAATAATAAAGACTGGAATTGTGGATACATGCATCCTAATACTGGCACTCTTAATGATCACCACTGCACATGGCAAGGTCCATTCATATGTGAAAAATAATTTTAAAATACATTTACTTAATTTTATTTTTAAAACTGTTTAATGTATTTCTGTATTTTGACATTAAATAATAAATATATATCTTAATATATGGATGTTGTTTAGTTACACACGAACAGACGCACAGACACTATGTGTATAAAAAGATAGAAAACTTCTTTTAACAAATTTAAAATTTTAATAACGAACATTTTTAGATAATGTCTACTAGTTTACTTAATATTTTTTTAATGTTTATTTTTGCAGGTTCAGTGAAACCATTCCGGCTTTCTTACCACACTGATAATGTAGAAGCCCCGAATGACTACAGTAATCGAGGCTTTTGTCTTAATTATGTCCAATAGTCATGCACTAATGTCGTTTTGTAAATTTAGATAAATTTTCACTTTTCGTTTTAATTCATTATTTTTTCCCCTGACTATATTTTTGATTTTAAAACAAATAAATTACTAAATAAACAAATTTGTTTACTCATCTACGTACAGTTAAATTAATATTTGAACTGTTTTTTTTATTTTCATAGTAGCGAAGAAATTTTTTTCGTGTTAAATAAAAAAAAATATACCAAATATTTTTTCCAATATTACTGAATTATTAGATAAAAATTATCAAAAAAAAGTCACTTAATTTAATTATTATTATTATTTGTTATTTCTGTTTTATATAAATAAATTACATTTATATATATTTTTTAATTTAATAAAATAATATTCAATATAAAGTACAAAAAATAAATATAATTTTTAATGATGAAGTCAGTTTTTATAATTCTCCTATAAACAAATTAGTTGCAAGCTTGTTTCACTTTTACCCCATTTTTTTGGTGTTTCATATTTACCCCGCTCGACTCTAATTCAAAATTTGAAAATTAATAATGTTACTCACATTTCAACACGTTCGACTTTGATCCCCCAGGCTTCGGTTGCTTCGTCCAGGGATGCCTGCATGTTCCCGGAGATGGTCTGGCGCTCGCTGAGTATCTCGTGGAGTGGTCGCTTGCCCATCGTGTTGCGTAACGTCGTCTGTGCTAGAAGCCGAGTCGAATGATGCGCGTTCTCTACGTTGGCTATGGACACGATCGCGTTAGAAACGCGGTAATAGACCACGGCGTCAACTGACACTGTTACACTGTCTTTTGTCAATACCTAGAAACATTAATATATTCGTAAGAGTGCATTTTACTACAAAAACTGTAATTAGCTTTCTTATAGACAATTTAATTTTTTATAAAAAGGGTTGTATACAATTTTCACGTAACATGCACCATTCTTGAGATATTTAAAGAAATACTGTTTTACTGTTCTTTGACAACACATAGAAACATTCATATATTCGTAAGAGTGTATTTTACTACAAAAACTGTAATTAGCTTTCTTATAGACAATTTAATTTTTTATAAAAAGGGTTGTATACAATTTTCACGTAACATGTACCATTCTTGAGATATTAAAAAAAAAAAAATTTCCAACACCTAGTAATATTAATTTGGTTGATATCTTCGTAAGGGAATATTTTATTACAAAAACTGTAATCACCTTTCTTAAAGACAATTTAATGCTTTACAAAAAAGATTATATACATTTTTTACGTATCATGCACCATTCTTGAGATATTTAAAACAAATACTATTACACTGTTTTTTGTTAACACCTAGTAATATTAATTTGGTTGATATCTTCGTAAGGGATTATTTTAACACAAAAACTATTATAGCCTTTCTTACAGATAATTTAATGCTTTACAAAAAAGATCCTTTAATATTTTTACGTGACTTGTACCATTATTGAGATATTTAAAAAAAAATACTGTTACACTGTTTTTTGTTAACATTTGGAAACATTAATTTGGTTGATAAAAAACTGTAATAACCTTTCTTATAGATAATTTAATGCTTAACAAAAAATATTTTATAAAACTTTTACGTACCACGTATCATTTATGAGATATTAAAAAAAAATGGGATAAAAAATGCAAAATCGGTATTTTTTTGTTTTCCATTTTAGAAAGGAATACTTGTGATATTCTGACCTAAAACACTAATGTAAATTAAGAGAATATATTATACAAAACCACCGCGGAAGATAATCTAATCTAGTAAAAAAATTTGAACATTTATAAATAAGAAAACGAAAAAAATTTTAACCACACGAAATGACTGAGAACCACTACTCTAGACAGAGACAAGCATAGATTCAAAGAAGGGGCATAGGAGTCATGATCTCCTCCACGAAAAATAACATAATTTTAAAGCAAATTAAAAAAAAACACTTATTTTGATTTTAAATTCAAAATTTAGATTCATACCTGGACAGAGACCATATAGTCCTTATTATATCTATATTTAGATTTTTAAATCAATGAAAACTAAAAAAAAATTATAATTTTATAAATAATTTATAGTGTAAATAAAAAAATAATTAATTTGCATTTTATCAATTTCTTGCATGTGCGTGATTACCAATGTTTCTAAAAAAGGGTGCAAAATAAACAGTGTGGTTTTTAATAACCCCTAATGCATTAGGTAAATTGAATATATATCTTCCACATAACAAAGAGAATTAATAAAAAATAAAAAACTAGAAACTCGGTGCATGTAATTAATTATTAAAAAACGATCACGATAAAAATATAATATAGCTGTTTAACATGTTTCATACAAAAAAAAACTAGACAATATGATACACATTATATGACACATGTAGTGACGTAACCAGAAGGGGGGAAGGGGGCCAGTACCCCCTCTTCCCGCAATGTTGTAACAAATACTTATAAAGTATATGTTATATAAAAAAATATAATATAGTGACGTTAAATATATTAATTAAAAACAAATTAACGTCAAATTTATTAGATTATTGTTAAAATAACGACATCGTTCTCACATTTTGATCTTTATTAATAGCCTGACGATGATTCTGCGAATCGAAAGCTTGCACGAATATTGCTTTAATAAATTTGACGTTTAAACAATAAATTTGTTTTTATTTTTTATATAAAAAAAATTCCTTCCTCACCATACAAAAAAAAACTATACAATATGATACACATATAGTGGCGTAACCAACAGGGGGAAGGGGGGCCAGTATCCCCCCCCCCTTCGCAGTGTTGTAACAATTAAATACCATATAATATTTATATAAAGTGTAAAGTATAAGTTATATAAAAAAATTCTCTCCCCAAGAAAAAATCATGGTTACGTCACTGACTATAAGTCACTGACCTCTTGCGGAGGTACGTCGTAAGTTCTCGTACGCAGGTCGACTCTAGCGTATGCGTCAATGCACGGTAGGATGAAAAATATTCCTGAAATATACAATTCGATCAAATTCTGATTAAACTTGTAAAATTTACGAGTTGGGTTCAACAATGTAATTCGGGAATTTGGTATCTTAATATGAAAATATGGGGGGAGGGGTAGGTTATAACTTTATAACCACCTGTATATCCCAGGATAGATGTAACATGAGGTGTAATTAGGGGGGGGGGGGGAGTGAATCTAAGGTACCAATTTATTAATTAATATTGAAATTTCGTGTTCTTTCTTCCCTTGATTCTAATAGATTTTTTTCGCACGTTTGGAATATAATATACAGTGTGTCCCAGAATAGATGTAACAACAAAAAAAATTCGAATTTCGGGATGATATTTGGTGATTGAGTCCTTCTTGATTTAAAACAAAGGTATACCAAATATTAGTTGATTTGGCCTTCTACAGGATGATTTATAAGTTGTAAAAATAACCAAGAACATTTTTTATTATTTTTTCAGAATATTTTTAGAATGCACTTTTTAACCCTATAACGACTTTCAGAGCATTTTGAAAAAAAATAATCAATAAATTATGTTCTTAGATAATTTATTATGAAACGAAAAGTAGGGTTAGAAATACATTATTATTTAGTTATTAAGTTGTTTCCAACCCTACTTCACAATAAAATATCTACTAAATTTATTGAAATTGCTTTTTTTAATGTCTGAAATTCGGTAGGGTTACAAAATTACAATCCAAATAAATTTTCTTAGTGGATTTTTTTCATACAAATTTTGAAAAATGTAGTTTTCTTATAAAACACCCTGTAGAAGACCAAATAATTTTTGGTATACGTTAGTTTTACATCAAGCAGGACTCGATCCACAAATATCATGCCGAAATTCGAAAAAAAATTGTTCATTACACTTCTTGTTACATCTATTCTGGGACATACTGTATATTATATTCCATACATGAGAAAGAAATCTATTATAGAATAGAATAAAGGGAAGAAACAACACGTAATTTTAATATTAATTAGTAAATTGGTACCTTAGATTTGACCCCCCCCCCCTTCCCTCCCACTACCACGCCTTGTGCATCTACCTAATGAACAGTTTACCTATATGAAATCTAGAATAGTTAAAATAGGGATCCCCAATCTTTTGTACCTAAGAACACATGCTAGAATACCGGTCGGTTTAGGGTTTATTTTTTAAGGTGCCCGCATCAAAATTTTCATGCGGGCCCGAGTGCCCTAAACTAAAAGAGTTGGACATGAAAATGTATTCGAGTAGATATTTGTATGAAAAGTTGAAATTTTTCTATGAAATTTCTATAAAAAGTGAAATTAAAACCATGAAAAAATTTAGAGTTTTGGATTTTGTTAAAAGTATGTTTTTTGTATAGAAAATGACGTGAAAAGTTGTTTGTTTCAAACCGCAGGTCTGTATCTCAAACCGTTCTCGAGATATAGCCTCTCAAAGTTTTAGTTTTTTTTAAATTTTGGAGAAAAAAGGCAATAACTTTTGAACGCGTGGTCGGAATTGATTTTAGTTGACGGATTTGAAATCAGCGTGTCAAAATCTGTATAATGACATGTATAATACATCAAAACTCGACAAAAAGTTTTTCGCAAAAAATCGAAAAAATTCAAAGGGGTATACCTTAAAAAAATGTTGATTTTTGGTCAAATTTTTTTTTCCAGATTTTAAGGTATTATACATGTCATTATATAGATTTTGACACGCTGATTTCAAATCCGTCAACTAAAATCAATTCCGACCACGCGTTCAAAAGTTACAGCTATTTTTTCCCAAAATTAAAAAAAAACTGAAACTTTGAAAGGCCATATCTCAAGAACGGTTTGAGATACAGACCTGCGGTTTGAAACAAACAACTTTTCACGTCATTTTCTATACAATAAACATACTTTTAACGAAATCAAAAATTCCAAAATTTTTAGTAAAATTTCCTCAACTCGTCACACAAATATCGACTAAAATACAAAAAAATAAGACGTAGAATCATTTAGTTACTATATAAATATATAATGGCGTGAAAATTTAAACTTTTCACGCCATTTTCTATAAAAAAATTTATTTAAAAACAACTAGGGGAAAGGGGGAATTTTTTTTTGTAATTATATATAATTTTTATTGTTAAATTAAATAATGTATATTAAAATACCCCTTCCCCATGGGATTTTAACCCCTACTTCCCTCTCTTAGGTGCACCACTGCAACCACATTTAACTAATAATAATAACCCTTTATTTATTGTTAAATTAAATAATGTATATTAAAATACCCCTTCCCCCATGGGATTCTAAGCCCTACATCCTTCCCTTAGGTGCACCACTGCAACCACATTTAACTAATAATAATAACCCTTAATTATATATTAATATTACACATACAAGAAAATAAATAAATTAATTAAGATAATGGTATTCAAACTGACCTGGACCCCTTGCACCCCCAGAAACGAGCCTCCCGAGTCTGAATATGACGGCCCGTTCATATTCCTGCACGACCTGGATAAAATAAAATAATCATTAAATATTGTAGGGTCAACTGGGATAAAAGTAAACCAAAATACAAATTTTGTTTTTTGCCAGTTAACGATACAAATTCATACTTTAATTTTTTCTACTAGATGCGCTTATGAATAGCCATTTTAAATACAACACGGACTTTAAAAATGAAAAAAGTGTGTTTCATTTTTAACCTCTAATTTGGGAAAAAGTGAAACTGGCCTCTAATGGAAAATATTTCTCGAAAAATTAAAAGAAAAGCTACTTTGGCAACTTTGATTTATCTTCTTTGTGGCATATCAATGTGAAATTGTAACTTTTATAGCTATACAGAAAGTTATGTGCAAAGAATTAAAATTTAATTCACACGTTTTGACATCGACTAACAGGGAAATCTGTAGGGGTGACACATCACTTATTAGGCGATTCATATTTTCAGGACGCTTTAACAAACATTTAATAATGACGTTAGTTTTTATAATTCTCCTATAAACAAATAAGTTTTTTCACTTTTATCCCATTTTTTCGTATTTCATATTTACCCAACTCAACCCTAATTACAAACTACAAATAATTTATTAATTAGGTAATACGTAGGTTTCGTTTGAATTAAAAGTAGAATAATATAGCTTATTAATGTCATAATTAGTTAGAAGCCATACTATTTATTAATTTACAGTCAAATTTCTTTATTTTTCAGTTTGATAATTATCCTAGACTAGACGACCATTTTTTTACTGTTAGAAAAAATAATCGAAATTACTTGAATTATAATCACAATTAAGTCTGTCTGTCTGTCTATCTGTGAAGTTTTTGAAGTAAAACTTTTTTTAGCGAGTTAGTGAATTAGAATGACCGCGACACGTTTTAAAATCCGACAGGTTTTCAAGATGAAACACTAAGGAAAGTGTGTGAGACAGCGATGAGTAGATGTATAACCATGCGACTTAAATAAATAAAACGTATTATTTATTTATTTAAGTTACATGGTTAATAAAAACAAAACAAGTTTCACTTCAACCGTGACGCATACATTACTTTATTCAAATTATTTTTGAAACGGTGTGTACGAGAAAAAAATATTTTAGATAAAAGTTGTAGAAAATATAATTATCTATAATTTATGTTCTATTCATTTTTTCTGTATGTTGAACCATTTTGATGATATTTACAAATTTATTTTTGACTGATATAAAATTTAAAATCTAGGCAGACTTACCTTGAAACAAATTATTAACGAAAAAGGCATAGTTATTATAATTAGGATCCATGATAGAATAGTCAGTATCTGTCCACATATTTTATCGTCACCCCCTCCTCCAGTTTCCTCAACTGTAACAAATATAAATTAATTTATATAAAATGTATAAAAATAAAATAAAAAATTCAAAAAAATTTGGTTACGCCACTGATTTAAATCTCATATGAAGCCCTAATCAGTTATTAAAAAAAACCTATTTAAAACAATCATGTTTTCTTTCAGAATTACCCATTTATTAAAAAGTAATTTAGGAATTTGTGTTAATTCAGTTATTTTGAATTTTTTATTTTTAAATGAAATGAACAATATCTAATTTTATTTGTTCACAATGTTTTCGACACGCGATGTATTGTTAATATAATACGACAATGCACCTTTGTATATGAAGACTAGATACACTAGTCAGTGGCGTAGCTACAGGGGGGACTGGCAAAAATGATATCACTTGAAACTATCGAATTATATTATAATTCTAATAAATATTATAATTCTAATAAATTTATTTAAACAATTTAATTACCAAAGTCCGCAAATATAGTTAGTTTTTTTTTATTTTGTTTATGTTTTTTCTCCAGTAATGGATAAAGTAAAACCAGTAATGAGCACGCAGTGATGGACACTTGCTAATGATAAGTACTACGACACAAAAGATATAAAAGAAAGAATCGTCAAATTTGAAACAATGTAAAACAGTTGCTAATTAATAAATAAATTATACTAATAATTAGTTTAAATGTCCACCATTTTGACACCTATTGGCCGATTGTCATCAAATCACGTTGTAAGATAGTTAAATGTATATAGATTAATATTCAGAAATGGTAGTAATCAAATATCAACAAATATTTCTATTGCAGTACATTTAATTTAAAAATAGCTATTACTGTCTGCTGTGGTGAACTCTATTTTAAAAATGTGCCAGGGGTTGGAAATTTTAGTCACGCCACTGTTCATAAATAATTATATCGATTTGTAAATTATTGCAGACATATTATATCGTTTAAATCAATATTAACATATTAATGTTTACTTGCTATAACTGCAATGGATCTAAAAATAACTTTTTTTATTACAAGGAAAAATTAGATTTATACAGGGTGTGGTCATTGCTAACTTTGTTATTATTAGAGCTAGAAGAACGAGTAAATGGGAAAGTATCAGTATTATTTCTTGATTTAATAATGGCGGTGTCAAAAAAAAATTGAATGTAAGATTTCAGAAATAGAACTATTTTTTTTTAAATAGAATACCCTCTATGTTATTATTTAATTTAAGAGTTGAGAATGTTCTCTTTATAAAAGTGTAATACATGAATGGTGGTAAAATTGATGTAAAAGAAGATATTAAATTAATAAAAAATATTTAAAATAAATGTTTTTTTTTAAATATTTATTTGACCTGTGGACACTTTTATTGTAAATCTTGAAGATTTTAATAATAACAAAACGTTTAAATTCTTCGAATTTAGATTTTAAATACCTTATTCACCGAATCGAGCAATCCTTGAATTTGCATGAAAATCATGAAAAAAGAATCGAAAATATACTAAGAAAGTATTATAAAAATAATAAAAACAATTACATAAATTCCCTGCATCTCCACCAAAAAATATTTCTATTTAAATTACCCTGCACCTCCACCACCACAAAAAAAAAACAATCCAACAATTAAAAATCCTAACCGTAATTTAAATCATCTCTTCTAGAACTAGAAACTGAAGAAAATATCCCTATTTAAATTACCCTGCACCCCCACCACAAAAAAAGTCCAACAATATAAAAAAAAAACAATCCAACAATTAAAAATCCTAACCGTAATTTAAATCATTCCTTCTAGAAGTAGAAGCTGAAACCACGGGAAAATATCGCTATTTAAATTATCCCAGCACCCCCACCACAAAAAAAATATTACAACAATTAAAAAAAAATCCAACAATTAAAAATCCCCACCGTCATGTAAATCATCCCTTCTAGAAGTAGAAGCTGAGGCCACGGGTTCGGTTTCAGCTGCAGATTCTAAAGGAGTTTGCGACGAAAACATTTTACTACACTGTTGATCAACTCCTGCTAAAGATAAACTGGGCATTTCACTGTCCATTTAAAAACTTTAAACTGTTATATTTCCCGCGTTACGATTTAAATCCGACAGCGCACATATTTCTAATCTATATAAATATTTAAACATAGATTAAGAATGGACAGACAAATCAACAATTAATTTTTTGAATGTTATACACAATGTTTTGTTATTTTTAATGAATAACAATAACAAATGACGATTGAGTGTAATTTGTATAATATGTTCTTTCTCTATTTAGTAGGGTGTAAGAGAAGAATGGGTATACAGTGGACGGCTAACGTCATAAAGTTATGGATTGTGCAGTTTAACGCATGCGCTTTGGGTATGGAGACATTGTGACAATATTTGTTTATTTAAAAGCTCATTATAAAAAGTTTTTGAAAGTTTAATGAACTGTTTTATTATTTTATAGGTTAAATTTGACGTCAGATGTTTTTACGAAAATTTTTAAGAGGTTGAAATTTTTAATCAATTTTTTACATTAAAAATAATTCGTCTGCCATGAATCGCTTAAAACAGATTAGAAAACATCTTTTTCTAGGGCGGAGCTTATATAGTTACATCTATTTCATTAATTAATTTTATGTCAAGTTTAACATATTTCGGAATATCAAATATTTTACTTATACAATTTTCAATAAATATATATACGAGTACCTATTATAAACGAAGAGTAGTTCTTTATCTAGCAAATGAGTTTCAAAATATCTGTCTTTGTTTGGTACATGGATAAATAATTTAAATATTATAATAATCAAATGGGAGGAGCCTACTAAATTTGTGATAAACGAATTTCAATGAAAACTGGTCGACCAATTCTGCATGCTACTTTGTTTTCATATTTGAAAAATCGATTAAATTTTTTTTATTTAATACTATGCAGTATTTACACTAGAATGACAAAACGGTTTTTTTTTTGACAAAATAGCAACAAACTCTATATACCTTTTTTTTAACACTTTTCGTATAAACAATATTTATATTTTCAAGTAGGGATGCATAAAGCTTAATAACCCCCCCCCCTCTTCAAAAAAAAAAAATTAAATAATTTTTTATCATGCCCCACCTATTTATGCAAATTTTTTAAAATATTTCGAATTTATGTAAATGACCATATTTTAAATCAAATATTTTAAACAAATATGTTTATATTAAAAAAAAAAAAAAAAATGACCAAACCTCTAAAAAATAAACACATATAAAAATGGATACAGTTACTACATATACCATTATATGGTTCTATTTATAAATATGTATACATAAAAGCAACAAGTATGTTAAAAATTAACTCACGCTAAATCTTTTTGCTTGCATAGTTACATAAAAAAAATACATCGATTTACTTAGACAGACAGACAGACAGATAGACAGACACATAACGTAAATAATTATAAAACAAAAATCAATAATAATTCAAATATACATTTAATACACACATTTAATAAAAAATCATCCCATACCCATTTCATCTTGTATGTTCTCAAATCCCAGATAAAATCAATACATGAAAAAACGTTATCGTAATGCATACAAAATAAAAATAATATTAACAAGTCACCAAAAATTAAATTATTTATTACAATTCGCGATTAACATAAAACAGATATTTTAATACAAAGAAAAAAATGTATGGAGCATACCCATTATGTGTTTTCTAAAATCGTAGTCCTGTTCGATAGAGTTCATAATAACCAGTTCAAACCCTGGGGAAATTCTCGCCGAGCTGTTGGTAGCCACCTGAAACATACGTGAAGTTAGTAATAAGCATGCAGCATGTAATAACTCGATCATAGACTTTGAGTACGTTTACACACAGCACTTTTATTCAGGTTTAACTATAACCGATGTAATAAAACCGGATGTAAAAGTCCGTGTAAACGGCACTTTACACCCGACATAACTAATCGGGTTTAGTCAGTGGTGTAGGAACGGGGGGGGTTTTGGGGTCGAACCCCCCCCCCCCCCGAAATATTCAATGTTCTTAAAATATACGAAATAAATATAATAATTTTGAATTGAATTACTTTTTTTTTTTTTTTGATTATATAGTTAACTGTACTTAGTTCTATGACTTAAAAAAAGGTCTTCAATAACTACTTATTAATTAACTTGTGACCTTTTTTTTTTAGTCATAAGATTTTTCGATTAAAAATTATAATAATTTCGCATATTTTGGGACCCCCAACCTTAACCCACCCCCGAAATTTTTTCTTACTACGCCACTGGGTTTAGTTATGCTATTCCTCTTGGTCTACGGGAATAGCATAACTAAACCGGAATAGAGCAGGAATAAAAATGCGTGTAAACTGCATGGACATAGTTATACCTATTTAGCCAACCTCAAAAAATATAAGTATCTACGAAGTATAGGGATTTCATCGTAATGCACATTTGAAAAAGCGTTGTCAGTTAAAATATGGTTAAAACACTTGAGATGAAGAGATGGAAAACAAAAGAAACGTGATTCGTGGGACATAAAAGAGATGAAATATTTTTGAGATTTCTTGTTGGTACGCCATCGAACTTATAGCGTATTTCAAATCGGAATTATAATTCCAACTGACGTCACTTATTCTCGTATGTGTAAACACCACCACTTGAATCGGTTTAACTACATCGGTTATAGTAAAACCGGAATAATGGTGCTGTGTAAACGTACTCATAGACATAGAAAATAGACCACGCATCTGGTTCGAAAACAAAGACGTGTCAAAAGAAAGAGATGGAAACAGGTTTGGAATATACTTGTCCTTTTTTTAAACAGGAGTGTAACTATTTCATTCTTGGCCCCGAACATTAAAAATATTCATAGATATATATAAAGAGGTTAAAAAACAAAAAATAATTAACGTTATAAAAAAATTATATTTAAAAAAATGTCTAAATAAATTTCGAATTTTTTGACCCAATTTTAATATCTTGTTCTTCCTTTTTCGTAGCTTCGTAATGTAACCTAATATTCAAAAAAGATATTTAAAATTTTGTTAAGTAAATCTTGTATGTGCTGTTGGTAAATGCAGCAATCCACCTCATCATTTTGTAGCAACCACGTTGGAATTGATTTAAAACTATTATTAATATATATTTAATATTTTTGGTAGCAAAAATGTTATTTTCCCGGAATATCCGTTCATAATTTTGCAACTTTCTATCAGATCAATTGATGTTTTATTTTTTAATTTCCTCGATGAAATATGAACCATTATAGTATGTTTATTGTTTATATTATTTACTTTTCTAATAAAAAACTTATTGCACAAAAACCACAAGATAGATATACAAAAATATATCTGACAGAAATACTACCCTGAACTATAGTAAGCCACCAATCAGATTCTTAGAAAAAGAGATAGATCTATTCCAAACTACACTGCATCTCTCTCTCACTTTTTGAACAAATGTTACACCATTGTGTTAATACAGAATGCACTGTCCATGCTCTATGTCTCAAAGTATTGCTAAAAAATATTTCTCTCAAAATTAAAGAACCCAAAAATTCTGAAAAATAATTATATATATAATTATTAAATATCAAAAAAATATATATTAAAATTGAAATTAACTTTAATTAAAAATAATATAGAAAAAACCTTACCTTGTCAGTGGACAATTACAAATATTGCAACAAATTACGTATCATAAAAACACAATATGCACTAATATTTATTAATATACATAATACATATAATAAAATTAAACTATATTATGTAAACACTGTTTATATATTATCGTAACAACTTGTATATTACAAATTATAACACAGATTTCTATATTTTTCTCTCGCTCAATACTATTAAATGCATTAACATATTTTAATAAACAAATACATTTATTTATAATATACCTAAAAAATCGATTGATGTTTACAAAAATAAAAATGTATAAAAACTGAAGACAAGATAATTTAACGATGTGAATTATCGACTGTCGGGTATTATGTTTACTAACAAATGTATTTAACATGTTTTGTAATATATATGAACATAAGGGTGTGGTCAGGAATAAGATCCTTTTAAAGGATTACTATACATATGAGGACAATTTAACATAGTTAGGCACATAATTGGAGTGGACATATTTTTCATTTTTTTAATAATGTTTTTATTTTTTTGTTTAATTAATAACAAAAAAAATATATTAGAAAATATGTAATTGTACACCAACCTTCCTGTAATGTTATTTATATTACTAAATACAGTATTTTTATATCTATTTATAGGGTTAACTGGGGTAAAAGTGAAACAAAATACAAAAATGTTTTTTGACAGTTAACGATACAAATTCATACTTTATTTTTTTCTACTAGATGCGCTTATGAATAACCATTATGTCATTTGAACTGTACGATACAACAGTTACAACACGGACTTTAAAAATCAAAAAACTGTGTTTCATTTTTAACCTCTAATTTGGGAAAAAGTGAAACAGGCCTCTAATGGAAAATATTTCTCGAAAAATTAAAAGAAAAGCTACAAATGCAACTTTGGTTTATCTTCTTTGTGGTATATCCATGTGAAATTGTAACTTTAATTAATATCTGAGCTATACAGAAAGTTATGTGCAAAGAATTAAAATTTAATTGACAAATTTTGACATCGACTAACAGACATTGACAATGGGAGGGGGTGACACATTAAATGTACTGAATTAGAAATATGTGTTGATATTTGATTATTACCATTTCTGAATATTAATCTATATACATTTAACTTTCTTACAGCGTGATTTGATGACATTCGGCCAATAGGTGTCAAAATGGTGAATATTTAAACTAATTTATTTATTAATTATTATATTATCATAGCAACTGTTTTACATTGTTTCAAATTTGACGATTCTCTTATATCTTTTGTGTCGTAGTACTTATCATTAGCAAGTGTCCATTACTGCGTGCTCATTACTGGTTTTACTTTATCCATTACTGGAGAAAAAACATGAACAAAATTTAAAAAAACAAACTATATTTGCGGACTTTGGTAATTAAATTGATTAAATAAAAAGTTACTTGTTTTATTAGTAACATGAGTTCATGAGAATTGCAAAAAAGAAGCCCGTCAATCAACTTGCTCTTATAGCGGCCATAACTGGTGCCTTTACCTTATTTTGAGAGGTTTTACTATACTTACTTATCAAAGTTTGGTCGAGACATATGAATAATATTTAATTGACTGATAATATCGATTAACATACATTTTTTTATAATTGATACATGTATCTATATTAATCAAAAGAACCCTGGGAATCTGACATATGTCTCTATAATAGTTATAGAATACACTTCAATCTATGTATAGGGTAGATTGGGGTAAATATGAAACACGAAAAAAATGTGGTAAAAGTGAAACAAGCTTGCAACTAAAAAACTAATTTGTTTATAGGAGAATTATAAAAACTAAAGGTTTGTTAAAGCGACCTGAAAATATGAATCGCCTAATAAGTGATGTGTTACCCCTACAGATTTCCCTGTTAGTCGATGTCAAAACGTGTGAATTCAATTTTAATTCTTTGCACATAACTTTCTGTATAGCTCAGATATTAATTAAAGTTACAATTTCACATTGATATGCCACAAAGAAGATAAATCAAACTTGCCAAAGTAGCTTTTCTTTTAATTTTTCGAGAAATATTTTCCATTAGAGGCCTGTTTCACTTTTTCCCAAATTAGAGGTTAAAAATGAAACACTTTTTTCATTTTTAAAGTCCGTGTTGTTCGTACAGTTCAAATGACGTAAGTATTTAAAATGGTTATTCATAAGCGCATCTAGTAGAAAAAAATAAAGTATGAATTTGTATGTTAACTGGCAAAAAACATGAAAGATTTGTATTTTGTTTCACTTTTACCCCTACTTATTACAATTTTCTTCAATATAGAATTTGCTCAAGGAAAAAAAGGTTGTACAAATAATTCTAATGTGTCATCGTTGATTTATTAAATATTTTGTGAGTTGAGAAATTATAAAGGAAATTCAAATTATATATAGGTAATGCGGGGGGGGGGGGGGGAGAGATGTACAGAATATAATTAAATGAAGATTATTTAGTATATTCTCACTTTTATGTTTAGTAGCAAAATTTGTTACACCTATAAAAAAATAAAGGATTTAAATATTGCTTGAGAAAATATTTAAAAATAATGGTTAATTAATTAAATAAACAAAAAATCATTTTAAAAATTGAAGTTTCTATTTTTAAAATATTTTTACAAATTAAAATATAATCGATTTTCTAAAGATGTATAAAATTAAAAAACGAGCTAAAAAATTATTTTTTTTGTAAAATATTTTTTATAAAGAAAATGTAGAAAAATTATAATTGTCTTTCAAAATATTGGGACCACTGCTTTATACAGAATTTTCAATACAGTAAAATTGGCTTTTTAAACTATTTTATACACAAAAAAAAAATTACTTTCTGCGGTTGTAATTATTTTAAACAATAGGTTTAAAAAAAACTTTTCCAGTTTTTGTTTTTTCATAATTAGTATTTTAATTAAGGATATATGAAAAGTTTAAAAACAAAAGTTTAGTAAAAGGAATTATTTATCTTGTTTAGACAACTTTAAAAGTTTTAAAAGTCAAATTCAAGGTTTTAAAATATTTAATTAAATAAATATTCAACAAAAGTTTTTATTAAGAATTATAATTTACCTATTAAAATTTCATTTTAATAGGTATACAAATGAAAGAATGGGAGGGTTGTGACAGACAGACAGACAAACAGACAGACAGAGCGAAACTATAAAAGAGTTCCTAGTTTTGTACAGAACCTTAAAAATTTATCTAGGAACAAAGTAATATTTTTTATAGTTTTTTTTTTTTAATTCTGTCTACTTGCATCGATTACATGAAAACTACTGAACCGATTTTGATGGGACTTTCACTGTTAGAAAGCCTAAGACCCTATAATCGATTTATTAGAGTATATGATACTGATATTAAATATTAGGACAGGTTTGTATTAAAGAAAATTTACAATCGAAATAATCTAAAAAAAAAATTGAAAATAAAGTCATGGATACCTAAATGCTAATCTGAAAAAAAAATTGAAGATGCATGAAATTAAAAATCATTTTAATCATATCATTTATTAATTGGCACATTAGATAACAACTTTAACTTATTAAGTAAAATACAATTTATAAAGATTTTTTTTTAGTCTTTTTTAATAGTGAATTTTCCAAAAGGAAAATTCACTATTTTAATAATTGCATAGATTAGTTGCCTATCAATGAAAATTAGTTGCACAAATCACAAATAACAAATAAATAAGTATAATATTTAATTAATTAATTAATAACATATAAAAAATGATATTCAAAATTCATAGAAAAATATTTTTAATTAAGTACTAGAGCTTGCACGATTTGACATATTTGTTAGAATGGGCCTTAAATTAAATTAATCATATATATATCTAACAATATCTACAACAAAATTACATAACACAACAAATATACAGGGTGTTCAAAAAAACATTATACATTTTTATTTCGAAAAACTTTTCAGACAAAAGTTACCGAGTGGGGGTATTTTTTATTTCGTTAAATTAAGTTAAATACGAACCAATATTTTTAATAAAAAAAATTATTTAAATTTTAGTAAAATTATTTAATTTTATTAAAATTTAAAACTCTTAACTGGTATCGTAAATTTTACAAACGTGGGGTAGTTGGGGCCCCCACTGAAGATAAAGCAACTAGTTTTAATAATGAGACTGTGTTATCCAGTGTAAATTGTAAATAATACACTCATTTTTTGTAATCAAAATTTGTAGAATTAAAATCGCTTTCGACTTAAAAAATTCTTTGGACTTACAATTAGTTTCATATGAGTATTTATATAATAAAAAAAATTCATAATATCCCCCCCCCCCACCCTTATTCAAAACTGAGTAATTTTAGCCTGAAAGGTTTTTTTCTGTAAACAGCTTAGGCGGCTTTACACTATCAAAGAAATATGATAAAATTGCTTTGATCAAAGAAATATGATATTATGTAATATAATGTAATAAGTAAAACTTTTATAATATTTACCTTTATAATATTTCTATGATCATAGTTAATGACAGTCTCTTATATTTGATCAAAGTTTTTTGACGTCAAAAACAAAATGGCGACTGCCAAGTTATCACTGACAGTTATAGTTACATAATTATTAATATACGAATATCAACAAAATCCAGTATTATATGATAATCTTCTTATTGATTATAAAAACCACAATACACGGTTGTAAATTCAAACCTCGATCGCGTCAATTGACGAACATCCACGCACTGATATTCAAAATGCACCAAAAAAGAAGAAAATATCCCTAGATAATATTGAGAAAATATTATCAAATATTTTATGTAGTGTAATAAAACAAAATCTCGTATTTTATTAAAGAAATATGATCAAATCTTTGTCAAAGATCTTTGACATATTTATTTGATAGTGTAATAGCCGCCTTACGAAATAAAAATCTGTAGCACCCATTATAAAAAAAGCGTTCGCTTGTGCGTAATAATATGTATAATATCAACAAAACAAAAAAAATTATAAAGAAATTTCTCACAACCAAAATTTTTCTATATTTAAATAAGTTTTTTTTTAATTTGATCGCATCTTTAAAGACCCAAGGGGGGGGGTAGAATTACATATGAATCCAGACCCCCCCTTCCCCCCAAATCGCAGTTTTAAATTTCCAAAGATTTCGTTTGGGAGAAATTTTTTTAACTGTTTATTTGATGAATATAATTAATTTTTAAATTAATAAAAAAATTCTGAAGGTGCGTTTACAATTTTTTTTAAGTTACTGTTAGTTTTTTTTTGTAATTTTTTAAAAATATAAATTTTCAAATGATTTTTTGCTTTATTTTTTTTTTTGTATTAGCTGTCAACATTTTATTCTATAAAAATAATACTCTTTTTTGTTCTGTTCCTTAATTAATGACTTGTAAAGGAATATTTTAAACCAGTGGTTCTTAACAGATGCTCTTCAAAAACACGTATTTTCAAAAAAAAAAAAAAATGGGGGCTCACAAAAACCAATTGCGACTACATATATCTAGATTAAAAAAATACAAAATAACATTTTTACTAAAAAATGTATCTTCCCCTCCCCCCCCCCCCCCCAAAAAAGTATGTTTCTATCCAACCAAAATTTTTAAGACAGTAAAGTAAATGTTAGGAACCACTGATCAACTAATAAAAAAAATTTTAACTCCACTTTTTGTTGAATAATAAATTGATAAACATTTTTTTTTATCTTTTATATTCATTCTTCAATTTCTTATAATATATTTATGTACTTATTTCCTATATTAATACAAATAGGTACTAGAACATGGACCCATATATATAAAACAGTAGCGTAGATATATTTATTTAAAAAAAAAATAATTTAAATTAGTTCAATTAAAAAAAAATATACTTCTTAAAAATATTCAAAAACTCGGAAGATCTTTTACTCAAACTTTAAAATTAACAACACAAAAACTTTTAGACCAGCCTTTATAATTCTGCCAAAACAAAACTGAAAAAATATCTTTTTTTGGAAGTTATTCGTTGATTTTTTTTGATTTAAAATAATTGCATTTATATAATTATTTATAATATATTTTCGACCAATCACTAGCCTTCTTCGATTCATTTGCAGTGCCAGATTAAGGGGAAAAAGGTGCCTCAAAAAAAATTCCTCAATTTACGTGTGAATTTTTTAAATCCTTCTAATTTAACTATTTCAATCACGTAAACGGATGGATTAATATAAATATATATAAATATCATAGACACTAAAGGCGAGGGGCCCTAAATCATCTCAATCTAGCTCTGTCCCTTTGCAAAACTTAAATGTTAAATAATTATCTTTATTGTTCCATTTATTTGTTGGCAACAATTGAAGAATTCATTTAAGGAAACGGAAGTAACGAAATTTCATTTAAAAAACACCACTTCCGGTTTTATCGAAAATAGATAAATTTTGCTGAAATTAAAAAAAAAATTTGATGTTAAACTTCTTTAGACGCGTTCAGGGTGAAATTTTAACAATGCAATGGAAATAATTTAAAACACCATACGATAGAAAAAAATATAACATTTAATACAGATGTTTTTGCCCCTTGTTTTATCGAATTTATATTCTAAATAAGAATTAAATACAGTATGAATCCAAATATAGAAAGTTGTACACAGGATGTTAAGTTCGTGATAGTTTTACAAAACAGGATATTCAAAAATAAAAATTTCCATGAAATATAAAATATAAATGTAATGAAATTTCATCTACCTCCCGTTTACTTGCATAGTAAGTACTTATTTAATAATTTGGCAGAACACGTATAAGAAATATATATAATACCTCTGCATACAACAAAATTTCGCTATTCATTTTAATTACATTACTAAAAAAAATTCTACATTTCAGCTGCAAAAACTTATCTCCAATACAGCCACACGCTCCAAAGTTTTAATTCGAAAAACGTCCGTAAGTCGAAGCAACCGACGTAACTCGGGGTATTGTGTTAATTGCGCATAAAAAATCACGACAAGACACATACAAGAACTTGTTACCAGTGCGCACCGCAAATATGTGCTCCGTAATGTCAGCGGCGCGTTTAAAATAAATATCAACTAAAAAGATTTTAATTTTAATTTTAATTGAATATCATCAATAGCGAAATTCTACTGTATTTTATATCTCCAACAATATTCCCCTGCCAAGTTATCGTTTTCTTCCTTCCATTTTGGCCATTCAAAAGGCACTTCATAAAAAAAAACAAGATTTCCATCTGACCCCCAATTACCAGCTTAACTAATCTTCTTGCCCGTTTCATGCTTCGCCACCTTCCCCCACAATTCCCGCAGAGACGTATCAATCACTTCCGGATTTCCGAACAACCGGACCCCATTGCTGAATACATTCAATACATCCAAAGAAGTGTGCGAGATATTCAACCTATCCGCCAGCGTTCCAGTTAAGTGTACATCGTCTATCCAAAAATACTCCGATTTTTGCGCTTCCTTGTACAAATCAAAAACCACATCCGGTGAGTAAATAATTAACCACCCTGGACAGTAAGTAGGATACCAACGGTTCTTATAATCCTTAGGGGAAACCCTCCACTTGCTTCTGAAAGTTCTCTTCACCTTTGAATTGTAAACAGGAGAACAGACTATCATTTTTCTAGCACCAGATTGGAACACATCGTTATTAAATATATCTACCATTGCATTCGTATTAATAAATGTATCATCGTCAGTTTTTACGACATATTTAACATTAGGACAATGATAAATGACGTACTTCAAGCCCATTACATGTTTATAAGTCAAATTCTTGTAACTATCCAAGAAATTCCCTTGAACAATATCATGAAATCTTTCGTTCTCTGTTTCTATATCTTTCTGGAGCGTTTGATTCTGAGATTTTGCAAGAAGGAACAAATGGTACATCATATTCCTTGGTTTTCCCCATGTTTCCCTAATAGCCCTTCTCCTCTCCTTATTCTCAGGGGCAGAATGGGTAATTATCAACACGATAGGAGTTGCGTTATGGCAAGGAACATTGATGATTTCAAAAACAAAATAATCGAATTGAATTAACGTCGTGTAATCCCAAATTGGTAGAGTGTCGACAGCGAAAGGAGCAGTTGTAGATGGTAGATTTGTCGAATTTGTGCTCAGCAGTTGAAAGTTTAAGCTTGGAGATGTTGAACTGTTGATGTTGTTGTATTCGGGGTGCGGCACTGTGCTTATTTGCCACACGAACAGGCACAGGCAAAGAAGACAGACGGTCAGGAACAAAGACCGCCGTTTGTCTAACGATACCATTTTAGAGATGGTAGTCGCGTGGTTGACATTTTTTATCACGAGATGTCACTGCGAACACAAAAAAATAAGTGTTAGTAGATGTACAGTCACCTGCATTAATGGTCTTGCAGTTTGTATTCATTTTCGTTTATCACAAACTTAGTAGGCTCCTCCCATTTGTGCAATTATAATATTTAAATCATTTCTCCATGTATCAAACAAAGACAGATATTTAGAAATTCATTTGCTAGATAAAGAACTACTCTTCGTTTATAATACATAGGTACTCATATATATTTGTGCAATTAAATTATTATGTAATCTATTGAAAATTGTATACGTAAATTTTGTGGCAATAAATATTTGATATTCCGAATTTTAGTATTTACATATATTAAACTTGATACCCATGATGTTTGTCTTTAAATTTGGAATCTGTTGTAGCCTTTAGGGTGCCAGACGAGTTCTGCATGCGACTGTACTTTAATTTAAAAATCCCCCCCTCCTACCCCTCCCACTTAAATTGTTGAAAATATAAGGACAGAAGTTACATCGTGAGAAATATTTTTCTCTGTTTGTTTGTTATCATTTTCACGGCTAAACCGCTGAACCGATTTTGATGTAATTTGGAAGGGAGATAGCTTGCATCTTGAGGAAGAACATAGGCTAGTTTGTTTCCACAAAAATTTATTAGGTAAAAAAATGGGTGTATATATATTATATTATACTTTTTTGGTAGACATCTATCGTGCAAATGCGAAACTAAAAACCTGTTTTTATCGACTATCATCATAACAGAAGTCTGTATTACCGCGCGGACGAAGTCGCGGGTAAAGCTAGCTTTTTTATAAGGCCCTAAAATGGCAGATTTCTAGATAATATTATCAACTGTTACGTAGTAAAAATTGCTATTTATAAATACCGATTAATTCAAATCTGCATATTATTCCAATGCCAAGGTCTAATCAATAACACGAACCTGCTATTATATAAAACGTTCAGAAGGAGAAACCAACTAAACTACAATTTTTGTCAATTTTCTAATTTTTTTTTGAAATAATTTTTTTTATAATTTTTAGAAAGCATTTATTTTCAGGACTGTTTCGAAAATTTATGAAAAATAATTGCAGTGAACATCTTCAGGGCTCTTCTAAAAGTGCAATGTGTGACGTAACACTGGCCAATAACACAACCAAACCGACACGGCTTTTACCCAGTAGCCAAGATCCGTGTACTTGATATATTCATTTTTCTTGCAATTTAGACTTGGGAGTAGCCTTATTCGAAGTAAACGAGAATTCTTTCTCGTTAAGCAATGCTATATTCTCTTCGTTTACCCATTTTTAACGAGAAAAAATAATTTTTACTACTTAATAATTTAACATATTTTTTTTAACAAAAGAAAACTAAATTCTTGTAATTTAAATTACTTAATTGTAATTTAACTGTATAAGATACACTGCCAACACTGTTTTATCAAATAAACATAGATTTCAACTGACTGGGGTCTTTTGATTGAATAATCATAAATAAACAAGATAACTTGTCTATCGCAGATTAAAACATGTCTAAACTGTTACTAATATACTAGAATGATAAATTAAAACACAAGGGCGCCCATTGAAGCCATTAAAATAAACAATTTTAATACATCCTTATATTCATTTTTCCGAGGGGGGGGGGGGGGGGTAAGTAGTTAAAGGTAGGTAAAAAAATGTTTATACCATGTTAAAATGAATAACCAAAGCAGCGGAAATTTACCCTCTTTCCTATTTTTTTAACAATATTAAATAAAAGAAAACAAATTTTTGACGCCCCTCCCTATTGTTCCAAAATTTAAAAGGGGGGGGGGGGGGCAAAATAAAATACTGTTTGAAGATCCCTGCTGGCGCTATTTTTGAGTTAGAAAAAAATAAAAAATCAAGTGCGTGCCCAACTTATAAAATATGGCAACTCTAAAACATCATTTGTTTATTCAAAGAAAAACTCTTATAAAGAATTAAAATTAACTGATGACGCTATACAAAAATATGCGATTCGTCCCCATTTTTTGGCGCACATGGTAATTGCTATAAATAATTATGACAATCCAAGCTTTGCATTTATAAACAGTCATTGCATTGTTTATCAATTGTCTGACAGAAATGACGAAATCAGATAACTATCGGCCTTATCAATTTGCATAGCTTAATTAGTCAGGGCTGTATCAATTTGTGTATCAATGTGTGATTGGTGCATTTTGAAATGCCGCCTCGAAACTAACTGATAAATTTTAAATTAATCAACAGTATTTTGTTTTCAACAATTAAATACATTAATGAAATTAAATTAAGCATCCTAGATAAAATTATAATAATATTTTTTGGCAGATATAAATTTGAAAACAAAATACTAATTACTTTTTTTATTAAATTTTGTGGCGGCATTTCAAAATGCACCAATCACACATCGTTAAATCCCAAAAACAGTAATGTCCGATATTATAAAGGAGCTAACAAAATTTGCTAGCTAGCAATTACATTCAAATGGGGTATTAATTCTGTACTAGTATCTATGGATTAGTTATGGAATTTAGAGCAGTGACACTTCAACTAATTGTAACACAGTTGGCATCTTTGACCGTACAAAATAATTTTCATAACATCACCACTGTTTTAATACCGTTGGTGTTTACTTACTACAATGCGTGCGCGAAACTTGTCAAAGTCATCAACAAACTCCAAAAGAACTGTCATATAAGTTTGATATCTCAGTTGAAAGTGCTTGCTAGCTAACAAATTTGTTAGGTCCTTTATGATACCGGACATAAACCTTGCTCTTAATGTGGCCAAGATTGGTACCATTTAAAAAAATACGTACAGGTATCTCCAAAATTAAATTTTTAGAATTTAAAGATAAAGTGATTTTGAATTATCATCAGATTTTAATAACATTTTTGAACCCATAACCTTACTTAATAAAATATTATTTTTTCATTGATTTTTTTAAGACATGGGGTACGAAAAACGATGCCTTCACTATCACATGTGAATAAAATATATCTACTAATGTTTTATCAATAAAAACACCACGTGTATGAGTGTAAAAATAAACATATGTGAAAAATTTACACCACGGTCAGTTACATAGAGTTTCTGAGAACTAAAGACATTGCACAGGGCCGTGAAAAACAAATTTCAAGCCTTTCTAGAAAAAGTTAAAAAATGGGTGTCTGTCAGGATGCACAGTCAGTGCCGGCTTTAGCAAATCTGGCGCCCTGACCGAGATTTATTTTTCCGCCCTCTCTCCCCCTAAAAAAATGTTAAAAAATCACCGAAAGTGTCAATTAAAATTGATAAATTAACAAATAAGTTGAATAATTCATATCTCAGCTTGGCGCGATCCTACAGACTAAAACTTTTCTTTTTAATATAGCTTACATCATTAACTTTAAGACTAGCAAATGCCCTAAGACCCTTGAGACCCCCTTCTCCTATTATTAACAAATTAAAATTGATAAATTAACAAATAAGTTGAATAGTTAATATCTCAGCTTGGCGCGATCCTACAGACTCAAACTTGTTTTAAATATAGCTTACATTATTAACTTTAAAACTATAAAATGCCCTAAAACCTATTATGAACAAATTAAAATTGAAATTATATTTTTTAGTCCCTCTTTTTTTGATTTCAATTAATTTAAATATCAAATTTCGTACATTTAAAAAAAAATTATCGATTTTAAAGCTTTTTTGTATGGATTTGACTTTAAATACGAAGGAAGTTGCTACTATCCTAATCAATAAACAGTATGGCATAAAATACAAATAGTTTTTTTTTAATTTCTCATAAGGTTAAAAAGGTTACAGTTTAGGCGTCCACCTGCAGGAGGGGAGCATTTTCAGTACTTCATTTTAGAACCACTGGTGTACTGTTTACAATTAAAAAAATAACTTATTGTATAAATTCGTGAATCCATTTTTTCTGGATCAATATTTTTTTACCGAATTTTTTACGTATGTTAACAAAAATATTTTAACTAATTACAAAAAAATATCCATACTGTGACGTATACTTATTTATTGACCTGTTTACTACCATCCCCATTTCCAGCCCCCCCCCCTCTCTTTCCCAAGTTCCACCCTGTTTTGTTTTTAACGTGTTTGAACGAACCATTTATAAATTAAAAACACAAAAAACTCTATAAAAATTATAACAAGTAACATATGTGACACATTTAATACATTACCAAGCAAAATATATAGGGAAGACACGGAAAAAAATCGATTTTTTATGCATTTTTTTTGAGTATGTATATATTCAAATATGTGTAAAAAAAATTAAATTAAAATTCCGGAAATTGCCTGAATTACAGTCAATTTAGTGACAGTGTGACCCTCAGAAAATTTTTAAGTATTTTTTTAAAAGTATGTATATATGTATTCAAATATGTGTAAAAAAAATTAAATTGAAATTCCGAAAATTGCCAGAATTACAGTCAATTTAATGACAGTGTGACCCTCAGAAAATTTTTAAGTATTTTTTTTAAAGTATGTATATATATTCAAATATGTGTAAAAAAATTTAAATTTAAATTCCGGAAATTGCCTAAATTACAGTCAATTTAGTAACAGTGTGACCCTCAGAAAATTTTAAACGCATTTTTCTCGAAAGAACTTTTTTCGATCTTGCCCCAATTTTTCTTGTCCCAAATTTATTTTTTTATTTTTTATAATCGCAGTGGCTAAATATGTACGTAGCCGATTTTTGAAATTCTGATAATTACTATTTTTTAAGACAGTTTGAATAAAAAAAATATCTTAAAAATGAAAAAAAAAATAAAAAAATAAAAAATACTGCTCTGAAACTTCGTGAGTGGATTCATTTTGGCGTAAAAATAAATAAAGGGTATTTTGCCCTGACCTACGCCCTGAAGCATGCCACATCAAAAACGCCCCAATTCTCAGAATTTTCGAAAATAAAAAAGTTGTAGGTTACGCCAAAATGAATCCACTCACGAAGTTTCAGGGGAGTATTTTTTATTTCAAAATTTAAAGCCGGGATCGAGGTCTATTTTCGACAAATTATAAAAAAAAAAAAATACAAATGTGGCCCTGCCTTAAAACGACCAATAAAGTACAATTATTGGCAATTAAAATCGAACAATAATGTCAATGATTTATTGAACCCATTTTAACCGTATATACTTAACAAGCTGATATGAATTAGTTATATTTATGTAATATAGAACTTTTAATGCTAGGGTTTTTTTAAACTGGAGCATAAAAATTTAAATAATATTTAATATGAAAGGACAGAAAATAATACAACTTTAAAATAACTGCAATTATATATTTATGATACAATTAGAATTAATTATGTATCAATATCTTAAATGACCTTTAAAATTAGGTAATATATATATTAAATCTATATTGGAACGATTAAGTAAAAATGTTACGTATATTTCTAAAAATTTATTTGTTTACATTTGTTACAAAACAATTTTCATGTAACTGATAATTGTTTCATGGCTAATTTTAACATTAGTTTATTCTATATTATTAATATTATATTTTTATATAATAAAAATATAATGAAATAAACAAATATTATAAAATTACGAAAGAAATAATATTACAATATCTTTTTATCATAAAAATATATCGATTTTAAAATTAGGTTATTTCTTACAAAGTAACCCATAAAATGTTTATACTATAATTTTTTCAAGATGCAAAGTAGCATATGTCCTTCCTCTGAATGCAAGCTAACTCCCTGCCAAATTACATCACGATCGGTTTATTCGTGAAAAGGTAACATACAAACATATTTCCAATAATTCAAATTTGCACACTCGAATAAATTAAAAATCAGAACGAATAAAAACCTAAATACATTCGTAACAACTGACAAGTTTCTAAATTTAGAATAAGAAAGAGATATAAATAAAATTCATTAAAAATAAATTAATACCTACAATATTTGTAACAAAACAATCTAAAATTATATTAAAGACACACCTGGCTCATTACCTTCACAAATTCATGTATTTTTAACGGTTATAAACTTACCTAAAAAAGATATCCACATGTCAAAAACATTTCACTTTCTTTTTCTTTAAAGAAATATTAAAATTAAACGATAAATCACAGTAAGTAATATCTAATTAATATAACACATTAATTATAATATGTATGTACACAGTACACAGTATATTATTTCGTGTCTGTCAGAACACTAGCACCACGCACTTCGACATTAGTTGGGTAACTATGAAGATACATATACGTTATCCATGTGCCAGGATGCTGCGCAAGAATCTATTGATTTTTTTTGCAATTAAAACTGATTTTATATTCGATGAAATATAATATGTAAACGTGTAAAAACAGTAATTAGTTTTGGATGTGGTTTGAACCACACAAAAAATTGTTTATACATGAATATGAGATATAATATTATTTTTTTTATTTATATAAAGTTTTGTACATAAGCAGAAATACATAAAAACAAAGTTTTTTTTACCTATTTTCATAAATAATTAAGATAAGAAACTTTTTGTTTTGTTTTTATTATTTTATCGCAATTTTATCATCGTAAAAGTTTTTAGGGACTTTTGTATTTTAATTATATATAGCAAACTTCAAATTGATTTTTGTGTATTATTTAAAAAAAACACTTTTTATTGTATTTTATTTTTTTATTTAAATATTACTTACATTCCATTATCTCCATTTTAGATAGTCATAAAATTTCACTAGAAAATAAAATAAACATGGTTTCTTTAGAAAACATAAATCCTAATATCTACAAGAAAACTTCCGACAGACAAATTTCAGATAGAGAATTAGACAACGATGAAATAGACGAATTCGATAGCAGAGAAATATTCGGTAAATAAAACAAAAATTTATTTCTACGTAAATCATAACCTCAAATTTTTTTATTTTAATTTTTCAGATCTAATTCGTTCTATCAACGATCCAGAACATCCTCTAACATTAGAAGAACTGCGCGTTGTTGAAGAATCTAACGTAATTGTAAACAATAAGAATAATGAAGTCAACATTTTATTTACGCCAACGATACCTCACTGCAGTATGGCAACGCTAATAGGTCTTTCTATTAGAGTTAAACTACTTAGAGCTCTACCGCCTAGGTTTAAAGTGCGAGTGGAAGTGAATCCAGGTACTCATACATCAGAAAAGTCGATCAATAAACAGCTTGCTGATAAAGAACGAGTGGCCGCAGCTTTAGAAAATAATAATATTATAGCTACTATCAACCAATGTATTGGTACAAAATAAGTGTAAAATATTAATAAATATAGAAGAAATAAATAGTTTTAAATGACTTAAAAACGACTTTATTTATTCATCAATAAATACAAAAATAATATAACAACATTTTATCGTTTCTTTGCACTAATGTCACTCGCAGAAGGTTCGGTTTTTGGTTTAGTTGGGTCGTACTTGTACGTTTTAATCATCGGACCGCGTCCCGCCCTCTGGAACTGCATATCGTTGATCCTCTGTCGCTCTTCAATCTCTTTAGCGATTTTCATATTGTTCCAAGCTAAAAGATAAACCGGTTATTTACGTTTTAGCAATTTTACCGCAGACTTACATTCTTTAATTCCTGCGACAAACGGTTTCGGTTTTGACGGTAGATTATCCGGATTATGCGTAACGAGGGGTTCTATTTTAAAGTAGCTTCTAACTTTGGGGATTCTTAAAAAACCGACTTGCATCAAAGAAATGAAGTTAGTCGATACCCAGTAACACAAGATTGCCCCCGGGAAGTTTACTGTGAACGGTAAGATGCAGATAGGTAACGCCCGTAACACATATCGCATTGTTTGTAAGTTTTGTGAGGAGAGTCTTGCAGCGTCTGTTCCAACCTGAAAAGAAAACGTCGGTTATAGAAAAACCGAAATTTCATCAAATCTTGAATCGATCGTCTTACAAAAATCAACAACTGTTTAAAATGTGCACAAATATCCACTCTTTCCAATAAACTAAAAAACTAACCTCAATTGTGACCCACATCGTGAAACTTGTAATAATCGGTAACAAGAACAACGGATCTGGCATCGTCAGATCTGTGAACCAAAACAATCCTCCTTGATGCATACTGTCCACAGGAACATTAGACATCTCTCTCAGTCCCATGAAAAACGAAACAAACAACGGCATCTGTAAAAAACAAAATTCTTAAGTTTAGCACGTACACTCAGATTTCATACTTTTGTATGTTAGTAAAAACTTACTTGTTATTTAATTAATAAATACCTGAGCCAACGGTACGACCATATTCTTCAGAGGATTCAACTGTTTCTCTTTCATGAATAGCATCATCTCCTGTCCATATCTTGCAGCGTCAAGTTGGTTTCCAGTCTGTCTTGCTTCTGTCATTTTCAACTGAAGCGCTTGAAGTTGAGGCATGTTGTTATTCATTTTGGCTGCGTTTCTTTGCGCGGTTATGACGAGAGGGAAGATTATAATACGTACACAAATGGTGCCTATTGCAATTGCCCCCCACCACGGTAAACCGCAGTCTATGTGGAGATATTCTAAACAGTTTTCTACAATTCCTACCGGGGACCATCCGCCTAAACCTATACTAGCGAAAGAAGGTTCCCCGCCTCCCGTATTCACTATAGTTTGCGCTGTGTCTAATATCGTGTTAATCACAGGTTCTGGAGGCTCTGGAATATCATCTAAGACTGAACTAGAATCTAATATTTGAGTTGTTTCTGATGAGTGTACAATATTTTCTTTAATTTCTTCATTTTCGCTGATTTTTTCGAATATAGTTTGAGTTTCATTGTTGATTTCTAGAGGCTTGCTTATATTTTCTAATATTATGTGTTCTCCGGTATTTGTACTTGCAAATCTTGTTAATATTCGTTTATTTGATATATTCTGACGCCAGGTATTATTTATTATTGTGTTGTTTCTTGCATTTTGCTGTATATGAAATCGGCGAACGTTATTTTGTAATGTTAGTTTTAAATCGCACTGAAATAATATTAGTTCTGTTTATGTTTAACGGGATTTTGTAAAATGTATGAAAGTTTTACCTTGAGTATACAGCAATTTGTGTAAATGTTCTGTCTAAATAATACTTTACAATTGGATAACATTGTCGCGTATTTATTTTATTTCCATAAAGTATTTTCAAAGTTGATTTCTCCTAACCTCTCAATCGCACCATATGACAGCTGAAAATTAGATATCTAATTTACCGACTATTTTTTTTAATTCAAATTTTAAATTTTTAAATAAAATATCTAAAGATAATTAAGAAATATATACTTTATGATAAGTACATAGGTGTGTATTTATGGTACATGTCCTATATTTTTAACCTTTTTAAACCACTTTCCTCATAATCTTTGTCGGGATACTTAAATATCCCGTATTTTTGTAATTACATTGTTTAATAATTTTAAGCGATATTATAATAAATATCTAAAAAGAATCTTCATGATAGTACGAGACATTAATATTTTCTATCGTTTTGAAGTAAAATAGATAATTATTTTCTTGTGACATATCAAAAATGTATTACTATGGTAGTTCGCACAGAATGTGAAAAAAATAAGAAAGCTTTGCACAAAATTTGTAAACAAAAACCTATAAATAAATTTCCTATCAAAATTATTGTTTGATGTGTATTTTTAAATATATAACAAAATTATTTGTAAAAAAACAACCTTTCTATAAATTTTATGTATAAAAAGTGTACTAAACAGTGTAAAAATGGCTATGGTGTTAAGAAAATGTGGTATGAACTTTCTAAGATCGCAGTTGAATCTACTAAAAAGATTTTCACACCCTGTGTCTTGTGCTGAAAATGCTGGCGACAATGGTCTTATTATCGGTGTGTACAAGGATCCCGAAAACGAAGATTCTGTCTTGAAACTAACGTCAACAGGTGAAAAATATAATAGAATGACTTGTGGAAGATTGATGCAATTATTAAAAATATCCGGGCCCCCTCCAAAGCTCGGAGAGTCACGTATATTTTATAACATAGAACCGACCTTTGAAATGGTTACCGTAGTCGGTCTCGGTAAAGAATGTAGCGGGTACGATATATTAGAAAAAATGGACGAAGGTAAAGAAAACATTCGCGTCGCAGCTTCCGTCGGCGCTCAAGCAATTCAAAACCACAACAAGCGAACGGTGTTCGTCGAGAGCTTCGGCCATTCGGAATCAGCAGCCGAAGGGGCCGCTTTAGGAATCTGGGCGTTTCAAGACAACAAAGCAAAGCACAAGCGTTTACGAATACCTTTCCTCGAACTCCACGACGACTGCGATTACACTGGATGGCAAATCGGGCTCCAGAAAGCCGCAGCTCAAAACCTAGCCCGACAGTTAGCCGACACGCCAGCAAATCTGATGACACCTACACTGTTCGCCCAAACAGCGGTTGAAATATTGACGAAATCCGGTATAAACGTCGAAGTGAAGGTCAGAGGTTGGGCTGAAACTCAGAACATGAACGCTTTCCTCCAAGTCACGAAGGGAAGCTGCGAACCACCGATATTCTTAGAAATCAGTTACTACGGTACGGGTAAAGAGGAGCGCCCGATTCTCTTGGTCGGGAAAGGCGTCACCTTCAACAGTGGCGGTTTGTGCATCAAATCGCCTAAAGGCCAGAAGTACATGCGAGGGGATATGACAGGTGCAGCTTGCGTCGTAGCTACAACTAGAGCCGTGGCGAACTTAGAGCTGCCTTTAAACATACGGGGGCTGATTCCCTTAACAGAAAACATGCCCGGTTGTTCCGCGATGAGACCTGGAGATATCGTGACGGCAATGAACGGTAAATCGATCAAGTTGGATCACACGGATAACGCGGGAAGGATGATGATGGCCGATGCTTTGACTTACGCCGCGACGTTCTGGCCGCGGTTCATCTTGGATATAGGTAGCATGACCAAGGACATGAGTAAAGGTTTAGGATGCGCCGCGTGCGGAGTCTGGTCTAATTCTGAATCCCTCTGGAGGTACATGGAGGCTGCGAGCATGCACACGGGAGATCGCGTTTGGAGGTTCCCTCTGTGGAACCACTTCACGCACCTGATCACTCACAACCACAACGTGGACCTGAAGTCTAAAGGGAGGGGCAAGTCTAGCAACAACAAGGTGGCCGCTTTCTTGAATGAGTTTGTGCCTTGCGGGGAATGGATCCACATGGATTGTTATAACACGGTCGTGTCGAATGGAACGGACTTCCCGTATCTTCGAGAGGGTATGTCCGGAAGGCCGACGCGCACTTTGGTCGAGTTCCTCTCGCAAATGGTCTGTCAACGTGAATGCTAGTTTAATAAAACGCATATACTAGAGTTTTATTGTGTATTGTTTAATTATTTACATTATTTTGGACATTGTTGCATTATTTTTTTTGCAAATGAATTATTTGTTATTATTTTTGGCATTTTTGTAATACTAGTACAATATATTATTCTATTAACAAGTTTGTAAATATATATAAATTATTTTAATAAGTACATCTGGTTAATAAAAAATTAAACACTGTTTATTGTAGAATTAAAATATTTTGAATTTTCAGGAAATATATTCCATTTTTATAGTTTTTAGAATTTTTGTCTCTTTCTGTTTCGATTTCATATTTTCATACGAAAACTACTGATCCGATTTTGATGGGACTTTCACTGTTAGAAATCTTATTAAGAACCTTCAATTAATTTTAGTGTTAATGGAATTAAGGCAGGCCCGTATTCATCAAAATTTATAATCAACATTTTATAATAAAAATATCTACAACTCGAAAACTACTGATCCGATTTTGATGGGACTTTCACTGTTAGAAAGCTTATTAAGAACCTTCAATTAATTTCGGTGTTAATGGAATTAAAGCAGGCCCGTTTTAATAAAAATTTATAATTTACATTTTATAATAAAAATATTCACAACTCGAAAACTTCTGGTCCGATTTTGATGGGACTTTCACTGTTAGAAAGATTATTAAGTACCTTCAATTAATTTCAGTGTTAATGGAATTAAAGCAGGCCCGTTTTAAATAAAATTTATAATTTACATTTTATAATAAAAATATCTACAACTCGAAAACTACTGATCCGATTTTGATGGGACTTTCACTGTTAGAAAGATTATTAAGAACCTTCAATTAATTTAGGTTTTAATGGAATTAGAACAGGCTCGTGTTGATAAAAATTTATAAGGGACATTTTATAATAAAAATGTCTACAAATCGAAAACTACTGGTCCGATTTTGATGGGACTTTGACTGTTAGAAAGCTTGAAGAACTTATAATTAGTTGAGGCTATAATTGAATTACGGCAGGTAAGTATTAAAGGGAATTTCCGTGACTTAAAACAGTGTTTAATTTTGAATAATGCCATACGCACCCGACAAAGATATGTTCTATATATTGCTAACAATAGCTACGTACATGTTTTCTTCACTTCCGTGAAACTAAACCAGTCATGTAAAATATTGAACCAATTTTGTTTTTAAATCTACAGGTAAAAGTAACTTTATAGTTATTTATATTATACTTTTTATTCACAACGTCGCTAGTTAATTAATTAAGTATAATAATGGAAGGAAACGATTAATTAATATATTCAGCAATTTACTAATTTTTATTACATTTGCATTTATTTTATTTCACAACTTAGAGCGTCTGTGTCTACCCGAAGCAAACGTTACGGCCTTTTTAATTCGCGGGAGTACTAAAGGCCCCTATACACCATCCAATCTGCAGGGCCGATTTGTCGGGAGGGTGAGTTGGGGTACTGCAGATACTGTTTTTTGAAAATAAAATTCCCTGACTACTAGAGGCCTAGTGGGGGGGGGGGGGGCAAGAAGTGATCGAGGGCCCCCCAGAATGTGCAAAAAAACTTTTTTTTCTTAAATTTATACACTTTTTTCTTCTTCACTGACTTCCCAGAATTTATAATAAATTCCCTGACCACTTTAGGCTTCCTTGACTTTCCAGAAAATGGACACCCTGAGATAGGCAAATCGGACCGACTTTTCGCGATATAATCGCGATAATAATAGTAATAATGAAGAAATTCTTTATATTAAAGTAAAAATTCATTACTTTTCTATTTTTTATTTTCATGGTTGTTAATAATATTGATATTTCTTTCAGTGTGGGTGGTGTATAGGGGCCTTTACTGACGATATTAAATACAATAGGGTCTTTTTTAGCGGATTTGAAGTTATGCGGTGCGATTTTTCCCGAGTTGTATTTTCAAATAGCGACGATAATAATTCTTATACAAAAATACAAAAAAATATTATTAATTTTCAATAAAATTAAATAAATAATATTATTATACAACTCTTGAGGCTTCCGCGGTGATCTTGATATGGATCTTGGCTTCTGGGTGTAAGCCGCGTCGATTTGGTGAAAGTGAAGAGCCCTGAAGATGTCCACTGCAATGTGTAACGAAACGTTGGCCGATAACACGACCAAATCGACGCGGCTTACACCCAGAAGCCAATATCCAAATAATATTATTTTAAGTTTTGAATAAATTTCTTTCAGATTTTCTGCGTTTTTTAGGCATTTTTATTTTTGTGAATTTTCATAAGCTAAAAAAAAAATTATTTAGTTTTTGTGTGATTTTTTACTATCCCCCCTCCCCCGAAATTGGCAATATACATTATTTAACTTAACATTCGAAATACATAAAAATAAAAAATTACGTATAACTAAAAAAAAATTTACCCCATTTTTTTTTCTGTGTGCACCACTGATGGAACGTATTTACCGCGTAAAAAGAGACCCTATGTGTTTTGGATAAGATCGACGTCTGCTTCTAATAATAAGACACGTATATTGAACAAGAATTCAACCTGCATTTACTAAAATGTTGAATACCACTGGCGTGATATTCAAAATATCTACTTGAGCTTTTTCAAGTGATTTACAACACTATCAAAAATTTTTTAAATCTATATATTTTTTAAAACACGTTAAAATTTACTAAAGTGATTTCTGAATGCGTGGATATTAAATATTTACTTTTTCTTTATAATATCTACAGGTAAATTTACCCCCCCCCCCCCCCCCCCCCAATCAAAAAATTATAACTTTTCATTATTTTCTAATTTTAGCGGGTAATTTTTTTTTAAATACTATCTAATACGAAAAATGTTGATTTCAACTTTATATTTTCATACCTAAGGGGCCGTCTGTATAAAATACGTCACGCAAAATTAACGCAATTTACCCCCCCCCCCCCACAAACTGGAAAAATTAAATTGATGTAGCAATTTTATCGTAGCACGAAATTGAAATTGAAAAATGTGCCATTCTTTCCCCCCTCTTTCTACCCCCCCCCCTCCTCCCCAAATGGCTCCTTTTTGCGTACGTATTTTATGGACGGTCCCTAATAGTGCGTTTTGACACAAGCATTTGTATTTTATTCCCAAACTGCAAAAGTTTTCAGAAAAATGTTATTACGATATTTTTATGTCAAAAATTTTGTTGCTTCAAAATAAACCATTGTTGCAGAGGCGGATTAAATGTCGAGAGCGCCCTAGGCAAGCACCTCATTGGCGCCCCTCCCTTCCACTGTTACGTAACTTTTCATATTAAATATAACAATGAAATTTTCGAAATTCAAATATTTTCTTATTGTTGCGTCTATATTTTGTTTGTTAAAAATTATCAAATCTTCTTTTTGTGCATACAAGAATCTTTGTATATTGTGTAAGTAGGTACATAGGTACTTACTGACACAGTTATTTTTTTGATATTTTTCAAAAATTTCGCGCACGCGCCCCTTTGTAACTTCGCGCCCTAGGCACGTGCCTAGTTTGCCTTATGGATAATCCGCCTCTGCATTGTAGTATAGTAGAACCTCTATAAGTCGAATAAAATACCCGTTACATCTATAGAGTTAAATATCTCAAAGAGGTTGAGTTTCTGGTAAAAATATTTTTTACAAAAGTTTGACCTTGGAAAGCATCATTAAGGTCAACTTTTATTTTTTTTTATGAAAACCTATTTTTTATTACGGTTTCTTAAACTATGGAAAAAATCAAACCACTTTTATCTCAAATTTAGCACAATTAAGATTTTTAACGCGAAAAATATAAATTTGAGAGAAAAATTACAAAAAAAATTTTAATTAGATCTAATAAAATTTTTTTTTTTAATTCTTTACCTTGAGGTTCTACTGTATATTATTTTCCGTTAGCGTAAAAAAAATGGAACGATAAGGGTGAAAAATAAAGAAGGACGTAAATTTTATCGTAATTTAAATTTTTTTTTAAAACGTTTTCTAATTTCAAATATTGAACTATCTGTCTGTTATTACGTAGTAAAATGGTAGAGTCAAGACGCACAGTAAAAATGTCAATTTTTGAACAGGTTAATATTAATTTCAATTTTCAATAGCAAAGTTAAAATTTATAAATTGTTGCAATTCCTATTAATACTTATTGATTTATTTGCATAATTGTCAATTTAGTTGTGGTTATTTATCAGTCATTACATTTAAATATAATAACAATTAATTAGTTAGTTATTCTAATTAAAACAACAATTAAAGGTATCGCTAAAATCATATTTTAATACATTAATCAAGAAAACAGAACAAATAAATAACTAAATAATATATTTTATATAAAACAGTATAAAAATAACGTAATAAACTCAACTAATTTCTTACTACAAAAATAAATCTATATGAATTAGTATAATGTATTAAAATATGTCAAAAAACACTCGAGTACACGAAAAAAATATTTTTGGTTTAAATGTGACAGTTAAAAACATAACCTCAAAAAAAAAATCTGTAAAAAAATAAGATGATTCTTGTATCTACTCAGTAAGTATGTATTTATACATAGAAAAACCTCCCTAAATGTATACACTGGTGACCTGACAACCTCTCTAAAAGTATAAATCTAGTTTTCCCCTGCATATTTAATAAAAACTCATTCTATATCAAATTAAACTATACAATTGTTTAAAGTGTAACTATTTCAGATTCATATTAATAGTGTAAGTAGGTATGATGGCTATGTTCCGATATACACTGTGAGCACTGGCCAGTGGTGATGACGTCATTGATCGTCGCCATTTACTACTGCCAGTACTGTAGCTTTATTGCATCTGTGCTCACAGTACTCTGATCACGTGATCAAAATTTGAATGCAACTGACAGAAGCAGATGCATTTAAGGTTAACTTTCGATGTATTTTTTATTATCAGGTTATTTGAAGATGAATTAATAACATTTATGGTATATATAATCAAAAGTAAGTATAAATAAGAATAAATAATTTAGCCTTAATTGAAATGCACTAATATAATTAAGCAAATTGACGCAACAATATAAATTTTTTGAATTGCTATTTTTTTCATTATTGAAAATAATATTTGAATTATTTATTTATTATTGTACTTTATATGATCAGAGGATATTAAAAGTGATGTCCTGCATAGAAATACTATGAATCTGGCCACTTGATCGTTATAAATATATCTGGTCTTTATTTTGACATTAGTTTCAAAACGGCGGTCTACAGTAACTGCAAAGTATTCCGTTATAGAAAATTCACCATCGTTTCCAGTACAAAATCTAAAACGGAACGTTCAATCCAGTAAAGTGGAGTGACGTCAGAAGTCACAGTGCTCGCAGTGTATATCGGAACATAGCCGATATTTCACAATCAGTTAAAAAGAATTAAACTTACCTGAAAGTTATAATCATTGTTGAAAAGTAAAACATAACCTCAAATAAATTTTATACTTAATTAATTAATTAAATCAATTTATAGATAAAAACTGATTGAAATTTAACTATTTTTGATTTATCAGTGTAATATTTCCATTTAATTATAAGTTAAACATAACCTCAATTAAAATACATTACAGAGATTGTAATTGTAATGTAATTTCGATTTATAATACCCTAAATCGCTGGTACTCGAGTGTTAAAGGTAAAATCGATAAACTATAGAACACGGTGTGCGGCGACACACATAAAATAAAATCAACAAGAGTTCAAAGGGCAGTTGTCGTACATTTAGGATTGTTCCGAGATGCGCCAGTCACTTGTTCGCGACTAGCGAACAGCTATAGCTATGTCTGCGAGTGTACCAAAGACGCGCTCGTGGACTCGGTGATAATGTTTGAGGTGTGCGGAGGGGGGACTTTCTTGTCCAGGGAATCGTACAGAGGGTACTCGCAACACAGTACGAACTTTAGGAAACGCGGCACCTCCACGTAGATAGCGGGAGGCAAAGGGATTAACGGGGACGTCGATTGTTTGTAATAACGATACTCGGCTGACCTGGAAGGGAAATTGTGTTAAAAATTAGTTTTTTTTTATATTATAACGAATTTACTTACTCTCTATATTTTTCATCGGAAGATTTCTCAAGTATTGGTATGCCGGAGAGGAAGAGCAAGATTAACGTAGTAAATATAGGCGACATGATTGCAATCCACTCATATCCTTCGATAACATTCAGCGACACTATGAAAACCCCCCACCACAACACGATTTCTCCAAAATAATTAGGGTGTCGCGACAATCTCCACAAACCTGCAAAAAACAAATACCCATATCCTTAATATAAAGCTCAACGTCTCTCTGTCTGTCTGTCTGTCCGTTCGTGCGCTTATCACTTATCCGATTTACGTGTTTTTTTTTTAATTCATAGGTACGTTCTCTGGCCAGGTTATAGGCTATATTTTGTTAGGTTAGGTAACATAACAACTAAGCAGTGACAATAATAGTAAATCAAGTCGGAAAAATTTTTGCCGTCGGCGCGCTGTTTTGTAATACGCTGCCTAAACCGTTCAATATAGAACAAAATAATGTATTAAAGAATTGTGTAGAATCAAAAGTTCTACAATAAAGTCCGCGCCAGCATATATCTAACTTTTATATTTAAGCCACAATGACTGCTTTTATGTTACAAAGAAAACATAAAATATTTGGGTTCTGTTTACGTGGACTTATGACCTGCAAAACATTAATCCTTATCGAAATAAATGATTTCATCGTCATAAGTACTTAATGTAGATATAATTTGCCATTTACAGCATCCGATTTGGTCGTATAGTTTAGAAAATATCGAAAGATACATATTGGAACATATTATTCGCGCGATTGTGACCGTGCGCGGGGAGCGGCGAGGGAACGTGCCAACACGCTGTGCAGAGGGGACAGGCCCGTATTCTTTTGATTGTCAATTGTTTATTTTGTTTTCAATAATTAACTTTTAAATTTAAATAGAACAAAAATTATTTTTACTTTTTGTTCTGATTCGTTTTTGTAAGGTAGGTAATTTAACTGTTATTTGGTTTTTATTACATTAATAACTAATCGTGTTTGTATTTAATTCAACTATATATTTTTTAAATCCTAAACAATAATTCCGTAGTCCACGCGAGCGAAAATGCAAAAGTGGCTGTCTGTCTCTCTGTTTCTCTGCCTGTCTGGCTGTCTGTCTGTCTCTGTCTGTCTGAATGTCAGTCTATTTCTCTGCCTGTCTGTCTCTATCTGTCTGACTGTCAGTCTATATCTCTCTCTGTCTGGCTGTCTGTCTGTCTCTGTTTGTCTGACTGTCAGTCTATCTCTCTGTCTGGCTGTCTCTCTCAGTGGCGAAGCGTCCATGGAAGCAGGGGAAGCAGTGCTTCCCTTACTTTATGGGTAAATTAATACAAATTGGTGTTTTTAGTTAATAAATAATTTTAAAATATTATTAGAATGTGCAACTCAAACATTTTAACCCAAAATATCATTTAATATTAATTTACACACTCAATTATAAAACTATAATACCTCTACGTCTTATTTCTTGTATTTTAGTCGATATTTGTGTGACGATTTAAGGAAATTTCACTAAAAAATTTTTAATTTTTAATTTAGTTAAAAGTATGTTTATTGTATAGAAAATGACGTGAAAAGTTGAATGTTTCAAACCGCAGGTCTGTATCTCAAACCGTTCTCGAGATATAGCCTCTCAAAGTTTCAGTTTTATCAAAATTTTGGAGAAAAAAGGCCATAACTTTTGAACGCGTGGTCGGAATTGATTTTAGTTAACGGATTTGAAATCAGCGTGTCAAAATCTATATAATGACATGTATAATATCTTAAAATTCGAAAAAAAAAATTTCGCGAAAAATCGAAAAAATTCAAAGGGGTATACCTTAAAAAAATGTCGATTTTTGATCAAATTTTTTTTGTCGGATTTTAAAGTATTATACATGTCATTATATAGATTTTGACACGCTGATTCCAAATCCGTCAACTAAAATCAATTCCGACCACGCGTTCAAAAGTTATGGCCTTTTTTCTCCAAAAATTTGAAAAAACTAAAACTTTGAAAGGCTATATCTCGAGAACGGTTTGAGATACAGACCTGCGGTTTGAAACAAACAACTTTTCACGTCATTTTCTATACAATAAACATACTTTTAACGAAATTAAAAATTCGAAATTTTTTAGTGAAATTTCCTTCAACTCGTCATACAAATATCGACTAAAATACAAGAAAATAAGACGTAGAATCATTTAGTTACTATATAAATATATAAGAAATTATTTTAAAAAGTAAAAGCTTGAATTTAAGGTGTTTCATAACTAGTTTTTTTTGTTAATAGGAGGGGGAGAATTGACAAAATATGCTTCCCCTAGTCAGTCTATCTCTGTCTGTCTATTTCTATCTGTGTGTCTGTCTGTCTGTCTCTTTTAGTTATCTTTTCAAGACTAAACTGCTGAACCGATTTTTATGAAATTTGGCAGGGAGATAGCTAGCATCCTGAGGAAGAATACAGGCTACTTTGCATCCTGAAAAATGTATTAGATAGAAATCTATTTCATACAGAAATCTATATTTCCTAACCTTCTTCTTCTTCATGGGTTTAAATTCTAACAGCCACTACCTAACCTTACTTCCACACAAACAAAGTTACGAGTAACAGCTGGTACTTACCGTCATTGCACCATTTTCCCTGATTAATGGGATCCTGCCTGAAAGAGAACTTCTGCAGATCTGCGTAAGTTTCAATCAGGAGACCGGCAATGAAGAATCCAGTCCCTGTAGAATCCAAGGGTGTCATTGTCTTAGGCGCATTAGGCATCGAATGGCGTGGAGAGTTAATAATTATTACTGGAAGGCTCACAACGTATACCCACAGTGCCTGAAACAATTTATTTATTATTAAAAACAGCTACAATTAATTAATTAATCGTAAACTTACCTGAAACGTCCAAAAAACAGCAAACCGAAGTACATTGCTTCTTTTATCATCGAATCGTTTATCTCTACCGATTTTTAGTATCCTATATAATAAATACCCAGACAATCTGGCGCCCCACAGACAAATAAAAACTGTTACCATTAGCTGTCGACTATCGTAATTTCTCTGCAAAGAAAACGTTCGTGTTATTATTTTTTTTAACACACGTAAATAAAACAAGAACTTACCCTGCCTGTTTGTCCTAAAGTAAACGATAATAATGCTACGATAATGAAATTCGCTCCTCCTGCAAAATCTGTTAATTTATCAGATTGCAAACTCGCAGATATTATAAAAAATATTATCTGCATCCCCACAGTCACAATTCCACATATCGCAAAGTGGCTTTCGTCAAATATTTGTACCGCCATAGTTTCAGATGCCTAAAAGCAACAATTGTATTTATATAGCTGATAATATTAACTGTATTATGTATTCATAACTATATTATAATAATATTGTTATTAAAAAGATAAATTTTTAATAAATATAAGTAAAAATTCACAAAACACTTCATTGGAAATTAAATCAATAATCAAAGATTTTAATATTTGATATTTCGATACATTTACATCTCTCGCAAATGCGTTTTATTAAAATACGGATATATTTTCGAAAACATATCAATTAGAACATTTTACATATTAGAATATTTAAATTTAAATTTACGTAGTACATAAATATATTATTGACGTATTTTAACCTTTAAATGTAAACTTAAACAACATCAAAATGTAATATTTTCATATTTATAGAACTACTTTCGCATCATCACATCACTATTTTAATTATCTGTTTATTTTATATTTATAATTCAGTTTGTTACTGGACCAGATGAGGAAATGCGTCAAAATCCGATTGACAGAACTTTGTTAGGATTGCGCATGTTTTGAATACTTACATATTTAGGAATTTGAAAAAAAAATACTTAACTTTTTCAATCTATATTTATTTTTTAGCAAATATTAAATATATTTAATTGTATTATGAGATTTTTTAAATAAAATTAACTTACCGGACAAGACATGTTCAACTAAAACTGCTGCATTACGAAGCAATTTTAATAATTATTAGATTAAATACTTACTTACATAAATAAACTTTACCCTAAAAGACTTTTAACTTGATAAGAATTCGATAACGATTTTTTTTGTAATAATTGTAATTAGTATGTATCATACAATATAAATGGTTTTTATTTTTTATTTTTAAGTATACGTGATGTATATTTCTATTTGATCTTAAAAAATAATAAAATTACTTTTCATTAATACAGAATAATTATTTAAATACATAATTAATAATTTTATTTTATTAAGACATAGTTACAATTTGTAATCAAAAGAGGGCAGCACATGAGTATAACATCATATGTCATTTCGTAATGTCAAAAGTGGTTTACCAATTACTAAAATTGAGAATTTTATTATATAATTAAAATGAATTCGATGTATAATTAATTAAGTCAGTATATTGTGATGACATAATTATATATTACAAATAAAACATAAAAGTACCTCGTACTTTTACAATAATAATACAAAATGACAGCACCATTGTTGCAAAATTTTAAAATGTTTTCACGTCTCGTAAAGTTTAATAAGTACAACAATGTGCGATTTGAAACAAATAAATCTGTGTATAAAAGAGAGGACGTCAAGAAAATCAATTCGTACGTATTAGGAAGATATGTAGATTACGTTAGCAATTATGACAAAGTCTTGGAAAAGAAGTTTCCTTCGGCAATGCACGTCTACCGGATCTTTATGGTCGGCATGAAAGACTTTTACACAGACCTAAAAAGATTTGTAACAATAAAACGTACATTAAAGAATTCCACGGAAGGATTCAAATCGTTACGGAGGAAAGAAATCGAACTGTATTATAAAATTCCTTCTGACATGATCAGAATTGCTCCTGTTTTACTACTGAGTACATTACCGTTTACCAACTATGTGATATTTCCACTTGCGTAAGTGTTTATTAAAAAAACATAACCTAAAAAAAAATTATTTAACGTGTTTTATTACAGATATTTATTTCCACGACATTTATTATCGTCACATTTTTGGTCTCTACAGCAACGATCTGATTTTAATTCATTAACTTTAAAAAATAGACTGTTAAATTACAAACCATTATTCCGTTCAATGCAGTTGCGTTTAAACGACATAAAAGAACATCCGTTACACGATAAATGGGCAAACATTCTCGGTTTACTTGGAAGTGGCGTACAGCCGACAGTGGAACAGATTCTTGAATGCGAAGAGCTATTTCGAACCTCACCATATCACATGAACGACTTACGAGGAAGTCACATTGTATGTAATCTTCTTACGTACATTTAATACAGCATAACAGTTTTAATATTATTTTCAGAAAGGATTGCTAAGAATTCACAACTTACATATGGGGTGGTTCAGAAGAACAAGGCTCTCAGATCTAGCGCAGCTTCTTATTGAAATGGATCTTGCGATATTAAGGGAAGGGGGAGTTCATAACATGACACCCGACGCGTTAAAAGAGGCGTGTTATATCCGTGGGTTGAATCCAATGAATATGAAGAACGAAGATATGATTCATTGGTTGAGCCAATGGGTTGCGATATCGAAGAATATTAATAACGATAATTTATCAATGTTACTGCACTGTCCGATTTTATTAGGTTATAATCAGCCGAGTAATTGGGTGCTCATTTATAATAAGTAGATTAGATGGAATAGCTCGCTACAGCTTTAAAGTAGTCAAATAGTTCAATTTATCTGTTCTGCGATTTTTCTCACACAAAAGAAATTTAAGACATTATCTCGAATTTTTAACTATATAAAATAAGTAATTTCATGAAAGTATTGCCTTATTTTAAGTAATAAATTTTTTTTTTTACGTATTAAATATTCCAATACATGTTTTAACCCTTTTGAATAAGAATTATAATTGTACTTTCAAAAGAAATACTAATTTAGGAATCTTGTAAAAATTATAAAAGACAATCTACATCTAAAGCGTTAATGACGCCATATCTTTTGTTAAAATATATATCTTCTCTAGTCGTATTTAAATAAGAAAACCAAAAGTACAAATCAACAATTAGTGACATTTCTTAACCCTTTTAATCTCAACTGCATTGCTAGCAGAAGTTTCATTAATAAATAAATAACAAACAGGGCTAAAAGGGTTAAATAATTACATTTTGTAAATTTATAATAAATAATTTTAAAAATCGCGAAGTTGTATTATATAAAGTTGTTCTGCAACTATAAAATATTTTTAATGTTACTTCTAGAAGGAAATATTTATTTTTATTCAAGATTATTAGAGTATATCATTATAAAATATAATGTTCCACATATTATGTATTAATTTATTAATGAAAATATATAATAAAGAACCAATATAGATTATTACCTTGTCTTTTATTTTAATTGCAGTTTTAGTTTAGGTAGGCTCCTTTCCGCTAGGAAATCTAAGACATTTTTTGAGGTTAGGTAATTTTATTAATAACAGTTATAATTGTTGATATTTGTATTTAATATCTGTTTATTCATTAGCCAAAAATACATTAAACTTTACACACTACGATATTCTATCTATTTTATCTTAATGAGTAGTCACTACTTTTAACTAATCTTGTCTTGACAACTGACGCCATCTTGTACTTTTCTCACAGACTTATATCTTCAATTTAGACTGTTAATTAACATTTAAATAGACTTCTATCTTAATAAAATAACAAGTACCTCAAGCTGGGACCATGGGGACATCATCGGCCAAAATGTCATTCGATTTCTAAAGAACACTTAACCCTACTTCAATTTTTTTTAAATAAACCAACTGAAATTCAAAAAAAACGGATAAAACAAAATAAGACAGTCAATAATATATTTTGATGTTTTTATTGTACAAATACATTTACAATCTATTTTTTAGGCGCAACAGCAGGTGCAGGTGCGTCTTTAGTCGCGGCGGCGGTCTTTTTCGATTTCCTCGTTGGTCTTGGTTTCCTAGGTTTGGGTTTAACCGTTCCTTTGGGGAGTTTTTTCTTTCCGTATAAAGCGCCGCTTCTAGCTGTCTTCTTCTTTATTCTGAAGAACGCTTCTGTACGCAGTTTGTTTCTACGTTGTCTGGCGTTACGGAGCTTGAATCTATCAAAATCTCCCATTTCCGCACGCTGTAAAAAATAAAACACAATAAAAAACGATTCCTCGCATGAAATTTAATTTTAATCGTTTTAAATGTATCAGATAAAGTTAGACTACATTTTAATTCAGTCGGCAATTCCTATCAAGAAGCAACGGATCATCATTTAAATAATTTAAAAAAAAAAATGACATGAAATATTTCTAACCTTTTTCTTTGCTTCTGCTTTTTTCGCCCAAGCACTATTTGCCCATTTCTCATCGATTTTTCCTTCTTGCCATGATTTACGAACAACACGTGATGAGGCGGTGTAAGGAAATTTAAGACGGAATTTTGTCAGTTGTAACTGATTTATACGAATTTGATTTCTCGTTACATTTGTAGCGGGTCCATCAATTAAAACCTGAAACAATTAAACTCAATTAGTTCTTTAAATATTTACACACGTTTATAAAATAAATATTATGTGTTTAATCAGTTTAAAAAGTAGCTTCATTAAGTTTCAGTCGGCAATTCCTATCAAGAAATGGATCATCATGAAGTGTATATCGAAAATATGTCATTTATTTATAAAATTTAATAGTACTTACTCTAGTTTGATCGATAATATCAACGATGCTAACAAGTTTTCCTTTATCGGCCCCGTCTGTAACGAGGGCAACTCTGCCCGTTTGAACAAACCGTTTGAAAGGCTGAAAACAAAATAATATCAATACTACCACGAATACACGTTTTAACCATGTGGATAACAATTTTTAAATGAATAATTAAAACAGAATAAAAGTGTAAAATCTATTTTTAAATAATTATATTAAATATAATATAATTATCTATCCGAATATATTCAATTAAAACTGTTTCTAACAATATTTATTAAAGAAATAAAAATATTCCGAGTAACAAATTCACTCACCATCTTCGCCGGAAAGAACGGAAGTTCACAAAACTACTTCTTTAATGGCAGGTTTCTAAATGGTAGCTTTGTAAAAAAAAAATCACATGGTAACCAATATAAACACTTTATTTTCTAATAATCATAAATAGTAAAGTAAAATATGCACTGAAACTCATAAAAGCTAATTCAATACAAATATTCGATTTATTTAGTTATTATAAATTATTGAAATAATACTACCATATCTTATAGCACTACCAATTTCAATATTGCAAAACATTAAAAACGTTTCCGTTTCATAATCATGACGTTTGACAGATAATCTGTGATTTTAGAATTTTTGTACGCAATTGTAATTTTTTCCTTTTAAACCATGGAAAATTCGCATATATATTGGAATGCAGAGTTAATGAGTAAGAAATCGTATTCATTTTGCACGAACAATCAACTATTATTATATTTTCCAGATGAAATGTACCAGAATTCATTTGGAAGCAACTATGACCCTCAACCTACTTGCAGCGAAGTAAATATGATTCCAAATTACATCAATTACAATGTGCAATCGACTAAAACTTACGTAAACCCTTTAATATTCATGGCAAAACCTACTAAAGTATTAGTGAATCCTCATTTTAAAAAACAGACAGTGCATGTTAATCCCCATTTTAACGTACAAAATAGCACATATGTAAATACTCAAAAGTGTTCTGTCCACGTAAATCCGTTAGTGTTGAAACAAATGTCGAAAGAAACTAGTGAAAATGCATTACGTGATGTTCCTAAAAAAGAATTAAGTTATATCTCAAAAACAAGAACGAAATTAGTTCGTGCAATTACTCCGAGAAATGTTGTACAAAATCTCGTTGATTATAGAACTCAATACAAACTGGTTCGATCTTCTGTGGTTAGAACACCCGTCCGAAGATCGTCAATTAGAACAAAATATAAAATTGATAGAAGGAAAATTAAATCTCCGAAACATGCGTTTAATAATCGATCAAAATCAAAAACACCCAGTAAATTAGTTTGGGTGAAAAATACCCCAGTAAAATCAAAAGTCAACATGCAGACTTCGTATTCATTAAATTATATTAAAATCGGTGGCGTCTCTTACAAATCTTCGGGAACTAAACTTAAGAAGTACATTAGTGCAGTTAATAATGTGGTACCAAAACAAAAGAAAGTAATCAGCATAAAGGGACAGAATTATGTCATGAATCTTGCACAAAAGACTATAAAGAAGATATCTAAGACAAATACTGTGATAATTAAAAAACATTCATATAGTAACAAGAAATATGTCTTCCCCAAGAAAGATGCAACTACATTTATTACACCAAGGTTAGATATAATAACATAGTTACATATAATAACATGTCCTGACTGATTCATCATCGCTGAGCCAAAACCCCTGGATGTAGAAATGTGAAATTTTTAATTTTTTTTTTTTTTTTCAGTAAATATTCAATAAAATCTCGTAGTAAATTAAAGAAAAATAATCTATCTTGCCCATTTTATCGTCGTTTTGGAAGATGTAAAAGAAATGAGAATGGCACATGTTTAAAAGTACATGATAAAAAACAAATATCTATTTGTAAAAAGTAAGTTTATTTTATTAAATCAATTAATATCTTTTTATTTCAATTAAAAAATAAATATTTTACAGATTCCTTCGAGGTGAATGCGATATAAGCACATGTACGTTATCTCACGATGTCAGATTAGAAAAAATGCCAACTTGTAAATTTTATCTAGACGGGTTTTGCGGAAAGGACGATTGTCCGTATCTTCACGTCAAGTTGAACAAGAAAGCGAGCATCTGCAAGGATTTCTTAGAAGGATATTGCAACGCTGCCGATAAGGTATATTATCAACGAAACGTACTTGACGGAGACTAAATAAAAAACGTTTGTTTTCAGTGCGATAAAAGACACGTTTACGTGTGTCCTGATTTCGAAAAGTACGGTAAATGTAGTAAACACAAGTGTCCTTACCCCCACAAATCTCAAAGCGTGAAAAAAACCAAACCAAATACAAGTGAAGCTTCGCAAAGTAACGGTGATGTTAAAAAGATTCTGTTCATAAATCGGAAGAAGAAAAGTGTCAGCGAAAATAAAGAAGTAAAAAAGGATGGAGATGAGGTGAGTATAAAGAAGAATGGTGAACGGTATATGGACGCGAAAAACTCGGGAAGTGGTTTGAATTCAGTGGAGCAATCGATTATTTCTAGTAGAGAAAAACTTCCGAATTTATTACCTGATTATATTCCCTTTAGGTGAAAATATTTAATATGGAAAAGAATTGTATATATTTCATAGAGGAGAAAATAAAGAATTTATTAAATTATTATTTCTTGTTTTTTGATTTTTTTTCAGTTTGTCAAACCCTCCTATTAACAAAAAAAACTAATTATGAAACACATTAGGTTCAAGCTTTTACTTTTTTAAATAAATTCTTATATATTTTTATAGTAATTAAATGATTTTACGTCTTATTTTCTTGTATTTTAGTCGATATTTGTATGACGATTTAAGGACATTTCACTAAAAAATTTTGAATTTTTAATTTCGTTAAAAGTATGTTTATTGTATAGAAAATGACGTGAAAAGTTGAATGCTTCAAACCGCAGGTCTGTATCTCAAACCGTTCTCGAGATATAGCCTCTCAAAGTTTTAGTTTTTTCAAATTTTCGGAGAAAAAAGGCCCTAACTTTTGAACGCGTGGTCGGAATTAATTTTAGTTGACGGATTTGGAATCAGCGTGTCAAAATCTATATAATGACATGTATAATACTTTAAAATCAGACAAAAAAATTTTGGTCAAAAATCGACATTTTTTTAAGGTATACCCCTTTGAATTTTTTCGATTTTTCGCGAAAATTTTTTTTTCGAGTTTTAAGGTATTATACATGTCATTATATAGATTTTGACACGCTGATTCCAAATCCGTCAACTAAAATCAATTCCGACCACGCGTTCAAAAGTTATGGCCTTTTTTCTCCAAAAATTTGAAAAAACTAAAACTTTGAGAGGCTATATCTCGAGAACGGTTTGAGATACAGACCTGCGGTTTGAAACAAACAACTTTTCACGTCATTTTCTATACAATAAACATGCTTTTAACTAAATCAAAAATTCTAAATTTTTTAGTGAAATTTCCTGCAGTGAACTACAATTCGTCACACAAATATCGACTAAAATACAAGAAAATAAGGCATACAGGTATTATAGTATTATAATTGAGCGTCTAAATTAATATTAAATGATATTTTGGGTTAAAATGTTTCAGTTGCGCATAAAGATGAATATTCTAATAATATTTTTAAATTATTTATTAACTGAAAACACAGATTTGTATTAATTTACCCTTAAAGTAAGGGAAGCACTTCCCCTTGTGTTATGCAGGTAGGTTAGGTTTAATATAATATGAAAGTGTTACCAAAATTTGTTGGCGGCCATCTTTTTTTAATTGTCAAAATCACATATTATCCCAGAGTCCAGAGGCGTCAGTTGAAAATTTATAATATGCAAATATGTTTTAAATTGTACGGTCAAAGATGCTGTGTTACAAATTGTGTCAAAAATAAATAAGTCAATTAGTATAAGAGGCAGGGACGATTTCTGCAACGATCAGTACAATGGTTGAATTTACATTATGTTTCGTAAAATTTCCCTGATGTAAAATCTGTCAGTCTGTCTGCGCTATAAGTAGGATGGCTGAAAATTACATGACATTATTAATTTAAAGAACTCAAGTTTATTATAAAAAATTTTAATGGTCACATTTATATAAAGTTTTTAAAATTATGAACCTACAATATGAGGAAATAAAGAAAAATTCACACTGTATTATTTATTTATGAATATATAAAAATAACATTTATTACAATGAAATTAAAGAACTCAACTTTTTTTTAATTTTTAATGGTCACGTTTTAATTGATTCTTGATTAAAATAATTTTTCGTTTACAACTAACTTCACATGTATTAATTTATGTCTATTCAAACTTCCTTTATGTCTACAACTATATTCACATTGTTGGCATTTAAAAGTTCGTTTATTAGAATGTATTAATTTATGTTTAATCAAGTTAGGTTTTCGCATTTAAAAAGTCGCTCGTTAGAATGTTTTAATTTATGTCTATTCAAACTTCCTTTATGTCTACAACTATATTCACATTGTTGGCATTTAAAAGGTCGTTTATTAGAATGTGTTAATTTATGTGAATTCAAATTTCCTTTATATTTACAACTAAATTCACATTGGTCGCATTTAAAAAGTCGCTTATTAGAATGTGTTAATTTATGTTTATTCAAATTTCCTTTTTGTCTGCATCTATATTCACATTGATCGCATTTAAAAGGTTGTTTATTAGAATGTATTAATTTATGTGAATTCAAATTTTCTTTGTATTTACAACTAAATTCACATTGGTCGCATTTAAAAGCTCGTTGATTAGAATGTGTTAATTTATGTTTATTCAAACTTCCATTTTCTCTACAACTATATTCACAGCGGTCACATTTAAAAGGCCGTTGATTAGAATGTCTTAATTTATGTCTATTCAAATTTCCTTTTTCTCTACAACTAAATTCACATTGGTCGCATTTAAAAGGTAGTTTATTAGAATGTATTGCTTTATGTGTATTCAAATTTCCTTTGTATTTACAACTATATTCACATTGGTTGCATTTGAAAGGTCTTTGATTAGAATGTGTTAATTTATGTTTATTCAAATTTCCTTTTTGTTTACAACTATATTCACATTGGTTGCATTTAAAAGGATGTTGATTAGAATTCCTCTTCAAATTCACGCTCTGGTTAGTTGTTTCATATTTGTAATCAGTTCTATTTTCATTGTTTGAATTTAAATATTCATCACTGTATTTTATTTCTTCACTAATATCTTCAATTTCTTTTGGTTCATTTTTAATTTCGGTGTCTGGCAGATTTTCTTGTTTAACTTGCAAGTCCGTCTGCAAAATGATAAAATAAGTCGATATAAATAAAAACGAGCATGTTTTTACGTGAATAGTAGTTAATGTTTTAAGCCATGGCTTATTATATGTGATTCAATACAAGTTGCATGTTAGCTGCGTCGAAACGGCGCTGCGTTTTGACGCAGCTAACATGTAATATATTTGCAAGGCCGAAGCGGTGACGGAGACCGTTTCTGTACAGTGCCAAGACGGCCAAGACTTTAAGGTATCGCTATGTTGCGATGCTAAATCGCCAGTGTGCAAGGAGTCTCTAAACTCTATTTTTAGGAACACAAATTTAAAAACAATTGGCAGATCTAAGGAAAAGAGCAATACTGCGTGAAAACGAAAACATAAAAAGGTCTGAACTTTTATTCGTGAAATAAATCAACAACCAACTCGCGGCACACCTCTATATTTATGTAATGAAAAAATAAACAATTGTTTTGGAACCGCTGTCTTCTTTTACTTTATATTATTATGTCAAGCGGTGAGTTACCTAGTTTACCTACCAATACATAACCTAACTATATATACAACAACATACATATTACTGCGTTTACTCAATATTAACAGTGTTAGTTACCTGGCATTCTTGTTTGTAATATATCGCAAATTCATCGTAAATTTCAACATCTTGCAGATGATCGCTTTCTTCTTGTATATCTTCTTGTTTCACGTGAATCATTTTTGTGCACTTACAATATATAAATGATTTAAATAGAACTGCGACTATGGATTGTGTTATACAAACAATATTAGAACTATTACAAAGTATTTAACTCACAATCAGTAAATTACAGGGGAAACTAGTGTATCTAATTCACTAATGACTCGCTAGTTACAAATGGTGGACATCTGCTACATACCAGTGGTTTTCAACCGTGACACAGTCGATTGAATGAGTCGAAAATAAATAAGTCGATTAGTATAAGAGGCAGGGACGATTTCTGCAACGATCAGTACGATGGCTGAATTTACATTATTATGTTGTGTAATATTTCCCTGATATAAAATCTGTCAGTCTGTCTGCGCTAAATGGTTGCGTTTCAGAGATATAGCGCCTAAAATATGCCTTATGATTGCAAAAATGAATGGTCACATTTATATAAGTATGAGGTTTTTACAACTGAACCTACAATATGAGGAAATAATATTATTTACTTATGAATATATAAAAATTACATTTATTTAAATATAATGTAATGCAATCAATATACATTTACTAAAAAAAACATAAAATTACATACAAAACAATTTGTCTTTTAATATAATAACGTTAAAAAAACACTGTGTTATGTATCCATATAAACGTATTAACCACATATAAACATACAATCTATCTTACACATTTTTGACCAATCAGATGGTTTCCCCCTCTCCCGCTACTTATTCGATTTTATAATGTTTTATTTTATGTGCATTTAAATATCTTTCTTGTTTACAACTATATTCACATCTGTCGCATTTAAAAGGTCGCTCATCAGAATGTGTTAATTTATGTTTATTCAAACATCCTTTTTCTCTACAACTATAATCACATAGGTCGCATTTAAATGGGCGTTGATTAGAATGTCTTAATTTATGTCTACTCAAACTTCCCTTATATCTACACCTATATTCACATAGGTCACATTTAAAAGGCTGTTCATTAGAATGTGTTAATTTATGTTTAATCAAATTTCCTTTTTTTTTATAATTAAATTCACATTGGTCACATTTAAAAGGTCGTTTATTAGGATGTGTTAATTTGTGTCTATTCAAACTTCCTTTATCTATACAACTATATTTACATTGGTTGCATTTAAAAGGTCGTTGATTAGAATGTTTTAATTTATGTATAACCAAAATTGATTTGTCTCTACAACTGTATTCACAATGTTCGCATTTAAAAGGGCGTTGATTAGAATGTATTAATTTATGTGATTTCAAATTTTTTTTAACTCTACAACTATAATCACATTGTTCACATTTAAAAGGTCGTTTATTAGAATGTCTTAGTTTATGATAATTTAAATTGGCTTTTTGTTTAAAACTTAATTCACATTGATCACATTTAAAAGGTCGCTCATTAGAATGTATTAATTTATGTCTATTCAAACTTCCTTTATATCTACAACTATATTCACAGCGGTCACATTTAAAAGGTCGTTCATTAGAATGTGTTAATTTATGTCTATTCAAACTTCCTTTTTCTATGTAACTATACTCACATTGGTTGCATTTAAAAGGTCGTTCATTAGAATGTATTAATTTATGTTTATTCAAATGTCCTTTTCTTTTACAACTATATTCACATTGGTTGCATTTAAAAGGATGTTGATTAGAATTTTTCTTCAAATTCACGCTCTGGTTAGTTGTTTCATATTTGTAATCAGTTTTAATTTCATTGTTTGAATTTAAATATTCATCACTGTATTTTGTTTCTTCACTAATGTCTTCATTTTCTATTGGCTCATTTTTAATGTGGTACTCTGGCAGATATACTGCAACTGTTTCATATTTGTAATCAGATTTATTTTCATTGTTTGAATTTAAATATTCATCACTGTATTTTATTTCTTCACTAATATCTTCATTTTCTTTTGGTTCATTTTTAATGTTGGTGTCTGGCAGTTTTTGTTCTTCAACTTGTAAGTCCCCCTGCAAAATGAAAATTAATAAATCGATATTAATAAAAACGAGCATTTTATGTTTTTACGTGAATAGTTTTTCAATACCTTTTTCTCGACAAAATATAACTGTATGAATAAAAATAAAGCATTTATATAAAAACCTTTTCTTCTTTTTAGAAAATTAATTTTAAAATATCGAACTTTATATTCAAAAATAAATAAAGTAAAAAAACAGTCTTCTAGTTAGAAGCGTTTATTTTCCCGTGCATTTTTATTTATGTAATGAAAAAATAAACAATTGTTTTGGAACCGCTGTCTTCTTTTACTTTATATGTCAAGCGGTGAGATACCTAGGTTGCCTACCAATACATAACCTAACTATATACATATACACATACCTGGTGTTCTTGCTTGTAATATATTGCAAATTCATCGTAAACTTCAATATTTTGCGGAGTATCGCTTTCTTCTTGTATATTTTCTTGTTTCACGTGAATCATTTTCGTACACTTTGAAGTCAAATCTTACAATATATAAATTGTTTTAAATAAAACTACAACTCTGGATTACGATATCCAGTCAATAGTATAATTATTACCACATTATTACACCGTATCCCACAAACAGTATAATACAATAGAAACCTGTGTAGTGTATTATTATATTAGTTAACAGATCACTCGCTATAGTCACCATATATGGTACACCTCTCCGCTCGATATACCAACATGCCCGCTATATTTCTACGTGAAATTTAAATTCACTAATGTCCGGTATTATAAAGGAGCTAGCAAATTTGCTAGTTAGCAAGCACTTTCAACTGAGATATCAAACTTATATGACAGTTCTTTTGTAGTTTGTTGATGACTTTGACAAGTTTCGCGCACGCGTTGTAGTAAGTAAATACCAACGGTATTAAAACAGTGGTGATGTTATGAAAATTAATTTGTACGGTCGAAGATGCCAACTGTGTTACAATTAGTTGAAGTGTCACTGCTCTAAATTCCATAGATACTAGTACATAATTAATACCCCATTTGAAAGTAATTGCTAGCTAGCAAATTTTGCTAGATCCTTACCTCTCGCTGCCAATTTATCAAGCAGATATTGTATAAGTACCAGGGTTTTTTACTTTTTTATTAAGACTTTCTTCAATGTATTATTTTCAAAAATTAAGACAAAAGTTTCATGATTTTGAGGGCGCAAAATATAAACATTATAGGGTGATCTTAGAAAGGTCACCTTGATGGGTTTTCAGGTTAAACTTTTTTTCTTCAAATCTAAACCCATAATGCCCGGTATTATAAAGAATTCACACGCAAATTTGCTTCCATCTAACACTATCTACTGGTGTTCTTTCTTATTGTTTCTTACCATTTAGGCGTCAATTTATCAAGAAGTGAAAATTTTTACGCAAAAAATAAATAAAACAAAAAAAAAGTCAGTAAAAGTAGCGACTTGCCCATATGTTTTCTCAGAAACCACGAGGAGACGATTTTCAGTTCCAATATGACATTTTTATTACAGTCTTGTTATCATTTACAATACCTTTCAATAATTAAAAAACGGGTACATAAAAATTTATTGCCATTCACTACATTTCATTTCAAACCAGATATATACAAACATAATTCATTTATTAATCCTTAAAACTAAAACAATTCAGTATAAAAATAATTATAATTCATCGTGCGACTCTTGATTGGAATGACTTAAAGAATGTTCATTACAAGCAGCCGGCGTGCGAAAACGAACCTCGTACTCGCATCTGTTCGGTTCCGATACAGCCATGATCTGATTCTCTATGCCGCAAGTTACGTAGACGTTTGTGCTTCTCTGCGGTCCGTTCCAACAAGTCGCGCCTTTCTCGTAGACCATCTTGCCGTACGGGTTTTCATCGGAGCCCGACCAGTTGCTCCATATTCCGAGTCTCGTCTCGGCCCCCCCGTCTTTCGGTTGTTGGATGACTTTATCAAACGGACACAGTTTGTATAAGTACTCGCGATCTCTGTATTCGAAACATTCGCCGTGTAATGATGCGTATTCTTCTTCCGGGCCGTAATCTTTGTTCAGGTGGTCTTCTATGTTGGATATTTCAGATTGGATGTCCCGGACGGCTCTTTCAGCGTTCGAGAACTCATTTCTCGCTTCTGTTGCTTGATCTATCAGTTTTTGTGTCTCTTCGTTATAAATTACTTGTTGGATTTCTTCTTCTTCTTTTTCGGTTTCGACGTGTTCGATTTCTTCATTGGGGTCCGGGTCTTCTGTATGTTCGTCTATAAGATCTCCAGGATGGTCTTCTTCGTTTTCTTCGGGTTGCTGTAATTTCAAATAGATATATCTGTAATTGGCGCCCACCTAACAGTCAAGTACCAAAGATTATATACACTATAGTCAACTCAATTTAAAATGACCCCTTTATTTCAAAATCGATTTATTAATTCCATAGATTACACACAAAAAACAATTCATTACAACATATCAATGCATAATATTCGTTTCATGAGAAAAGACCGGGCTTAGGAATGTAATCACATGTCACTATGCATATGAAGCTTCTTAAACGAAATGTTATATAGTTTGTTAAAATAAAAAATATTTTTGTTTGCCGCTCACTTTGTACTAAAACTAAAGTTGACCGCTTAAGTTGTAGTGTTAGAGAAGCGACGTTCTGTCCGATAATGAACTGGACGATTGATTTACTCATTCCAGTGACGGCTCGTTGTACGTAAAAATAATTATTTGAATAATTAAAATTTATAATAAGTATAATTATTTTTGAACGTAGACTTTCGCGGTTATTTCATTGTATAAATATTTGATTTAATTAATTTAATTTGATTTAATAGTGCAACGCGGTATAAAACCCAATAATCAAATGTTTATGTAAGTATAATTGGTTGCAGTATATTAAAAAACTTTAAAAAAATTAATTATACAAATTTCTATTACCAAATTTTGACTAACAAACACATGATTGCAAAAACAATCCCTCCCCCCACTCATTGATGTACGTTGAATGTTTTAACGTTATCAAATAAATGTACAATAATGAAATATTTAAAAATATATAACTGAATTTTATTGTTGCTGCAAAAGACAGCAATATATCATTATAGTCGATTCAGTTGTTTTTTTGAAATCAAAGAAGTTAAGTTTGTTAAAATATTGGTTGAATGTTTTAACGTTATCAAATAAATGTACAATAATGAAATATTTTAAAATATATAACTGAATTTTATTGTTGCTGCAAAAGACACCAATATATCATTATAGTCGATTCAGTTGTTTTTTTGAAATCAAAGAAGTTAAGTTTGTTAAAATATTATTTTAAGAAATCAACAATATAGTTTTATATAATTATTGTAATGTATTTGCAGATCACACTTGACTCTAATGACTGTAATATATCTTTTCTTATGTGTAAAAATCTCAAGGTTTCTACGAGGGTTGACATTTAACTATTTATTCCTATTTGTAAGAAGTATAATATTTGACCCATTTATTAAAAAAAAAAACACTTGTACAAATCTGATGAATCTGATTAAATTTTCTTACAATACCATAATACATAATTATGTATATATTATTTCTTCATCATATAGGTAATATTCTATAATTAAAATATATTCTGTAAATATTTTTGTTGTTTGACTACGCCTATGGATTTGCGTCACGTTTGTTTTAACTTCCCCTCCCTCACCGGTCTTCTTACATGAAACGCATAATATATACGACAACTTAAATTTTTTTTTTGAAGCCGTTATAAATATGTCCACCTTAAAATTTGCAGGGGGGGATAGAGAATACTATAAGCAATATTTGTGATTTTTTTCAGATTTTAAAAACGTGACCCCATCTTCAAATTTCGAAAAAAATAGTTCAAAATTTTAAAACGGACAAAATGTCCAAAAGTTAAAATACGCGTCATTTTCAAAATACAAAAAAGTTTGCAAAATGATGAATGAAACTTATATTCTTTGAGAAAGCTTAACAACATATGTAAATATTATGAAATTTAGGTTAGGTAGGATCTGTCAAACGTAAAACCCATAAAGAAGGTTAGGAATACAGATTTCTGTTATGATAGTCGATAAAACAGATCTTGCATACAAATGTCTCACACCCATTTTTTCAAATTGAAATTAATAGTATAATTAATAAAATTTTCTGGATACAAAGTAGCCTATGTCTTTCTTCAGGATGCAAGGCATCTCCGTATCAAATATCATCAAAATCAGTTTAGCAGTGAAAATGTAACAGACACACTTAAGAATGTATATACTTACTTCTTCTTCTGCTTCTTCGATATGTTCCGAAGGTGGTTTGAATATTCCACTTTCAAGCATCAAAAATGGTTTCATTTTCGGCCATGCAGTGTTGATAAAATCTTCAAGATTTACCGCTGCATTATCAAGGAAAAACATTGCTTCCTCCTCGGAAACTTCACCGTTTCTATCTTTATCAAACGTGTTTCTCGTTTGTATTTCTGATATCTGAATTAAACCATCCTGATTCGAATCTAACCGTTCAAACTGTTCTGTCGCTTCTTTTCTATCAGCTGCTTCTTCTTCTTCTTTCTTTTTCTGTTTAGCTTCGGCTTCAATCTGTCTGTATTGTTCTAAGGCGATATTTTCCAACTCCTCGATTTCTTTTTTGATTTTTTCTTTTTCTTCTTTAACCTTTTCAGCTTCTTCTTTATTTTTCTGCAACTCTTCTAACCTTTCTTTCTTTTCGTTTTTAATCAATTTCCCTACGTCACTCATTTCAGCCCTTTTAACACTTCCCGCTTTAACTAGTTCCGCTCGTCTCTGGGCTTCGACCCTAGCTGATTTTCCTAACTCAAAACACACATCGATACACTTTGATGCTGAATTAGCATACTCATCCGATGAATCGCAACAGTCACAAATGCCATCGTTCACTCTCGAAGAAGGTATGTTCTTGGACTGATAACCTGTATTGGTACAATGGAACACTCCATTCGGACATGCAGCTGTGCCTGGTTCATCGCTGCCGTCCGGACAATCACAATAATCGTCATTTATTTGCGTATAAGGTATTGTTAAACTACCATCTAAACAAACAAAGGTAGATCCTGCTTTATATAAGGGAGCTCTAGCTATTGAAACTCCTCTAGGCCTAGGCAGCTCTGTTGTATTTGTTTCCCATATTACACTAATTAAAAATAGAAATGATAATAATACTTTGTAGATTACGTCTATCATTATATCTGCTAAAATAAATAAACTCGCCGGTAAAATACACCACACATATAAACCAACCTCCTACACGTCAGTGTAAAATGCAGTACAGCCAACTTATATTACAAAAATCAACAAATATCCCTATTGAATGTCACGCTGACATATGAAAGGCATGAAGCCCGCGAAAAAAAAGAATACTCGTTTTTTACGTATTTTAATTTTGAAAAATGTCTGATACAGATAGCAATAGTTCAAATTCCGACGATGAACTAGATATCAGAAATGAAACGGAAGATCTATTTGATATTGAAGAAATAATAACCGATTTTAACGAAGACAGTGAAATAACTGAAGACGTAGACATTTCAGAGAAAAATGATGAAGAAAATATCGACGTAAGTGATTTAGAAACTAGTAAACAACTTCAAGAAGAAGAAGAAATCGGTGAAGATCAGATATCAAAAGAAACTACACCCGAAGAAAAAACAGTTACCGAAAAACATGTCCGATTACCTATAGCACGGATTAAACACATTATAAAACTAGACCCCGATGTGAATATCATCAGTCAAGATGCTGTTTTTGTGATAACAAAGGCGACAGTAAGAAATATTAATTATTAATGTAATATTTTTATAATTTACTTATATACTTTTTTTTAGGAATTGTTTATCGAATCATTATCAAGGGAAGCTTACTCATTTACTACAAAAGGAAAGAAGAAAACAATGCAGCGTAAAGATGTGAATGCTGCTATTGAATCTATCGATGCCTTGTATTTTTTAGATGGATCTCTTGATTAAAATTATAATTATTATTATTTAAAATTGTAAATAAATGTGTTTTATTAATTAAAATAAGGAAGAAATAAAAACAAACTATTATACATTGTTCAGTGCTATACTTTATTTATTTTGTTGACATTTCATTGTATTACATCAATAGCATGCAAAATATTATGAGAGCAAATGTTTTAGTTTAGAATACATCAACAATACGTTATATTAAAAAAATACTAAACGTACAGAGTAATATTATAAAATAAGCGCATAATGCTAATCGTTGGGGGGAATAGCCAATAGTCTAATTATAAGAATCGGCAAATAATACTACAGTATCCTTCATCGCCGATTGTTTATGTGATACACGAGAGTTACTTTCAATGAAAATTTAAATTTTTTTCAGCTCTGCTGTTTTAGAGAAAATGTTCTGGTCCTTCGAGCAACCGAAAGTTGTGTTGTGTTCTTGATGAATTTCAGCAATGTTATTTCAATCTTTGATTGGGAAAGTTTATGGATTTATAACAAACCATCTGGTCCATTATCAAGGTTATTAAACTATAAACTATAGCTTAATAACCTTGGTCCATTATAAGAAACTTATAAAAAACGGCCATCTTTATTCAAACGTCAAAAATTTATAATAAATGCTTAATATTAAAATTACAATAGAGTAATCCGTAAATTTTTGACATACATTTTTTATTACTTAATTGCAAAGAAAAGGGACATGAATAATTAAAGGGTTTGTGACGTCACATCGTATTCTCGACTATATAGAATAACCTTACTTTTAATTTTTTCTTTAGTTTCTTTCTGGCACAGTTATAAATCTTTTTCCAGGAGTTTTAAGTTGAATTATTACAACAAGGTACGAAACAATATTTATAACTTACTATTTTTCATGCGTTTTCTATGTTTATCGTTGACACTTGTATATTTAAGCATTGATTGACATTTCAATTCTGGATTATGACGTCACGCAATTGGGAGCGTTTGAAAAGTATACCTTTTTTTAAATTTGATATTTTGGGGTCGGGATAAACTTTTGGAGTATGGAAAAATGTTCTACAATGTTTTTTGATCTATAGATTACATTAAACAGGTTTTTGAAGTTTTCATTTTTGAACGGATTACTCTATTATTTGTAAGATCTTGTTTTTTTTCCTTGAAAAAGTAACCCTCGTATAATTTGTAAAAGATGACTGTACTTGCATAATGAAAGTCCGTGCTTTTTCAATAATTATAGATCGAAGAATTTTATTATTAACGACATAAAACAACAATTTTGCGTTACATTGATTACAAATATTCTTTTATCTATAAATATAAATTTGTTTCCTACATTTTTTTTGATGATTTTTTTTGATGTATTTTTCCGATAGTGCCAATATTTTTTTTAAGACGAAATCGTCAAATTTTGATATTTTCGGTGCTGTAGCTTATATTTAATTAATATATTGCCTATGATTTAGAAAATGCCTACATATTTCATGCTAATCAGTGGTTTCAAAACAGTTCTGGAACCACTGGTTTAGAAGTATTGTGATTTTATTCGATATAAATATATGCGCCATTTGAAAACTTGACAGATACTTTGATAACTTAATATGTATATATTTTGTATTAATAGAATTACACACAGCCTATTTCTGAACATTACAGTTTTAGCAATTAATACAATTATATCAAAATTACAGAAAAATATGCGTCTATTAAAACCAAACTTCGCCCTTTACCTTTCGGAACTCGGTTTGCAGCAAATTAAGTCCTCGGTCCCGGTTTTAAATTTTTAAAATAAAAAGGTCTTTAATTTTGTAAAATATTTTTTTTATAGTGGGGGCCTTTCGGTCACTTGCTGCCGAGGCCCCAGAGTCTCTAGTTACGGCCCTGATTAAGTAAATAACAACTGCTTGGAATTTTTTCAGTTTAAAAATTACAGGGGGGGGGGCTCTGATAACGACTTTGAAAGCAAGTATCTCGTGACTGAAGGGTTAAAATCAAAAGGTCTTAAATCATTTTTTGTTGCATTTTAGGAGACCTATCTAAAGATACCCCACTCAATGGGGTAAGTGAAAAAAAAATTATGGGAGGGGGGCCCAAAAAATTAAATCATTTTTGTTTTTGGGTCATCAATATACGTCTGTATACCAAATTTTATCTTAATAGGTGTATAAATGAACGAATGGGAGGTCTGTGATATACAGACAGACGGATAGACCGAAATAAAAGACAGTCGTTTGCTTTTAATGGACGCATTTAATAGCCGACGTGTTATTAAAACCTAATAAAATTTTTAAAACTATTGTTCATTTCGATTTAACTATTAATTATTGCATGACTTAATTTTTATAATTTGAAATATATTATTTCTGTCGAACAGTATAAAAAAATACAAGTTGATTTCGTGGAAAAGTATGTAAAAATATCCTAGAGCGTTTTTAAAGAGAAACTAAAAAGCACACATATTCTATTTGCCATTGTTTTATTTTTTACGTTTATTCTTTTTTCTGTTTCTCGCCGCCTCTGTGTTTCCGTTTCCGTCGGCGTTGGATGTCGTGTTTTGCGATCTTCCTCCAGACTGATTGTACAGGTTGTTTAGAAACTCTTCGAGATCAGGTTCTCTCTCTCTGCCAATAAAAAAAATCGCGATTTTTCAGGAAAATATCAATTTCTAACTAACCTAAAAAGGGTTGAGCTAAAAATCTACATATATTTGTTGTTTAAATCATTTCTCAATGCACCAGACAGAGAGAGACATATCAAGGGGGGGAAATATGTCATTTGGTTTGCCTAAACTAAATCATAACAAATGCAGAGAGGAGAAAACGTTATCTGAAGTACCCAATCATAACTCGTAATTCGGTGAGAGAGGGGGAAAACGTCATCTGGTTTGTCCAAGCTGATTGGTTAAAAGTTACGAGCTGTGCCCATAGAGATAATATAATATAGAGAAAGTTTGACAGCCGAAAACGATAACTGTCGGTTAGAAAGAGAAAGAAGAAATGGTGGACCTCTATCTATCTTTGTCAAATAATGCATGTTTCTATTCATATTTACAATTTGACTATCTATGTGCTTACATCTGACTATCTGACCATAAAATATACACGATTTAATTTATAGTAAAATTCAAGTTTTTTAGTGTATTTTTTATATTAACTATTAAAAATAAATTTATTAAATTTCTACCATATAAAATTTTTCACAGTTCTTTAATTATATGCCATTATGTAAAGAAAACTTACGAATGCGTCAAAAGACAAAGATACAAATACAAGTACACGAAATGTCGCTTTCTCTTATTATTTATAATTGGTGTCTTACATAAAATACTATGATTCACTTTCTCTATGTCATATTAACTCTATGGCTGTGTCAAACGAAATATAACCTAAAAGTGTACTGTTGTTACTTTTGCATGCTATAGAAAAAAAAGTGAACTCTTCTGGAACATTCCTCGTAGCAATCTAAATAAAAGAATTAGAACAAAGCAAAAACTCACCCGGTCGCTTCGTGTGCCTTGGTCGCCGCATGCTTGCTCCTGTGCGCTCCTCCCCCGGCACCGGGCACCGCTTGCCTCCCCAGGACTATCCGGTATTGCACAGAATGTGTGTTAGCCCGCAAGTGTTTGAGATTGGCCCGCTGGCATCCGGCCCATTCGGTTATATCGTATACGGCACCGTCCATACACGCGTAGTAGTGCCACAGGAATCCGAACAATGTAGATTCGGCCCATATATCGCCCTGGAAATAAACCGTTAGTATTTTTAGTCCAGGAACATTAGGTTTTCACTGGGGAAAAATTCGCAATAAGCTGAATTTTTGTATAGGCCTTCATTTTGTCTTTATAAATAAGGTACCAAAAGTCCCCAACAATCCCATGCGAGCATACTTTTTTACAGCCCACAAAAGGTGCTAACAATTAGTTTTAAGTAAATATCTCTGTATCTATTGGTTCTATGACTAAAATAGTTATTATCAAATATAAATTTTAGAAAATTACCTACAATAAAGATCTTACAACTTTTTTCGTACAAGTAATCGTTTTCGCTTATTAAGAGGGTATTCTAGTCTAAAAATGTGAAAATATAAAAAAAATTTAAATTTCTTTTTATTGTATAGATAGCGAAAGATTAAAAACATAAAAAAATATCAATGAATAGTCACTTTTCAAAATGCCGCCATTTTTTTATTTTAATTATTATTTTTATTTTTTTTGCAACCCGCTATAGCCGAACTTGTATAACTATATAAAGAAAATTATTGGTTTTATTGGCCACTGATATAATTACGATAAAAATTACCTACATACAATTCATTTTTATTTTTTTAATGTTTTTAATCTTTCGCTATCTAGGTAATTTTCTAAAATTTATATTTGATAATAACTATTTTAGTCATAGAACCAATAGATACAGAGATATTTACTTAAAACTAATTGTTAGCACCTTTTGTGGACTGTAAAAAAGTATGCTCGCATGGGATTGTTGGGGACTTTTGGTACCTTATTTATAAAGACAAAATGAAGACCTATACAAAAATTCAGCTTATTGCGAATTTTTCCCCAGACACAGCTATTTTTCGTCTAAATGTACTGGACTATTTATGTTTTCTGGCTGCTTTATCGACTGACCTCTCTGGCAGAGTGATGGATCTTGCACTGCGCACACATCCTAGCCGCGTAACAAGGTCTGTCTACCGGCACCCGTCTGTGCCTTTTAGTGCAGTTTGTGCACCGTATTGTGTTCGCCGCGTACTCCATTTTCTGGTGCAGTTGTGACAGTAGATCGTTCAGCTCGCTCCACGCTTGTTCTACTTGATGCGACTCAACCACTTTACGATCGTAGTTTTGTCTTCTTTCCTAAATTCAAACGGTTTGTTCAGAATATAGTAATCTGGAAATTTTTGACATACCTCTTTTATTACTTAACTAGCTGATACCCGCGGCTTCGCTCGCGTGGATTTTGAAACTAATTACAAACTTGCATACGTGACATGGGGTGAAATATTAATTTTTTTCTTTATTTGTTTCATATTAACTATACTTATAGGGGGTTGTTTTTCCCCCTAAAACCCCCTCCCCCGTAGTATTTTTCCCGCCGGATCGAAATAAACTGATAACAGCCCTCCATAAATGACAGGGGGCGAAATATATATTTTTTATTTTGTTTAACTTTTATTCATTATACAAAATCGTAAATATATCGGCTCCTTTGCGAGATAGGGGGTTGTTTTTCCCTCTAAAACCCCCTCCCCTGAAGTATTTTTCCCGCTGGATTGAATGAAACTAATTACAACCCTCCATACGTGATAGGGGATGAAATATTAAATAATAATTATTAAGGGTTTAATTTTGGAAAATACTGAAATACATGTTTCATTGTTTGTATTGAAGAGCATTTATTTTAAGTTTCAAGTAAATCTGACCAAAAAATATGTTTTCACATATAAACTTTTACACCCTCTTTATCCCCTTAGGGGTTGATTATCAAAAAATCCTTTCTTAGTGGATGGTTACGTTATAAAAGGAAGACACCCTTAAAATTTCACGTTTCTAGGACCAGGGGTTTCGGTTCGGCGATGATGAATCAGTCAGTCAGTCAATCAATCAGTCAGTCAGTCAGGACATGTTATTATATGTATATAGATTAACATTATTAGTTCAATCGTTTACATTCTTTGGTATTTACGGCATTTGTATTGTGAATATTAGCTACATATTTAAAATTAATAGAAAATATCGCAAACGTTAATTATAATCTGAAACTATTTTGACAGTTTAAATTTTACTAACCTTGTCTATAATCTTGAGTATAATAACAGTTTACAATTGCTTTACAATATTTTTATAGATATTTTATCTTGTATTTCTAATGTATTTAAAGCATAAAATTAAAAATGGCGACCTGTCAAATTTTTGTCAATAGTCCATAAAAAAATTGTTTCCATAGCAATGACATTTGAAATTAATTTAGTAGATGAGTTAAAATAGATTAGATGTAACTTTGGGGCAATATTTTCACACCGTTAATATATCTTTTTCAAAAATCAGACACGGGTTCATGGTTGTCAATTAACCAAAGTATTTAAAAAAAAATTAAAAAATCTAATATCGATTTTCGTTTTGATACTTTTTTACATCAAAATTTATTTTTTATTTTTTTTAAATCTAAAATTTGAACCTTACATTATATCGCCCAAGGAATATAAAAAAAATAATAAAAATATTGTAACTTTTTTTTTGAAAAATTGGGGGCCCCTTGTTACCCCATTTATAAACTTATTCAAAAAAGGCCTACTAGTTGGTCTCTAAAACTTCCAGAGAATGTATATACCAAATTTCAAGGTTCTGAATTAAGTGGAAATGGTAAAAATCCTGATAGATGAGTGAGTGAGGACACTTCATTATATATAGTAGATTGCAAAGATTAGGCTAAAAAAATGATAATATTAAAAGTCCTAAAAATCAGCTAACTCCTTACCCATGTTCTGTCAATGTTTTTTGTATACAAGTTATAAAAACTAGAAGAATAATAAAAATGAGCCAAAATCCTCAAATTTGGGATTGTTCCCCTTAGAAAGCCGTAATTTCTCGAGTATGTTATTATTGTACTTATTGCAACTATCTATAATAACCTCACTTTTAACTTTTTCCTTATGTTTCCTTTTGGCACAGTTATAAATCTTTTTCCAGGAGTTTTGTAAGTTCAATTGTTACAACAATATTTATAACTTATTATTTTTCATGTGTTTTCCATGTTTATCATTGACACTTGTATATTTAAGCATTGACTGACATTTCAACGCAATTGGGAGCGTTTGAAAAGTACTTTTTTTTTAAATTCTATATTTTGAGGTTAGGATAAACTTCAAGAGTTTGAACAAATTTTATACAATGTTTTTTTTACCTCTAGATTACATTAAACAGGTTTTTAGGGGTTTTCATTTTTGACCAGATTGTGTTTCAAAAGTGATAAGAAAAACTTACCGGTTCCCCGATCATATCAAAAGCGTGTACGAGAATTTTGAAAGCCTCTTCAGCTCCAGGCTGTGCGTTCTTATCAGGATGCACTAAGAACGCTTGTTTCTTATAGTATCGTTTTATATCGTCGTCTGTACAATCAGGAGTCACGCCTAAGATACTATAAGGATCTTTCCCTTTGCAGGCTAACAATCTTTTCATTGCTTCTTCTCCGGTTGAAGGCATAGGTATATTGTGATCCAGAAGGCCTATATTCTTTGCAGACTTTCCTTCCGTTGTATTCTTGTTCCTGTTTCGTTTCTCTTTCTTGCCTTTGTTCCAGAACGCAAACCGAGAACCTCCAAACTTGTTATCGATGTATTTAATGAACCGTTCAAAGTATTTTACTTTATAAATAATTGTCCCTACTGATTTAACAAAATCGGAAGTATGGGTTCTTAAAGAAGTCCAGGAAGAGGAGCCCCTGAAATTTTTAGTGATTGATGACATAGAACTCTATAACTATAAATCACACAGAGTTCAGATGTGTTATACACTCTAGTATTACATTTTATTACAACTCTAAAAACTAATAAATTAATCATTGGAATGATTTGATATTTTAACACATAAAACTAGACTTTATAACGCACATTTTAATATAAATTTGAAGTCTGTGTGATTTATAGTTCCAGAGTACTATGTTACCAAAGATAAAATATAATAAAAAATCTTACAAATCTTTCGCAAGCTGTACACTAAGACTTAAAACATCTGAGATCAAATGAAGGAACCAAATTATAACTTGCAAAATGACTTTGAGCCATTGGTTAACGTGCTGAATTATGTTGTATTGCAGATTTCCTGAAAACGGATCAATTATTAAACAATAGATCTAACGATAACTCATCTATAATTTTACCTAAAGTTGTACGGTTTTCACGTTTACGAGTGCGTTGAGTTCTTTTAGCTGAATTATTAGATTTCTCGGAAGAACGTTCGATAACACGAGGTTGGTAAGATGAAGAAGAAGATTTAAAATCTTTTCCTGAATAAAAAAAACTGTAAGAAAACGTACTGAAATATTTAATACATGCACTAACCTTTCTTGAAAGTTTTTGAAGAGCTTTTTTCACTACTTTTATTCACAGGTTCAAAATTCTTCCATTCAAAACCTGGTTCCTCTTCATCGACAGAAATTTTAGGACTTGCATTCGAAAAGTTTATATTCTTGCTGTCAAAGTTTCCTTTAGTTTTGTTAATAGTTTCTGTGTTTATTTTATTCTTGTTGTTTTTCCTCGATGAAACTTTTTCCAGGAATTCATCATTCTTATTATAATCATTTGTTTCAAAATTATATTCATCGGAATATCCTTCACTGTCGATATTTTTAAATGAATTACTCATATTCAAAGGGCTTTCATTTTTGATGTTCTTACTTTCAACAGATAGCTTCCCGCCATGCAGTGGACTGTTAGACATATTCTTTTCAATCCCAATATCCTTTTCATCACTCCCTGAAGAAAACTGACGGTTTAAATTAAGATTCGTTGTAATTTTCTGCGCCTTATCAGACTTAGTAGCTTTCTTTACGCTCGCCTTTACTTTAGTATCCTTCACTTCTATTTTACTCAACTTGGGCACATTCTGCGGAGCAGACTTAGCAAGTACGTCCGAATAACTAGGCCGCATTGGTTTAACTTCAGCAACCATTCGTTGTTTCTTTACACCGCGATTAACGTTCTTTATGTTCGAAAGGTTGATATCAAGATACTCTAAATCTTTTGCATTATTCTGTGACATCTTCAAAGCATCGTTATTCTGCGATTGCTTTCCGGTATCGAACAAAGAAGAAGTTACGGAGGTATCTGATTGAGAGTTGCCAAAAGGTGAGTACGTACCGCTTGTATTTGGTACCCAATTTCCAACGAGGTTTTCGATAAGTTGGGTGCGATTCTGTACAGGAGTCTGTTGCTGAGATTGTTGTTGCTGTTGGATGTTCTGTTGCTCTCTACGATGCTGCATAGCTTGCTGCAACATCATATCTTGCTGTTGTTGAAGCATAGCGCTCTCTTGCTGCATATAAACGCTAGTTTTATCGTGCTGTGGACTCTGATGCATCATTTGATTCTGTTGCATCTGAATTTCCGGTGAAGAGAACATCGTGTAATCTCTATTCTCAGGATAGACATAACCGCACATTGATACATCCTGATTCGGCGACACAAACTGATGAGGATTTTGATTTGTGTTGTATAAAATATAACCTCCATTTCTCATGTCCATAACTGGTATCAAATCAGGATTAATGCTCTTATTGATATGTTTATCATATATCATAGGATCAGGCATATACATAGCATTCTGTTGCTGAATGTAGTTGTTTAAATGCAAATTCTGGTTTGAGAAACTGTTAGGATTTTGATCGAGTTGACCAAACTTCATTTGTTGTTCTGTAGACTTGTAGTTTGAAATGTAAACGTTGCCTGGTGGTTGCATGTGCATCTGTTGGTATTCGGACCATTTGTGGCTATCGTTCGGAGTGGACGGAGGTGTGAAACCGAGTTGGATGTATTGGCCATCGGACGACTGTAAATCAGCTGTCATATGTTCAATCATTTGATCTACGGTTACATTTGATCGCAGTTTCGATTTATCACTCATTTTTATTTGTTAATGTTTAAATCTAATTATAGAGTCACTTAACCTTTTACTAATCTATTTATAAATAGAACTGGGGGTAATCGAGTTCTGTAATTTACATTGGAAACATTGTTTTAGTTAAAATTAACACACTTTGTTTGAAAGTTACTGAAAATGCGCTTCCTTGGACGAAAACTTCTTACACAGATGTTAAGTTTTACATCTTATTTATAAATTGACATGTACTTAGTTGATATTGAAAGAATGAGTAGAGACATCTGTGGGTAAAATGTTAATTTATTTTAGGAAGTATCTATCTTTGTTTTTTACATTAATATACTGATATATGTCTATCCTTTTTTATTTATAGTTCTTTTCGTTTGTAACGACTGAATACACGTGAAATGTTTAATATTCAAATTTTGTACAAATTTACAGTGGAAAAGTTATTTTAGTGAAAATAAACACACTTTATTTGAAAATTATTGAAAATGCGCTTCCTTGGACATGAGACATTTGTAGGAAAAATTCAAGTTTATTTTAGGAAGTATGTTTATCTTTCTTCTTTACGTATACTGATATACGTCTATCCTCTTTTATTTATAGTTATTTTCGTTTATTGCGATTGAATGCTATGAGTATTGAGAAAATAACAGGTGAAATTTTTAATATTCAACTTTTGTACAAAATTACAGTGGACAAGTTATTTTAATGAAAACAAACACATTTTATTTGAAAATTATTGAAAATGCGCTTCCTTGGACGCAGTGGCGAGGCGTGAAATTTTTAATAAGCAAAGCATATTTTGTCAAACCTCCCCCTCCTATTAACAAATAAAACTAATTATGAAACACCTTAAATTCAAGCTTTTACTTTTTTAAATAAATTATTATATATTTATATAGTAACTAAATGATTCTACGTCTTATTTTCTTGTATTTTAGTCGATATTTGTAGGACGAGTTGAAGTTCACTGCAGGAAATTTCACTAAAAAATTTAGAATTTTTGATTTCATTAAAAGTATGTTTAATGTATAGAAAATGACGTGAAAAGTTGTTTGTTTCAAACCGCAGGTCTGTATCTCAAACCGTTCTCGAGATATAGCCTCTCAAAGTTTTAGTTTTTTCAAATTTTTGGAGAAAAAAGGCCATAACTTTTGAACGGGTGGTCAAAATTGATTTTAGTTGACGGATTTGAAATCAGCATGTCAAAATCTATATAATGACATGTATAATACTTTAAAGTCCGACAAAAAATTTTTTGTTAAAAATCGACATTTTTTTAAGGTATACCCCTTTGAATTTTTTCGATTTTTCGCGAAATTTTTTTTTTCGAGTTTTAAGGTATTATACATGTCATTATATAGATTTTGACACGCTGATTCCAAATCCGTCAACTAAAATCAATTCCGACCACTCGTTCAAAAGTTATGGCCTTTTTTCTCCAAAAATTTGAAAAAACTAAAACTTTGAGAGGCTATATCTCGAGAACGGTTTGAGATACAGACCTGCGGTTTGAAACAAACAACTTTTCACGTCATTTTCTATACAATAAACATACTTTTAACGAAATCAAAAATTCAAAATATTTTAGTGAAATTTCCTGCACTCGTCATACAAATATCGACTAAAATACAAGAAAATAAGACGTAGAGGTATTATAGTTTTATAATTGAGCGTGTAAATTAATATTAAATGCTATCCGATGTTTGAGTTGCGCATAAAGATGAATATTCTAATAATATTTTTAAATTATTTATTAACTGAAAACACAGGTTTGTATTAATTTGCCCATAAAGTAAAATAAATCCATGGATGAGATACATTTGTGGGAAATATTCAAGTTTATTTTAAGATGTATGTCTATCTTTCTTCTTTACATATATACTGATATACGTCTATCTTCTTTTATTTATAGTTCTTTTCGTTTGTTGCGATTGAATGCTATGAGTATTAGGAAAAATAAAAAACACATATTTTTTTAAAATCGTTTATTAAAAAATTACCAATCTTTAATATTCAAATTTTGTACAATATCCTCTGTATCTGCATCATTATCATCATGATATGATACATTAAACTTCGACGTGCTAGCTATATTCTTCTTAGATTTCAATTGTTTATTACGTTTTTTAAGTTTCTTTTGTATTTCTTCATCTTCATCTTCATTATCAGAACTGTCTGACTTTTCTGGCGCATTCTTTGTCTTTTTGTTACGTCTGACATTAGGAACAGGAAGTTCAGGTCCATCGCCGTATGCTGCAGTTTTAATTGCTTTTTGACTGTCGTGTAATTTTTTCCATGTTTCATAGAATTTATTCATTGGCGTGCCTTCGGATTTCATAGAATTTTCAAACACAGATATTGCTTTTTTATCAGAGAATGATAAAGTAAGCTTTCTACGTTTTTCGTCAATGAATTTATAGTTTTCTTCTATTTTAGCTAGAAGCTGTTTCATTTTTTTACAGTAATTTGCTATTTTACATTTCTTAAGGAATTCTTTCATCTGAAATAAAAACAAAATAGATCAGTTGAATTTGCAATTTTTTTTTTTATAAAACTACTCACTTCGAATATAAGAGGAACTACAAGATCTGGATAAGCAATAGAATGTGATTGTGATGCTAGAAATTCAAGAACCAACGAATAAATACGTTCAATGACAGCGTCTTTAAAAGTATTATCCGTCAATTGCGACTTTGAAAGCCTTAGAACGCAAGTAAACTGCATTGGTTTCATCGAAACTTTCTTATGCTTCTTATTGAAGTCGAACTTATCAAAAATCTATAAACAAAATCGCCTGATAATTATCACAAAATCGGAAAATCGCTCGATCACTATCAGAAAATCGCCCGATAATTATCGAAAAATCGCCCAATAATTATTGAAAAATCGCCCAATAATTATTGAAAAATCGCCCGATAATTATCAAAAAATCGCCCAATAATTATTGAAAAATCGCCCGATAATTATCGGATGATTTCGTACTCACTTCATACAAAAACGGCAAAATCGGAATAAAAACGCCCGTTTCCGCACCCAGGTTGATCAACATCTTAATGCAATGGAACCTTAACGGAAAATATTGCGCTGTCGGAATCAATTTAATTGTTTCGGTGCAAACTTGCACTACAGGGTACAGCAACGGTTGCAGGGGCGCTTCGTTATACGTCGCTGCAATCAACTCTGTCCACAGTTGCAGCGAATTCACAAACTGCCAATTGTAAACCGTCTGTATACTCTCTTTCTTGTGGACAGTTATGGCATTCCGTAGATGTATAGCCAGCTGACGCACGTAAAGAAATACGTGCTGGTAAGAGAACTTCACATCTAGAGAGTACATCTCGACGAGCGATCTCCGCATAAAATTTATCGCAGGTAGAGTGTTGGGGCTGACGAATTTAGCGTTTATTACGTACGTCATGTACATTTTCTTTAAGACGAAGTCTAGGTATGTCGCCCGCTGACAGTTGGTTATGCGTAGGATGCAAAGGAATGCTAGGACTCGAAGAGTTTCGTCTCCTGTCCCCCAGAGGTTGATAAGTTTTCGTAACATCGATTTAGCGATTTTCCCATATGATATCACCATTGGGCAAACGTGGTGGAGATGTTTTAAGAGTATTGTTAGGATGCTTGGTGATGTTACACCTCCGACAAGCTAAAAGGATATTATTATAATTGATTTTATTTTTTAGGGTTCTAATTCTGATAATACCTAACAAAAACGTATCAAAAAGTACAAATAAATTTTGCTCTGTTCAAATTTTAAAGTTAATTATTAAAAACAAAGTAAACAATTGAAACAAAAGACTGCTTCATTGGTTGGACTATAATAATATTTTACCGTATGTAACTTATTGAAAGTTATTTTCTAAACTATACAACCAAATTGGATGCTGTAAAGGGTAAATTATATCTACATTAAGTACTTATGACGATGAAATCATTTACTTCGATAATGATTAATATTTTACAGATCATAAGTCCATGTAAACAGAACCCAAATTTTTAATTTTCTTTCTAACATAAATATAACCTATAACCTAGCCAAAGAACATATCTATGAATTAAGACAGACAGACAGATGTTGAGCTTTATATGTATTAACAATTAAGTGAAATTTATTACAACCACTTGCCCGATAATTATCAATAATTGCCCTAACCTAACCTACTTTTCTTATTTTTCATCAGAAAATTAATTTCATTCGATATTAAACTGTGCAGATATGAATATAATTGAAAATCTATATTTTTACAAAGATAATAACCTAAAAATTCAAGCACTATAAATGATTTTAATAACATATTAAATTCTTACCTTTGTCAAATCTGCCAAATATAACTTCAACGCTGTTTTTATTTTAACAAATCGTTTACATTTGTGTGGAGGTAACTTAGAACCTGCTGGTAGCTTCAGGAATTTCCGTAGAGCTGGGTGGAGGTCCAAAACGCAAAGTTGAATAACGCCGTTAAAAATGGCAGAACCGTCAACAACGTATTCGTAATGTTGCTGTTCTTCATCATTTGCAACTCGTAATAAAGCTGCATGAAATGCTTTTATTACACATGTTATTGTATGGGAAGTTTTATCAGTTGCTAAATTTGCTTGCCATTCTTTTAGTTTTGATAAAGTTATCTTTCTTGAATCGCCTTTCTTTGCGGTTTGCGTTACGTCAACTTTTTCCTATAAAAAAAATTGTTGTCACGAAAAAAATTGAAAGAATTAATATAATGTTTGACTTACATCAAAATCACTTTCATCGCTGGCCACTGCTTCATTGTTTTCAGTTTTTTCTTCTTCGACAGTGTCATCTTTATCAGTTTTTTCTTCATCGCTGTCAGAAACGCTGAAATCAAGAAGTTTTTTGTCGTTCTGTTTTAAAAACTCGTAAAATTCTGGATCAGTATTTCTTAAATTTGCAAGTGACTCTTTATGTGATGAAAATTCATCGTCGTAGTTATCAGAGTTTTCAGATTCCGATTGTGAATCTAAAAGGAAAATAGATTATAGATAACCGCACTTTTTTTACAATATAAATAAATACCTTTGTTGTCGTTTTCCAATTTAGATTTTACAGTTTTATCGAAAATGTTGTCTGAATTTTCAGTTTCCCATTGAGAATCTAAAAAATAAAATAAAGATTAGTATAATTGATATAATAAATTTTAATTAATTTAAAATACCTTCGCTTGCGGCTTCTTTTTTTGGAACAATGGATTTCTTCTTTGTTTTAGATTTTATGAAAGAATCTTCAGCTTTCGAAGGAGAAAATTTTTTGTTATTGTTAAATTTTGGTTTTCCCGTTTTCTTGAAGGATCCTTTAACCGCATTTTTTAACGCCTTGGGTTTCGGTTTACTAAATATAGCTGATTTTTTAACATTGTTACTCGATTTATTGGCCTTTTTGTTATAATTTAACTTTGATTTCATTTTCATTTTTAAGCACGTGTGTTAGCTTCTTATAATATAACCTCAAATATTTAAAACTTATTTAAAATAATTAGGTATAGTTTTAACACAAACTGTATAAATACAAACAAATAAACCTATAAAATACACAATACTTTATATAAATCAAATACAATTCATTTAAAATCAATATAAGTTTATTATTTTCGATTATGACAACCACATGTCTGTCATATTTAAATAAATAGTTCAGCATATCGTTAATAGATGTCAGCACATACATGATTTTATTTTATTTTATTATCACAAGTTTCCAGCAGATGGCGACACTATCATCTTAAAATTGTAATTTGATAATTGCTATATTTTGTTAAACATTAAAAAATAAAAAAAATATATATAATAAGATTAATTTGATGTTATTTAACAATAGAAACATGAATAAAGACGGTTATAGAAATTAGAGGAACCTTTATAATTTCCGTGTCATAACAATAAAGGACTCAAAAGGATGATATTCTTAAAAAGCGTTTAAAAATTGTCAGGTGTTAACTAAATATATGAGACAAAACTTTGAACGTTATTTAACAGCCATTCTCACATTGAAAACAATTTAAACGAACCTGCTTGTTAAGTCGGCCTGCGCTCTATTATTTGCCGAAACCGAAAAAACCACAAAAGACTTTTCTATTGTTATACTTTTTATGCTATGTTTCTATAATGTGTTTGACATTTTTTGACAGGTGAATCAAAATCGCTTATTATTAATTTTTTTTCTTGTAAACCGTACAATTAGTTAAACACCAGTTTAATAAATACTTTTTATGAATGAAATTTGAAATTTTTTTTGTTGAATTATATTTTTTCATTGTTGGTATATATTTATTAATTATTAAAAACATGAATGTTTTTGTACTGCTGTATACGTTTCTTATGCTTATTAATTAACTATTTTTTTAATCAGTATATAAAATAGTTATTTTTAATAAATAAAATTTTTGGATTTAATTTTTTTTATTGTTGGTAGTTAGCTCCATCTATTTAAAAAAAAGTAAGTTGGCTACAGTGACCGTGGCGTGGCCTTGACATAGGGTTATCAAAACTTTAAAAGTGCTTTTTTAAATGCACTTTTTTCTCAAAATACTTTATTTTTGAAACATATATTTAATGCAAAAGTATAGTTTTATATCTATTGTTATGTTATTATAAAAGTGAAGTGAATGTACAACAATAACATTAAATTGAGACGAATTCAAATGTGACATTTTTCGGTTAACGTATTTGTTCTTTAAATTTTTAAAATTTGTGTGTGATATGAAAAAAATAGAAAACTTGGAACTTTGAACTAGTGAAGTAACAGTATATAAGGTAAATACAAAGATTTTATTAAATATTTAAGCGATTGACTAAATTTATATCTGTTATTTTCAACAAGGGAATATTGCAAGGTGTATCTTAATAATTTTGATAAGACTTGGTAAACTTGTATAGTTTAATTGAATCTAAGTGATAGATGTTTTTTATATTTGTTCATATGTTATTGAAGGGGAGAAAAGCACCCTGCTAAAATTTTCGTTTTTTGTTTAATAACTAAACATATATAACTTAGAAATACTCTAGCGATAGTTTTGACTTGGCGAATTGATTTCTGATTGATTAATGCTAAAAAATAATAAATGGCGACGCTGTCAGAACTCTTATTTGAATACATAACCTAGCAAAAGTATTCGTGTATATTATACAGTGTATTCCAAGTTGATTAAGCCATAGGAAATTTAACATGGGGACAATTAGAAGTGTTGTAGTAACCTTTGATCGAATTTAACGATGTGTGATTGGTGCATTTTGAAATGCCGCCACAAAATTTAATAAAATTGTCATTAGTATTTTGTTTTCAATTTTTTATCTGCCAAAAAATATTATTATAATTTTATCTAGGATGCTTACTTTAATTTTATTAATGTATTTTATTGTTGAAAACAAAATACTGTTGATTAATTTAAAATTTATCAGTTGGTTTCGAGGCGGCATTTCAAAATGCACCAATCACACATCGTTAAATTTGACCAAAGGCTACTACAACATTTCTAATTGTCCCCATGTTAAATTTCCTATAGCTAAATCAACTTGGAATACACTGTATATGCAAATATTATTTTTTATAAGAAATTGCTTGCTACTCTTGCTACTGTATAAAATTACACTAAAAACAATGCAACCCACAAAAATATCACAACATTTCTCTGAATTCTAAAGACTTTTATATTAAATAGAGGTATACATATGTAAGTAAGTACATATATAATATATTTTATATAATTATTCAGACTCAACAAAAAAAAGACACATTTTGTCTTTAAGGGTGTGTAGCATATATTTATTATTGTCACAAAAAGAGGTACCATTGAAAAGAGTATATTTTTAAAAAATTCAACGCGTAATTGTCAACTATTATGATTTGTCCTTTGTGTGGTGCTATTGTACATTTATAAATGCCACCGATATAAAAGGTATCGTCAAAGTGTTGAATGTATCTCTTAAGCACACATTTTAAGTATAATTAAGTGTGTCGAACACACATCTAGATCTTAGACCTCGTATCTGATAGATTTATATACCATGCAATTTTTTGGACTTTCATAAAAATATATCTATGGAAGGCAATCAGAGGCGCTGGAATCAATTTTTTTCTGGGGGGGGGGGGTGGGGGGTACGAATCTCAAAAATTAATGTCCGGTATTATAAAGGAGCTCGCAAAATTTGCTATCTTGCAAGCACTTTCAAATGGGGTATTAATTCTGTATTAGTATCTATGGATTAGCTATGGAATTTAGAGTAGCGAAACTTCAATTAATTGTAATACAGTTGGCATCTTTGATCGTACAAAATAATTTTCATAATATCACCACTGTTTTAATACCATTGGTGTTTACTTACTACAACGCGTGCACGAAACTTGTCAAAGTCTTCAACAAACTCCAAAAGAACTGTCATATAAGTTTGATATCTCATTTGAAAGTGCTTGCAAGCTAGCAAATTTGCGAGCTCCTTTATAATACCGGACATAAGCTGACCTAATTTTACTCAGCGTTCTTTAAATTCAAAATTGACTTTAGCTTGATATCGTAATATTTGTTAAAAAATAAAAATAAATAGAAATATAGTGGAACTCGTTAGTATGTTTTTAAAGAGACTGGGGGAAAACACGTATTAATGAGAAAAACGTACTAACAGAATATTTTAATTGACTAGTGGTTACATTTTATAATTTGTTTGTGAGTTTTAACATCAATTTAAAAAAATTCAAGAATTTTTAAGAGTAAAAAATTACTGTAAACAGATTTTTATAATTGTACGTCGCTTTAAACTCGCCCTGAAAAACAGGATCAAAATTTGGGGGTGAGGCAAACCGTAGTCAAATTTGGGAGGGGGGGGGCAAGTGTCCGCTGAGATCAAAGGAAAATTATCAGGATTAATTTTTCCAATAAGATTATTTTAAAAATATAATTTAGTTTTCTAATGGTTGTTAATTTCGCTAAAATTAAATTAAATTAAATTAAATTAACATAATCGAATAAATTAAACAATAAAAATATACGGTACGGGACACCAATACGCGAAGCTCGACCCGCATTTGACAAATATTTTTTATTTTATTTTTTTTTAGATACGAGATAGATGTCTGCGTGTATGCGAGACAATTAAATTAACATAATCGAATAAATTAAACAATAAAACTATACGGTACGGAACACCAATACGTGAACTTCGACCCGCATTTGACAAATATTTGTTATTTTTTTTTTAGATACGAGATAGATGTCTGCGTGTATGCGAGACAATTTAATTAACATAATCGAATAAATTAAACAATAAAACTATACGGTACGGGACACCAATACGCGAAGCTCGACCCGCATTTGACAAATATTTGTTATTTTTTTTTTAAATTCGAGATAGATGTCTGCGTGTATGCGAGACAATTTAATTAACATAATCGAATAAATTAAACAATAAAACTATACGGTACGGGACACCAATACGTGAATTTTGACTCGCATTTGACAAATATTTTTATTTTATTTTTTTTTAGATACGAGATAGATGTCTGCGTGTATGCGAGACAATTTAATTAACATAATCGAATAAATTAAACAATAAAACTATACGGTACGGGACACCAATACGTGAAGTTCGACTCGCATTTGACAAATATTTTTTATAAAAAAAACTATACCAAATAACGTAGATACGAGATAGATAGATGTGCATATATATACGAAGTCTAAGAGCCGTGTATGCGAGACCCGATAACAGACGACACGCCATATTTCATAGCAACAAAAGAACACAATTGATTTGTTTTCACACGGCTAGAGAGACCGTTTTGCAAAATCTACTCGTGGTCGAACACTTTCCTCAATATTGTTCACAAATTGCTCCCAATTATCTTTCTCTCATTCGAGATACGTGTACGTGTGCCATGGGCGCCCACAGATCGGACGAAGGGGGTTGCTTTTTTCTAATTTTAGTCGCAGTCGATTCTTGTATTCTGATAATAATCTATACAAGGGGAAAATTTTTTCATAACTATCACCTAATTTTTAAAGAACTATTACTATTTGATTCAGTATTCTTAAAACGGAAGACAATATTGTAATTCTTCATTATTAATGATAATATAGATTATAAAGGATATGCTGAAATTTCACAAAAACATTTACAAACATTTTACAAAACGTTGTATTGTATATAAAAAAAAAATTGTTGAGACAAGTCTGTCTACCTATCTTTTTATTCAGTAATGTGCAGTACAAATCTCTCTCTCTCTCACACACACACCACACTCTCTCCTCACTGTGTATATAGTTGCACTGCATCTGTAACTAAATACATATATGCATTTTAATATAAATTTTAAACGTATTGTAACTTACTATTTGTTTGGTTCTTCTAAAATCTTCTATTTATAAAAGCAAACTGAAAACACAGTACTGACGAGAGTTAACTTGCGTTCATTTCTATACAATGCTACTAAAATTTCAATACGAATAGTAATTTTTGCGTGTAGGAGCGAAATCTATATTATTGATATAATTTAATTTGTTATACCAATAAAAAATATATTATTATTTTTTGATATAAAATAAAAAAATTTAATTGGTAACTATAATTTTTAATAAAAAATTGATTCTATTTTTCTCCGTGTAGGTACATATTATAAAACAAAGTCCTTCGCAGCGTTTGTACGTCTGTCTGTACGATTTTTTCAGTAACTACTGAACGGATTTTATTCCGGTTTTCACTACTGGATAGAATGTTTCACGAGGAAGGTTTAGGTGTATAATTTGTATAAATTAATCATCATAGAGGTGTCTTCTTATAGGTTTACTACAGATTTGATAGTTTCATATATATATTTGGTCCCTCTTTGTAAAAATTTCGCATATACACCCATGTTTGTGTGTAGAATTATTAAGGTGATTAAATACTTGCTGCATCAATGAAACTTGGATTTGTATATGGATGGATTGGATACTTACTTTCCCATTGATTTGCGAGATATATGTATGTTATAGCCGCTAGCGACAGTCGTGTCTCGTGTTAAACAAAAGGGCGCATGTATATTATATAATACATAATATGAGGATTGTTACAGTATATATGTGGAGCGAATTAGTGTAGGTATAAGTATCTTAAACATCCGGTGTTTTATGCTTTTGATAAAGGATGATATGCTTTTGTTATAAATATGTCCCTAAAGTTACACCAGCATCTATAATGTCCGGTATCATAAAGGACCTAACAAATTTGTTAGCTAGCAAGCACTTTCAACTGAGATATCAAACTTATATGACAGTTCTTTTGGAGTTTGTTGATGATTTTGATAAGTAGGTAAATACGAACGGTATTAAAACAGTGGTGATGTTATGAAAATTAGTTTGTACGGTCAAAGATGCCAACTGTGTTACAATTAGTTGAAGTGTCACTGCTCTAAATTCCATAACTAATCCATAGATACTAGTACAGAATTAATACCCCATTTGAATGTAATTGCTAGTTAGTAAATTTTGTTAGGTCCTTTATAATACCGGACATAAGAAGCCCAAATCCAATGAAACCTGTTTAAAAATTTTAAATTAATTTCCATGTTCTGAAAGAAATATGGAAGTATTGTAATACCGTCGAAAAATCGTGTCCGACATAATGACAGATTCTGAATGTACTAACTTCAAAACTTAAAGAAAAGTTAATTTACGCATGGCGGCTGTGCGTGTGTCTGGATTCTTTCGTTCACGATAACTACTGTAAAAATGCACCGATCTGAATTATTTTTGGGAAAAATGTTTGTCTCGGTGAGTATTCCAGACCTATTGATTTTGGTGCTAATCGGATTAGGGGTTTTGGAAATATTCGACATTTTGTAACTTTTTTCGTCTAAAAAGCGAACATTGCGAGTATTATCTCACTAATTTTGATAAGACTTGGTACATTTGTAGTCCAATTGAACCTAAGGTACATTTATTATTTGTACGTGCCTAGACAGCCATTCAAGGAGTGAAAAACACCCTCAAAATTTTAATTTTAAATACTATTTAATACGTCATTAATTTATGTTGCCTTGGAAACAAATGCAACTAAATTCAAATTGTCAAATTAGTTTTTCTACGAATGTGTATTATGTTTTTGACATTAGAAAACTAATATTTATATACAAATGGCAAAAAGAGCTGTAACCGTTGTAAGTATATATGTTTTTTTAATGTATTACGATATGTATATTCATAGTAGTAGGTTATATAAATAAAATATTTAAAAAAATGTATATTCAAATTTTTTTTAAAAAGATAGAAAGAACATGGAAGTCATGTATGGTTCTCCATACCGATATTTTATTCAAAGATAATGAGATCAATAATAAATATAAAAGCAGTATATGTACATATATAGATAATTGCAGTCGTGCAGATATCGCGTACCCTGGCGTGCTTCTTTCTGTGAGAACATTCAATATCTACCACATTTCTTAAATGCATCAACATAGGTACATATACGTTATATATACAGGGATGTAATTATAGAAAATTCGTTTAGATTTTAATTTGTAAAAAGTAGAGGTAAAAAGAATAATATACAGTTAGCAAAGGACGGAGGTAATGAAATTATGATAGGATGTGAAATTCTAAATTAAATGGGGGGGGGGGGGGGGGGGGCAGTGTACAGTATACAATAATACCTCGCATGTTCTTAATAGATAGATCCCTTAAAACAACAAAATAATGGGACGAGAGTAATACCACACTGCAAAGCATGCTTTGGGTGTGCTAATATCTATTTTGTTCTACAACTGTTTAAAAAAGTAGGCTTTGTCATTGAAATTTCAGTGTGTAAAGTGTTTACTGTTTCCATAGTAACACATACATTTTTACATGCATTTTATAAATACTATTGTATTAAACAAATTACTCAAATTTAAGCACTATATTAATTAGTATTGCAATGAAAAAAATTATTAATAAAATTAAATAAATTATAAACAATACCTTAAGGTTTTCTTCTTGATGCAATCATGGTATTATGTGATAGTAAATTTAAAATTACAGAATTTGCAGCTTCTGGTGGTGCACATTTATGTTCTTTCTCAGTATCACCACTTATCCATCTTATATTATATAGTAACAAATTAAGAAACACATTTTAATGAAAATAGAACTGCCAAAAATTTTATCCAAAGCTTACTTGAGTTGAATTTTAATATTAATATAGCAAAGTACAAAGTATATAAATTAATTATTATATTATATTATTGTTAATAGGGTTGTAGAAAAAATATTGTGTGCGTTTTTCGCATTCGTGCATGTGAATGTATATATAATATATGTAAACTTTATTTTACCTGCCTTAACGGCAACATAGACACATGATTGGTACATCTATGGCACAGTACCTTTCGAATGATATAAGTTTCATTCACCTTTTTTATAATAAATACTAAAAAAACGTTTTGATGTTAACATATTAATATATAGATGTCATGTAGAAAATATTGGTTACGGCCCTGTCGTTACACTTTACCGGAGTGTTGTTATTATCTAAACGTTTTCCGCAGTACTTCATAAATCTCTTATTTTGCAAAATAGACAAGATAAGTGCACGGTACTTTTAAGAGATCTAATAAATATAAATTAGTTGAATAAAAAAACTATAGCTGCATTAGAAAAACTGTATTGCCTTTTAATTTAATTAATTAATTAGCGATAGTTGAAAATAGGGTTTACGGGGCGAAAAAATGTACTTTCATTTGTTTATTAGAGATATAAATCTAAAAAACACATATGCCGTGGAACTTTCTTGTACGTAATACTGGAAGTGCACGTGATTCTAATTTTATAAAAAAATATATTTCTGGTAAAATAATAAAGGATATAGAATAAAATTAATGGGAAATACAGACCTGCGGTTTGAAAATTTCAACATATCATTTTCTATATAAAAAACATACTTTTAACGAAATCTAAAATTTCATACTTCATACTTCAAATTCCAACTTTAAGATTAGAAAATAAGAAGAAAAATCATAATTTACGATAAAAACAAAAGTTTTCATTATTTCTTATACAATACATTCAAATGCGTGAAAATTCAAACATGCACGTTCACGATTCTTAAGATTTACAATGACTCGCGTCCATATATCCAGATTTAACACTGGTTATGAAAAATCACGTCATCATGAGTAATATGAAACAGTCGGCGCCTATGAATGCTACCAAACATTAAAATTTCATTGAAAATTACAACAGCAAGGCAGAAACCGTAATACAGTCCATATTTCTAAAAATTATAATTTAAAATTACAACAATTAACTTTTTTTGTTTCAACAATGCAGTTATTTAAATTTGAACGAATTTAAACAATAGACCGTGCAGCAGAAAGTATACTGCATTCATAGATTTAAACACTGATTATGAAAAATCACGTCATCATGAGTAATATGAAACAGTCGGCGCCTATGAATTAAAATTTCATTGAAAATTACAACAGCAAGGCAGAAATCGTAATACAGTCCATATTCCTAAAAATTATAATTTAAAATTACAACAATTAACTTTTTTTGTTTCAACAATGCAGTTATTTAAATTTGAACGAATTTTAACAATGAACCGTGTGAATGCAGCGGTAGAAAGTATACTGCATTCATAGATTAAGTACTGTCTGTCTATAAATCATGTGTAATTATATCTGCAGCGCAGTTCGGACCACTGACAGTATAACTACATTCGCGTGTAAAATTATAATAATATTATAACAATAATAATAATAATAATTGTATCTACTCTGCATATTATATATATGAACAATGCCGCGACTTGAAAATGTTCAAAGGGGGAATTATATTCGTAAGATTTAATAGGGTGTATGCTCGATATTTCTTTAAAATAATTTGGGGTATTAAGGAGCAGGTTGTTCTGGTAATTTTGAGTCAAGTGTAGATATACAGGGTGTTCCAATAGTAAGAGATACATACCCTGTTAAATTAGATGAATTATTTGTAAGGAAGGGGTGAGTATTACTACATAAAAAAATATTAATAATTGTATGTGGTTTAGGCGGTATACCCAAAAATCTGAAAATTCGGATTTAAAAAAAAATGGCTATAACTTTTTTGTCAAAGTAGATGGATACTTTTTGGTAACGGTTTCTTAAAGCACTTTTTGGGTAAAATCGATTGGTGTATTTAGAATTTTTATATCGCTTTTAGTTTCAAAGTTACAAGCCTTAACTTTAGTTTTTCTTATGGGTCATATTTGAACGTGTTTTTTACTCTACTTATTGTTAGTCAAATTAGTCAAAGTACTAAATACTAGTGATATTTATAAAGTATTTTATTACAATCATTTAAGTAGGCCATGAAAAACAAAAATTGTTAAACAAAAATCACAATAACAACAATCAAAATAACAAATTAATATTTGAAAACAATAAACTATTACAAAAAAAATGTTCTTACTTTTTTTCAAAAATAAATAAGTATGACAAGTTACATATCGTTGTAAAGTAGAGTAAAAAAACACGTTCAAATCATGTACCCCATGAGTTATTTGTGTGACAAGAATTCAGGGGACAGACACACGGACGGACAGACAGACAGATACGGAACGAAAAGTGTTTGCGTTGACGTGAAACGGATAAATCAATTTAAAATTTTTGTCTCAATCTGAAACGATCACAAAGCTTCTCGTATCTTCGATATTGCGAGGAAGCAAAATGCATAGCCTCCATTGATCTTACGTATTACTTACGCCAATGTGTTAAATTATAAGTATTATTAAATCATGTTATAAGTATTTATTCAAATAATTAAATATAATTTTACAGAGAGCTGATCTTTCCCATTAATTATTATAATTGATCTAGGAGCAGTTGCATTTACATTCTTACATATTATTATCCACCTTGAACATGTCGAATCGGGCTGGTTTTATAAAATTTACACCTTTTTTATATTTATAAGTAGTTCTCATGTTAATATTACGTTCACTATCTTTGTTTTGACATATTTCAGCGGTTCTTAAACTTATGTAGTCTAGGGACCCCCAGTTTGAATAATTATTTATCAGGGACCCCCTCCCTGCAGGTGTTATTTTAAGAAAATTTCAAAACTGCAAGACCTTATTTTTTGCTCCATACTTACAATTTTTGCTTTATTTGCATGTCTTATTATTTTTGTCTTTAAGTGCATGATCCTCTTAAAGATAATAGTGTAAGCTACATTAAAAAAAAAAATTTGAGTCTGTAGGATCGCGCCAAGCTGAGATATTAACTATTCAATTTACTTCTTTGTTAGCTTATGAGTTTTAATTTGTTTTTAAAAGGGGAAGGAGGTCGCGAGGGTCTTTAACTTTTCTTTACGTTTTGAAGGTAGTACAATCAGAATTTGTCATTTTCTCGGACACGATTTTTCGATGGTATTACAATACTTCTATTTCTTTCAGAACATGGAAGTATTATAAAATATGTCACCCAATTCTTGTAATAAAAATCAATACATTCATGAGTTGTGTGTGTGATAGGGGGGGGGGAGGGGTGTGTGTTACAGCATCTCTATGGACCGCGACGTCAGGTATAATCAAACGTCTTATTCAAGCGTCTCAGGTAGAGGCCATCACATTTGCATAATATGATTTATACAATGAATATATCATATGTTATGGGATATCCATCACGATGATGGTGGGGGTAAAAGGGAAGGGGGGGGGGGGTGCTCATTTTTCACACTAAACTCGTGGTATTATTAAGGTCGGGGTGAACATTCCGTGGTCTGTAATTTTTCTTCGATTTGTTTGATAAACGAAAATGATATGTAGTACATAGGAAAAATTGCTTTGGGCCATGAAGTCCTTGTTTTTATTGTTAATAAATAAATGGGATACTCTGGTCTATAAGTTTTTATTTTATTTATTCTTTTACGTTTCGATTTTATATATAAAAGAGAATAAAAAAATTATTTACTTTAAAAATCTGATGAAGATCATATTTGTCGAAACGTATAAGAATAAATAAAAAAAAAACTTATAGACCAGAGTACCCCATTTATTTATTAACAATATAATCAAAAAATGGTCATTTACTCCAACATATATGTCCTTGTTCATCATAAAAAAGCTGTCACAGGCAATTTGGTCTATTCGGGAAGCGTCATTTTTATTATTCTTAAGTTGGCAATACGTTATTTGATTCTGACAGCTTTTTATGATTTTGCAATGTCGAATTTGTACTTATTTGATTGTATGTGTTGTTGAAACATAAAAAAATATTAAAACCAAAATAAATAAATGAAATTTTATGTAATTGATATTCTATTATACATTTATAACATTTGAATACGTCCTCCCAGTGACGTCAATTCCCGCGCGGCCGTTGATTGGTCAAGGAGCTGATGAGACTACCTTGTCTTTATATAATAATAATATTAATAATAATAATAATAATGTACCTTGACTGTTACATATGTTTACTATACTATCTATATTACTATTGACACAAATAAGTTAGGTTATAAATACACGCGATGAAAAATCAAATTTCAGGGAATACTCGAGTTACGTTATACATATGCGTGGTGACAGCCAGGTGTCTAGTAGATTAGTGAACATATAAAACTGTTTTAACCGCGTGTAAACGTGAAATGGAGAGATTACTGTACATATATGATCAATAACATTATATAATTTCAATGCACGTATCTCCGCGCTCATTGACGTTAGCATGCGTGTAAATGCCAGCGGGGCCGGGGTCGATTTGCCACCTAGAGCGCGCGGTAATCTGACTACATTCCTGACAGTACCCCGTCAAATGTATGATGTGTGCGAGACCATCACTCACGGGGGTGTGGGGGGAGGAGGGGGAGGGGGGGGGGAGGCAGCTAGCTACCGGGAGACAAAAGGAAAACGAGAGAACAAGTGTACATCTCGATAATTTCCTATAACATCTGTATAAGGCGGCTATTACACTATCAAATAAATATGTCAAAGATCTTTGACAAAGATTTGATCATATTTCTTTGATAAAATACGAGATTTTGTTTTATTACACTACATAAAATATTTGATAATATTTTCTCAATATTATCTAGGGATATTTTCTTCTTTTTTGGTGCCTTTTGAATATCAGTGCGTGGATGTTCGTCAATTGACGCGATCGAGGTTTGAATTTACAACCGTGTATTGTGGTTTTTATAATCAATAAGAAGATTATCATATAATACTGGATTTTGTTGATATTCATATATTAATAATTATGTAACTGTAACTGTCAGTGATAATTTGGCAGTCGCCATTTTGATTTATCTGTCAAAAATCTTTGATCAAATAAAAGAGACTGTGATTAACTATGATCATAGAAATATTATGAAGGTAAATATTATAAAAGTTGACATATTACACTGTCATATTTCTTTGATCAAAGAAATTTTATCATATTTCTTTGATAGTGTAATAGCCGCCTAATACTGGCATGGGCGCCTGCGGGAAAAAAGAAAAAACACCTGAAAAAATTAAGAAGTACAATTTTTATTTTAAAATTCACTCTTTGAATAACAGTTTAAGTCATAGGTGGCCAACCTTTTGAACTTCTTTTTGGGCCGCAGGTCAGAATATAAAACTGAGGACCTTTTTTTATGGTCGCGTCAACTTCACTTACTAATTTTATAAATTTAAATAAAGTTAGATTAGGAAAAATATTAAAATATACTAATTTAATGCAGGTTTATTATTACAAAATTATTATTATTTTTATTTTTTTTTAATTATCCTCGCGGGCCGCATGTAATTTAATTTTATATATCTAGATGCACCCCTCTGAAAGAAATTCTGCCGGCGCCCATGAATACTGGATATACATAATATAGCGTCCCGCAGTTTGGAAAATGTTTAAAACCGCTGGTATAAAATATTAACGAGTGTAATACATATGTATATAACTACTTACATGAATCTTTTGTTAATAATAACATACAAATGTTCGGTCTAGTGATTTGACTTTTACAAATTGAAGGAATTACTTTTAATCAAATACAAATAGCTACACAAAATAATTGATTATCGCTATTAAATATTTTGATTGATAAAAACTTCAAGCTCGATAGATTGACTCGTATGTAACATATGTACGTGTAATAGACACAAAGAAGCATAAGTTATGTCAGTAATCATTCCAATATTTTATTGTATTTGAATTTATGAATCTATATAATAAGGAATTATTGATTCGTATATATCTGTAGTACTTATAAATAACACGTGATAAAGCTATTATAACCATTTATATGGTATGTATAGATATCCATTATTATGGAGAAATAAGGTACTGGCACCAGTCTTGGACGTGACCCCAGTAATGGTTATTTTTTTAATTAAATGTACTGAATTAGAAATATTTGTTGATATTTGATTACATACTACCATTTCTGAATATTAATCTATATACATTTAACTGTCTTACAGCGTGATTTGATCACATGAGGCCAATATGTGTCCAAATGGTGGACATTTAAACTAATTTATTTATTAATTATTATATTATCATAGCAACTGTTTTACATTGTTTCAAATTTGACGATTCTTTCTTTTATATATATCTTTTGTGTTAAAAAATGTTCATCACTGCGTGCTCATTACTGGTTTTATTGTATCATTACTGGAGAAATACATAAACAAAATAAAAGGCTATAATAAAATAAAAACAAACTATATTTGCGGACTTTGGTAATTAAATTGATTAAATAAATATTAGTAACATGAGTTGATGAGAATTACAAAAAAGAAGCCCGCAAATCACAAAAACAGTAAAAGCGGTCATAACTGGTGCCAGTTTTTGTAATCATCTCGAATTTTGTACTTCTTTATTAAATCAATTTAATTATCAATGTTTTTTTTCTCATATAATAGAGAAAGTAATGGGCACCCAGTGATGGACACTTGTTAATGATAAGTACTACGACACAAGAGTTATAATCGTATTATTATAATGGCTGTAATCAAATATCAACAAATATTTCTAATTTAGTAAGGTGCAGACCAGTTTTTGCATAGTGGGACTTTGAACCCATATATTTTCAATCTGTTATATAAATACTTAATATTTTCAGAATCAAATGATTGTGCAGTTATTACTGACTAGTTTAAATTGAATAGGACGCTAATTTTCTTTGTATATTTACATTATGATAGGAAATTGTAAAAAAATGTCAACTACAGTGCACTTGCCCCATTTTCGGGGCAAGTGCATTACCGGTAGTTAAAAACGCTTTGAAGCATTATTTCATATGCTAGAATTGTGAATACGCCTAGTATAAAATGCTTTTTACCGCATCAAAATACGTTGTTTAGTTTTGGAGTAGTGAACTTTTTAAACAAGTTGGTATTAACTTTTAGTAATTCACTACATATTAGCTATTACATTTTCACTCGTATTATAATAAAAAGAACCCGTTAATGCACTTGCCTTATATTTTATTAAATAAGTGTCCAACACTGGGGGGTATTGTCCAAGACTGGTGTCAGTACCTATATTTGTTGATGTAAAATAAAAAAGACACAGATCCCCCTCCCCCTCCCTAGCAGTCGAAATTAACGACATTTCGCTACAGCATAACATATTACCGCATATACGTTGTATATTGACGGCTGAATCTTTGTCAATCAAACGTCAATTTAATGCTTACTTATTATGCTCACATGCCCACACATCTCGCGGGCCGCACCTGCCCCCTGCGTATAAAAACAAAAAACCGAAGAAAAAAACCTCTGCACCCGCTCTCTTGCTTAAGTCAACAAAATTCGAACCTGTAATTTTAATATGTACTTATATATGTACTTAGCGGTTAGATTTAGGGTTACTTTTTTTGTTTTATATTTGATATTTATTATGCTATAATATAAAGTGCATATTATGTAGATTATTATTAAATAGAAAGGTGCATGCATGCATATAAGGAATCATTTTATATTAGTTTTTTTTATTAATGTAAATTATAGTTTAAGTTAGTGGTGCCTATTTTATATTTTATTTATTAATAGATTTTTTTATGTATCATAATTTAATTTATATAACCTTTCCCCTCACTCCTTTTAGGGGTTAAATTTCAGAAAACCCTTTCTTAGAGTGTGCCTTCTTCATCATTTTTATACATAAGGTACTGGCACCAGTTATGGCCGCTATAAGCGCAAGGTTGAATGTTTTTGTGATTGACGGGCTTTTTGTAATTTTCATGTTACTAATAAAACAACTAACACTTTTTTTGGACCCCTCCCAAATTTGCTGTATCCCACTTATTTTTTAATATTTTGCCATAAAAAAATTACAATATTTTCTGTAAATACATATCTTTCATGTGGAAAAACATTTGTTATTAATTATTTTAATGCGTGGCCGTGATCACTGCTGCTCGTCACTAGATCATCTGAAATAAAAAAAAAAAAAAAAAGGATCATTAGCTAATGACATAATGCTCCGGATGAACGAAGGGATTTGAAAAATTTTGAATTTTCACAAAATGGCGGATATTGAAAGTCAAAGTTCTTTATTCGACTAAAATTTCACTCGCATTTTCGGCTATAAAAAAAAATCCTTCGTCCATCCGGAGGACAATTATGTATAGAATAAGTGAGAAAAATTTCAAACCGATCGGCGAAGCCGTTCTCAAGTTACAGTGATCACCGACTTCGAAAACATGGTTTCGAGAAAAACGCGTTTAAAGTTTTGAGTACGATTTGCATGCAGATAAAAAAATTATTTTGGAACTTACACTGAATCGTCTATTTGTCTAAAATTTTCAGAGAATACTTTTGAAATATTCTACTTTGAGAAAATGTACAAAAAAATAGATTTTTACAAAATTCTAAGTGGGTCTGCCCCCTTAAAGGTTAATAGGTTTATTACAGATTAAATTTATATCCCTGATATATCAACTGTAGATAACTTTTGTTTGTGAAACCGGACATTAACAGTAAACGTCTGATTCAACAAAGTTTTGATGACAAAAAACATTGTATTTAATTGTATTCCGTTTTGTAGCGGTCAGGTTGGTTAACATTAATCATAATCAGTCAAAACCAGGGCCGGAGCAGCTGGCGATACATCACACCTGATGGACAAGCAACGGCACGAGACAGTGGCTAAAACTCAATCATAGCGCACTGGCGTAACCTGCAGGGGGGCCAAGAGAGACTGCCTCTCTCCCTGCGGTTTTGTATATATGGGCAAATCCACAGAACGTGGCCGCTTTGGGGGAACGGCAATAGTGCGCGTGTGGGAATGTATATTACCCACCCATAAGTACACGAACTCAAAGTATACTTTATTGTGAATGTAAACATGGAGTTACAAGTCGATTGCTTGATTCATATCAAAACTGCAGCACAATTTGCATTGAAAAATCGGTTACTTTCACGTTTTCAGAATGGAACTTTTAAGAAAAGAAAAATTCATACCACCGCAATTTTCTCAGATTCAAACCAATGAATCTGAAATTTTTACTGGACATGTATTTTGGTACAATGAACCTTTTCCCGGAGTTTGAAAGGCGCACACCTCTTACATTTCATATGCGCGATTGTTTTATCCAGCGAACGGCAATTTCAGCGTTTTTTATTTGGTTTATTTGCTGTAACTTTTGGAACATCCGAAGCACACTCCTGAAATTGAGACCAATTATTCTTCTCTTTGTTACGAAGATTTTGAGACGACATAGAAGAGTGTGCGTTCAATGCTCCATTTTGAAGAAGCATTTGAGTATTTTAATTTAAAGCTAATGCGGCCACGTTCTGTGGATTTGCCCATATACGGAGCGAGGGTTCAAATTTTTTATATATTATATATAAATAGCCCCCATAAATGAATTTTTCACCCCCCCCCTCTAAAAAATCTTATTATGTTAGACACAACTAAAAATATAGTAAAACCTTCTTGCCGTGCTTAGGTGAATACAGTAAGAAGCAAAATAAGGTACTGGCACCAGTCTTGGACAATACCCCAGTGTTGTTTAATTAAATGTACTAAATTAGAAATGTTTGTTGTTATGTAAAATAGCTTTATTCGATGGTTGTCAAAATGGTGGATATTTAAACTAATTATTAGTGTAAACTTTTTATTAATTATTATATTATCATAGCAACTGCTTTACATTGTTTCAAAATTTATGATTCTTTATTTTATAACTTTTGTGTCGGTAAAGGCTATAATTTAAAAAAATAAAATTACATTTTAAAGATTAAAAATTCTACTTTTCTGATCTTTTTTTTGTAAATTGAAATGTAATTTAATTTAGTATAGAATTAAAAAAGAAAGTAAAAAATATGTAAATTTTTGTAGTAGACTTGATAAGTTACATCATACAATTAAAATTCAAACAGATTTCCAATATGTTTTGTTTATGTTTTTTCTCCAGTAATGGATAAAGTAAAATCAGTAATGGACACTTGGTAATGTTAGGTACTACGACACAAAAAATATAAAAGAAAGAATCGTCAAATTTGAAACAATGTAAAGCAGTTTCTATGATAATATAATAATTAATAAATAAATTATACTAATAATTAGTTTAAATGTCCACCATTTTGACACCTATTGGCCTCATGTGATCAAATCACGCTGTAAGACAGTTAAATGTATATAGATTAATATTCAGAAATGGTAGTAATCAAATATTTCTAATACAGTAATATTGTTACCTTAGTTTTAAATAGACCAAAACGTTTTTACTAACGACAAAAAATGATACCTTTTAAATCATTCACTAGACAATAGTATTTTTTTTTGTATTTCATTTTCGGCCGACTTAACTTAAAAAATATATAATTAAATTAATTTAAAAAAAAAACGTCCATTTCCTTATAATTTATTGTAGTATATCTAATGTATGTAATGTTTTGTAAAATGGGGAGTTTAAATTGTACCGAAAATACAGAAAATTACTGTATTTAGTCCGTGAAAAGTGAGTGACAATAAAGAACAGCTGTGTGTCTGTCCGTAAACATATGTAACATAAGTATATGTAAATAAATAATACATTTCACAAAAATCTAAGACGTTCCTATACTGCAGTGGAGGGGCTTGTAAATACGTCATGGAGGGTTTATAATTTTGTGATCTTAATCTATGGTGATGGAATTCATAGAATATATATACATATAAACGAATGTACTGTCAATTTAAAACAAAGGTAATATTGCGATGTGACGCTTAAAATTTTCAACTTATTTCTGTTTTTTTTTGCATCAATTTTTTTTAGCAAATTTTATTATAGTTTGTTAGTGTTTTTTGGAGTGAAAGCGGACTAGCTCTATCTGCTCAAGTAAATGCACAGTGCTTCCTCGTGCTAAATTCATTAAAAATTTAAATAAAAACCGATTATGTTGAGATAAATTGCCTGGAATAGGTTAACCATTTTTACAATTTTACTAAAAAATATTAGTTCGAAATTTTTCTTAAGACGCACCTGATTATTTTTGCGTATATTTTTAATTTTTTGATATTTTCAATGTAAATTTAATTTTATGCAAACGTCAAAATGACATTTAATATGTCATTTTTGAAAACAAATTGAGATAAATCTTTGTAAGTGAATATTTACAACAAACATTGTATACCCATATTATAGAAAATTGAACGCTCTGCAAAAAAGATTCTATAAATTTTCACGTAACATGTGTCGTTCTTGATATATCCTAAAAACAATTATATTTTTTGTTGTTGTAACCCCTCCCCCTTACACACGATTATGATGATTTTGAAATAAGACCATCCTCAAGCCAGACCCAACCAACAGAGTAAGTTTAATTGAAATCGGTTCAGTAGTTCATGAGTTTCACTCGACAGACAGACAGACAGACACGAAACAAAAAATGTTTGTATTAACCTGAAACGGAAAGATCAAATTAAAATTTTGAAATCGGAGAACATTTTTTTTTGTCATTTTAATACGATCAGAAAGCTTCTCGTATCTTCGATATTGCGAGGAAGCAAAACTATAAAATACGTAAATAAATTATCCTCAATAATATAATTACATTTTTATGCATGATATTTCTTTTAACGCATGAGTGATGGGCGAAAAACTTACCTTATCTACACCACCTTATTTTTTTTATGACTTACACGACATTTTTAAGATATACATACATATTTTTTATATCCCTTATTAATTTTTTCCTTCCCTTAATTTGTCCCATAATTATAATACATGCCGACTATCAGGCGATTCATCACAAGTTATTTGTCCTACACTACTAGACACATATTCTATTTAATTACCATACATGCATAGCCATCTAGAAACCACCTGCTTACATATTAACCCATATAAATAAACTCCTCTGTAAGAAAAATACATGCATTACCTTAATGAATTAAAACATCGTCAATTTTAATATTCGATCTATATAATAATTATAATAAATCCTATAAAACTTGGTGTATTTGTTGCTCTAAAAGCATTGGTTTTTGAGATTGGTGGGCTTCTAAATAGCTTCCTATTTATTAAATCAATTTAATTTTACTACAATTTTCCCTTTCGAGTTGCGTAAATTCAAAGTTCATGGTCAGATTCTGATAAAATTTATATAGGACGACCTCTGAAGTATACTCTTTTAAACAAACATCTGAACATACATAAAATTTTGAGAACCTCCTACTCGCTTAAAAATATGATAATCAATTCATATTTGCAATCATCGAAAAATGTACTTTTAATATAATATAAAAATTTTATCTACACCACTGACTTTATAACAATATCAATCGAGAGAAAACACTTAAGTTACATACTTAAAGTCTGTTAAAAATACGACAGTTAGTACATATAAGCAATCATCGAAAAATGTATTATAATTTAATTTAAATTTTTACCTACACCACTGACTTTCTAAAATAATATCAATCGAGAGAAAACACTTAAGTTACATACTTAAAGTATGTTAAAAATACGACAGTTAGTACATATTATAAGCAATCATCGAAAAATGTATTTAAAATTTAATTTAAATGTTTACCTACACCACTGACTTTATAAATAATATCAATCTAGAGAAAACACTTAAGTTACATACTTAAAGTCTGTTAAAAATACGACAGGCTAATCCCATTCCTTCTATGTGTCCCTGTCTATGTGTATAGGGTAGCATAGGTAGAATAAGCAATAATAATTAAAAATAAAAAATCACAACAATAAAATAAAAAATAAAAATAATAATAATAAATAAATATTTGAAAAATAAATAAATGAACAAGTAAATAAACAAGCAAATAAACAAATAACCAAATAACTAAAATCAAACAATTAACAAAAACATAAAATAAAATAACATAAAAATAAACTAAAACAGAACATAAAACAGCTGTCTAAATGAACGAACAGTTCGATAGACAAAATTAAAATTAAAAAAAAAAAATACGACAGTTAGTACATATAAGCAATCATCGAAAAATGTATTTATAATTTAATTTAAATTTTTACCTACACCACTGACTTTCTAAAATAATATCAATCGAGAGAAAACACTTAAGTTACATACTTAAAGTTTGTTAAAAATACGTCAGTTAGTACATATAAGCAATCATCGAAAAATGTATTTATAATTAAATTTAAAAGTTTTTACCTACACCACTGACTTTATAAATAATCTAGAGAAAACACTTAAGACACATAATATTCCCTATTTGCATGTCCATTTCTGCCACTGTTATTCAATTTACAACAATAGAAGTAATTTATTTTTTGTGTGGGTTTTGCTACTAAGCCACATAGAAGATATTAAAGATGTAAATGCTATTTTAATTATACTATTTAATTACATCGAAATATGTCTAATCTTTTTTAATTACGTATAACGATATTAATGGTAATATAAACAACGGTAACAGAATATGCTATGAACGTTAGAACACCTTGATGGAGCAAAAAAAACACTTATTCATATTATAACGTATGTTTAATAATGTATATGGGCAAATCCACAGAACGTGGCCGCATTAGCTTTAAATTAAAATACTCAAATGCTTCTTCAAAATGGAGCATTGAACGCACACTCTTCTATGTCGTCTCAAAATCTTCGTAACAAAGAGAAGAATAATTGGTCTCAATTTCAGGAGTGTGCTTCGGATGTTGCAAAAGTTACAGCAAATAAACCAAATAAAAAACGCTGAAATTGTCGTTCGCTGGATAAAACAATCGCGCATATGAAATGTAAGAGGTGTGCGCCTTTCAAACTCCGGGAAAAGGTCCACAGTACCAAAAAACATGGCCAGTAAAAATTTCAGATTCATTGGTTTGAATCTGAGAAAATTGCGGTGGTATGAATTTTTCTTTTTTTTAAAGTTCCATTCTGAAAACGTGAAAGTAACCGATTTTTCAATGCAAATTGTGCTGCAGTTTTGATATGAATCAAGCAATCGACTTGTAACTCCATGTTTACATTCACAATAAAGTATACTTTGAGTTCGTGTACTTATGGGTGGGTAATATACATTCCCACACGCGCACTATTGCCGTTCCCCCAAAGCGGCCACGTTCTGTGGATTTGCCCATATACAGTGGGATGGTCCTTATATGGGGTTAGGACGAATTTTGACCGGACCGCCCCCAAAACTGCTCCAAATAATTCAAAAAAAATGTGTCCTCTATCTTAAAAAATAGGGGTGATTTTCCCATTTAAAATACACGAGTTTTTTTTTGATTTTTCAAATACCTGCGTACTAGAGTGTCTTAAACTCTTTCTAAAAATCTAGAATACTCATGGAAGCATTCCTGGTACTCATATTCCATATCTAGATTGATAAATTATATTTGTGATTCAACGTTGGCAGCTAGATGGGCCATTTGGCCATTTTTTATTAAGAAAGAAATGTAACAATTTTTTTTAGTATAATTTCTGGATAATTTTGTCAGAAAAACGTTTGACAATGAAAATATTGAACTTGAAATAAAAAATTTTGATTCTAAAATTAAAATTGGTCGCGCCAGTTAGAAATTGATATGAAATGGAATCTTTTATGATTTTAGAATCGATTTTTTTTATTTCAATGTTTTTATTGTCAAACATTTTTCTGACAAAATTACATAAGACCAAACATTTTTTTATGATATTGAGACGAGACTACACTTACCAAACTCTCGTCATAGAAATTATATGATTATATTTTTTTTTAATTAAAAAAAAAAAAAATTTACATAGAAAAGTGATAAAATTACATGAAAATAATTTATTAGATTATTATATTGCAAAAAAAAATTGTCACACCATTAGTTTTTGAAGCGCGAAAGGCCCGCGGCTTTGAGAAATTTGTCTTTTACATAAAATTACCATTTTCGATCTTGTTAACATTTTTTTACGTAGACGGATTTCTAATGTCAAAACTGTAACACTCGAGTTTTTTGAATATGAATTACTACAGCTGCAGGTGACATAGTTTTGTTTGATGACAACAAAAAACATATCAGCTGCGAGGGATCCAAATGCATCTAACTTCTATTTATATACAGCCTGTCTACAAAATCCCTGTCCATAAATAAATTATTTTGGTTAAAATAAATTGTAGAATTTTTGTCTTTGTTCTGATCTGACACGAAAACTGTTGAACCGATCGAGGATCTAAATGCATCTTACTTCTATTTATATACAGCCTGTCTACGAAGTCTCTGTTCATAAATAAATTATTTTGATTTAAATTATTGTAATTTATAAAAATCCGTTCATTTATATTGTAAAATTCATATTTTTTCATTCAAACTCATGGTGGAAAGATATATATGATTCAAACTGACATTCACATATAGTAATTGTTTTCAGCGTCTTATATTCCATGGCTACTGTGTTTTTATATAAATGACAGTTCTATGCTCTGACATCATAGAAACAAAAGACGCTGTGCAAAAGATTCTTTTTAATCTTTTGATGTTAAATCTTAGATTTTCATAAAATATTATTAGCCACGATACTGCTCGTAAAAATTATCTGACTATTGATGAAAACCGCATTGAAATCGGTTCAGTAATTCCCGAGTCTATAAGTCACACACAAACGAACATTCATTTTTATATATATAGATACACCCTTTATAAATTGATCGGTTTTCAAAACTGTCTGACGTATTTTTAAATACTACAGATATTTAATTGCATCAAATTCCATGATCGAAAAAAATCAGGAAGACTTTAAGTCATTCATTTCCTTGATTAGCAAGCAATAAAATAATTAAAAGCATATGACTTGTCTATTTTAACTAGTCCATCAATTTTATAGGCAGATATAGATAATGTATATATGAATTTATTCTGTTGATTTATAACATTGTCTATTTTTGAAAAGTGTCATTGGGTCATTATAAATGATATAGTAGTAGTAAGCTGTGCATTTTTTATATTAATTATTAAATAATTTAAAGATCAAAAGGTATTTTTACAATAAATATCTATAGATGTTCAGATAAACTTATTTTTGAGATAGGTATTAGATAATTATAATATGTATTTAAAAAAAAGACCTAAGTTTGATTAAGGGGGGGGGGGGGGGGTATCGCTTTTTCTTATTTTTGCTGACAAGGCGATATTGGGTGTAAAAAATTCTTTATGTTAGAATATATAAGTATTTTTTATCTAATTAATTTTTCGCGATATATAAAAAGTAACCTATGCCTTTCCCCAGAATGCAAGCTATCTCCCTGCCAGATTTCATCAAGATCGGTTCAGCGGTTTAGACGTGAAAAGATAACAAACAGACAGACAGACAATAGGCATGATGCCTTATTTTTAAAAACTATTTTATGATGATTTTACGTGTCTCCTATTTCCAAAAAAAACTTATTTCTGCAGAAAATAAAGGTTTAATCACAAAAGTTGACTCTTTTAAAACTAATTTTGAATTTGACGCCAAAACGCTGGCGCATTTGTGACGTTACGCCTATGTAAATACTCCTTGTCAACAATAATAAATCCTTGTTCCATCGCTAACGTTTCTCGGTTTTAGTTTTGGTAACACAAAACTGAGCAAATTGATAATTGAAAACCACAAAATAAACAGTGCAGATATTAATGAAACAAAAATGATGTTTACTTAGCCGTGACGTCATTTTATCAAACATGGCGGATTGCTGTATTTTGTGTTTTTATTTTAACAAAAATCATATTAATCTCGCTTTTAATATAAAAATAAATACATTTTTTAGAATCTTTTTAACCTATTTCATTATTTAAAATCATAATTTCAGTGATACTTTGTTACTGGCATCATGCCTATTAGCATGACATTTTTTTCGATTACATTGATTACTACAGCGTCTAGAGACCGACAGACAGACAGACATAGTTATTTCCATCAAAATCTCGAGTTTTTATTGTATAATGTTTTTCAGAAAATATGATTTTTTTTGTTATATTATTGGAATATATCTTTAAAAAATAATTATACTTCTCAAGATTGTCATATATAATTTAGATAAACAATCTTATACATATTACAATTAATAAAATAATACATACGAGAAGTATATAGGTATATACATATAAATAAAGCAATTTGCATATTAACTGAATTGTTTGCAAAATTTCATATAGGTAATAAAGAAATTATAAAATTTGAATAATATATTCGCTGTTATCATTAATTAGATAATATTTGTTTGGACAAGCTGCGGAGTACTGAATCGGCGGCAAACTGCCTATTATTGGTTTGTAATATGTAACTATGCTCTCTTTCTTTGCATCTGGCCAGGTGATTGATGTTAGCCTGATACAACATGTAAAAACTAAAACAAATACTTCATGACAGGGACGTATCAGTGCTAATCGTAAATACGAATTCCCTGTAAATAAAACTTGAATTTTGCTTCCTCGCAATATCGAAGATACGAGAAGCTGTGATCGTTTCAGATTGAGACAAAAAAATGTTCTCCGATTTCAAAATTTTAAATTGATTTGTCCGTTTCACGTTCCGTGTGTCCGTCCGTCTGTCCCCCCCGTCTGATGTTATTGAAACTTGGTCGGATGGTTGGGTCTGGCTTGAGGACGGTCCCATTTCAAAATCATCAAAATCGTATGTAAGGGGGAGGGGTGACACCCCAAAATATTTATTTTTTCAAGATATCTTTTTTAGAATACTTTTTGTAGAGCATTAAATTTCCTATAATATGGGTCTACTACGTTTGCTGTAAAATATTCCCTTACAAAGATTTATCTCAATTTATTTTAAAAATTCGTGTTTTGTTTTTCTGAATGTCATTTTGACATTTGCATAAATTTCCAAAAAATTAAAAATATATGAAAAAATATTCAGGTGCGTTTTATGAAAAATTTCGAATTAATATTTTTTAGTAAAATTGTATAAAAATTAAATGGTTAACCAATTCCTGGCAATTTATATAAACACAATCGGTTTTTATTTAAATTGTTGAATAATTAACTACCTTTGGTGAATTTAGCACGAGGAAGCACTGTGCATTTACTTGGCAGATGTTTTTTACAGGACAATGCGATTGTAGACCTTAGTATTGCACACCTCAAGCAGGCTTTACTTAGAAGTGTGTTATATATTATATTATATTATATCGTAAATTTCTTTAGTAACCCACATTTTCTGAAAGAAAACATTACAGTCTTCATATTTACTTACAATTAGTTTAATATCGATTGGTTTTATTTTTCTGTTATAAAAATATAAACAAAGTTCAATTTGTCGAGAAATTGAAATTTTTAAGTGACGACAACACGCTACAGGTCGCAAAACTTAACATATTAACAGAAATCTTTAAAAAAAACGATATTTCTGAAAAAATTGAATCGTGAAATATTTTCAACTTGATACCTCTAAGAACAAGGGTCTTGACGGACAGACAGACGGACAACAAAGTGATGATTATTGTATATAAATAATAATATAAAGTACTGGCACCAGTCTTGGACGATACCCCAGTATTAGACACTTGTTTGTTTATAAATGTACTAACAATAAATTAGACATATTTATTGATATTAGATTACTGCCTTTATTGAATCATAATAAAAGAAAAAATTAAATAATTTTTTTCGTTTACAGAAATTAAATAAAGGTACATCTGCATATGTAAAGTGTATATAAATGCCTTAAATAAAGACATTATATATAGGTATATATACCAATAATTAGTTAATATAGAAATTGGCAATATTAATTAATCTTGTAACGGTCTAATTAAATCGGCAAACTTGAATATTAAATTACACAAATGAGGTTCTATTCTAATTAATAAATACACATATTTCATTGTAGATAAAGGTTACAGCTGCATCATATACAAAGATGATTATATTTTTTTCTAACTCGATGTCATCATAAGGGAAATTATAAAATTATATCAGTCGATATACAGGGTGAGTTAAAACATATGGAATATTGTTTTTTTTTTTTTTAAATATTCATTATTAAAAAAAAACATCTGCCAAGTAAATGCACAGTGCTTCCTCGTGCTAAATTCATCAAAGGTAGTTATTTATTGAACAATTTAAATAAAAACCGATTGTGTTTATATAAATTACCAGGCATTGGTTAACTGTTTAATTTTTATACAATTTTACTAAAAAATATTAGTTCGAAATTTTTCTTAAAATGCACCAAAATATATTTTTAATTTTTTGGAAATTTCAATCTAAATCATGCAAATGTCAAAATGACATTTAATATATCCAAGCAATATAAATTTAGAAAAACAAAACACGAATTTTAAAAATAAATTGAGATAAATCTTTGTAAGGGAATATTTTACAATAAACGTTATAGACCCATATTATAGGAAATTTAATGCTCTACAAAAAATATTCTATAAAATTTTCACGTAACATGTGTAGTTCTTGAGATATCTGTCACCCCTCCCCCTTACATACGATTTTGATGATTTTGAAATGGGATCGTCCTCAAGCCAGACCCAACCATCCGACCAAGTTTCAATAATATCGGTTCAGTGGTTCATGACTTATGCGTGTGACAAGGATTCAGGGGACAGACAGACAGACACGGAACGAAAAGTGTTTGCGTTGACGTGAAACGGATAAATCAATTTAAAATTTTGAAATCGGAGAATATTTTTTTTGTCTCAATCTGAAACGATCACAAAGCTTCTCGTATCTTCGATATTGCGAGGTAGCAAAAATTAACTATTTCATTTAAAATAACAACTATTTCTCCAATCTCTAATAATGAGCACTATTTTTTACTCACCCTGTATATTATACGTCTCTCTCTGTCTAATATGTATAATAATACCTAGGTTTAATAAGTTTTCGCGACATCCATCATACGAGTTTGCTAATTTCGTTTACAACAGGTGATGATCTGAATTAGTAAAATAGATCTGTCGGCCGCTGTTGTTGTTTCTATTAATGCCGATAGCAGATAGATTAGTTTGCGTATATATACGTCATTTCCTATTTCCTACGCCCGAGTGTACAGTTTTTCTGTAATGGGCTGATTGTCTTAAAGATATCTCTATGTATTTATCTATTTGCATAATGTCTATATACTTATATGTTGTAATAATAATAAAAATTTGTCTAAACGTCAAAATTTATTAAAGAATAAGTATTCGCAAGATTTCGATTCACAGAATCATCGTCAGGTATAATTTTCAAAATAAGTTATTCGTATTGAACTATATGGGGTAAAAGTGAAACAAAATATAAATCTTTGATGTTTTTTGACAGTTAACGATACAAATTCATACTTGAATTTTTTCTATTAGATGCGTTTATGAATAACTATTACGTCATTTGAACTGTACGATACAACACGGACTTTAAAAATCAAAAAAGTGTGCTTCATTTTTAACCTCTAATTCGGGAAAAAGTGAAACAGGCCTCTAATGGAAAATATTTCTCGAAAAATTAAAAGAAAAGCTACTTTGATTTATCTTCTTTGTGGCATATCAATGTGAAATTGTAACTATAGCTATACAGAAAGTTATGTGCAAAGAATTAAAATTTAATTCATACGTTTTAACATCGACTAACAGGGTGAAGGGGTGACACATCACTTATTAGGCGATTCATATTTTCAGGTCGCTTTAACAAACCTTTAATGATGATGTCAGTTTTTATAATTCTCCTATAAACAAATTAGTTTTTTAGTTGCAAGTTTGTTTCACTTTTACCCCATTTTTTTGGTGTTTCATATTTACCCCGCTCGACCCTACTAATAGTGACGTTAAATATAAATAAAAACAACTATACTCTATTTCATTTAAGAATTTATAATTATAATATAATTATATAACATGCCATTAAATTTAATAGTACAGTAGAGATTACTAACTAAAGCGTTAATAGTTTTAATTTTATTTATTTATTATTATTTTTTTATTACTGAAAATCTGGAACTTTATAAATATTTTCAAAATTTTAATAAAAAACGCATATTTTTTTTATAACTCAGTCAAAAATGACCGTATAGCAATATTTACAAAAAAAAAAAGAAAATTGAAGAGAAAAGTCTGATCTACAAAAATCATTTATTAGATTTAGTAAATAAAATTAATCACAACCCTCAAATATCCTATAAACTTTATTTTCAAAAGTAGGGTAAAACATTTTTTTTTTTAATTAAAATTAAAAAAAAATCCCTTTAACTCCGCCACTGGTACAATATACATATAATTTAACATTCATTTTGTTAATACGATCGATTGTTTTATTTTTTTCTTTACATATATTCTAATTCTTCTATAAGTACTTTCATTTTAAATCTCATATAGTTTTTGTTCCATTAATATTAATTTCGCGCCCTAGCTAGCTTCACGTGTCAACCGCACATAACAGAATAAATAAATAATTAGTAATTTACATATAATCAATCATTGTGACACTAGCGCCATAGAACATTGAGCGGACAACTCACGTACTACCTTATAGTGAAATAATATTTAGTTAAAATTCTAGTTGTATTGTGAAATATGTAACAATAGAAACTAGGAAAATGGAAATTAAATTATAATTTGTTTTATTTGATGTTTAGTTAAAAATGAATCAAAAGGTGTCGTAGCTAAAAAGACATAGGCGTTGGATGAGGGGGGAATGGGGCAGGCACTTATCTCCCCCCTCCTATTCATATAATATTTCGTATTTGAAATACAATAGGTATAATGCCAGTAACAAAGTATCACTGAAATTATGATTTTAAATAATGAAATAGGTTAAAAAGATTCTAAAAAATGTATTTATTTTTATATTAAAAGCGTGATTAATATGATTTTTGTTAAAATAAAAACACAAAATACAGCAATCCGCCATGTTAGATAAAATGACGTCACGGTTAAGTAAACATAATTTTTGTTTCATTAATATCTGCACTTATTTTGTGGTTTTAAATTATCAATTTGCTCAGTTTTGTGTTACTAAAAGTAAAACCGAGAAACGTTAGCGATGGAACAAGGATTTATTATTGTTGACAAGGAGTGTTTACATAGGAGTGACGTCACAAATGCGCCATGACACCTGCGAGCGTTTTGGCGTCAAATTCAAAATTAGTTTTAAAAGGGTCAATTTTTGTGATTAAACCTTTATTTTCTGCAGAAATAAGTATTTTTTTTGGAAATAAGAGACACGTAAGATCATCATAAAATAGTTTTGAATTTTTTTATCACATATCAGAATAATAACCCTTTACTGTTTGGTAGCTTTTTATCAAAATCTGTCGAAGCGTTTAGTCATAAAATAAAGAAAACTGCCCTTTTACGTACTAATACAACAATAGACGGCTTTGGGTATAGACTTGATCAAAAATTTTCTGTAGCAACGCAATTATTTTCGATATTTTATCATGGTATTATGAGCGTAACTTTTTGATAGTACTTTAGCACGAAAACTACCTTAAGTAAATGTAATTTAAAACAACCATAACTTATACCACTGCGGTCAAGTTTATGTGATTTATAAAATATTGCACTCGATTATTCTGCATACAAGTGATTAGGCTGATTGTGAGCAAGTCAAAGACGTGTGTGGAGGGGAAGAGGGGGGGGGGGTAATACATTTATACCCTGGTTTTATGTTTATGACTTTATTTAACTGAACTATAGCTGCTAACTTGATCTGTTTATAATGATTACTCGATTGGGAAGAGAACTCTTGCTTCGTCCTTATACAGTGTATTCCAAGTTGATTAAGACATATTAAATTTAACATGGGGGCAATTAGAAGTGTTGTAGTAACCTTTGGTCAAATTTAACCATGTGTCATTGGTGCATTTTGAAATGCCGCCACAAAATTTAATAAAATAGTCAGTCGTATTTTGTTTTCAAATTTATATCTGCCAAAAAATATTGTTATATTTTTATCTAGGATGCTTACTTTAATTTCATTTATGTATTTTATTGGTGAAAACAAAATACTGTTGATTAATTTAAAATTTATCAGTTAGTTTCGAGGCGGTATTTAAAAATGCACCAATCACACTTCGTTAAATTTGACCAAAGGTTACTACAACATTTCTAATTGTCCCCATGTTAAATTTCCTATGTCTTAGGCGGCTATTACACTATCAAATAAATATGTCAAAGATCTTTGACAAAGATTTGATCATATTTCTTTAATAAAATATGAGATTTTGTTTTATTACACTACATAAAATATTTGATAATATTTTCTCAATATTATCTAGGGATATTTTCTTCTTTTTTGGTGCATTTTGATTATCAGTGCGTGGATGTTCGTCAATTGACGCGATCGAGGTTTGAATTTACAACCGTGTATTGTGGTTTTTATAATCAATAAGAAGATTATCATATAATACTGGATTTTATTGATATTCATATATTAATAATTATATAACTGTAACTGTCAATGATAACTTGGTAGTCGCCATTTTGTTTTTGACGTCAAAAAACTTTGATCAAATATAAGAGACTGTCATTAACTATGATAATAGAAATATTATTAAGGTAAATATTATAAGAGTTGACTTATTACACTGTCATATTTCTTTGATCAAAGAAATTTTATCATATTTATTTGATAGTGTAATAGCCGCCTTAATCAACTTGGAATACACTGTATATTATAAAACGTAACGTCTGTCTGTCTGTCTGTCCGTTAGTGCGGTTATAACTCGAGAACCACTTATCCGATTTATGTGTGTTTTTTTTAATTCATAGGTCAGGTTTTTAGTATATATTTTGTTACGTTAGGAAACTTAAGGAATAAGCAGTGACGATAATTGTAAAAGTTTGCCGCTAGCGTGCTCTTTTGCAATATACGCTGCCTAAACTGTTAAATATGTAACAACATGATGTGGTAAAGAATTGTGTAGAATAAAAAGATCTAAAAATAAATTAATTACGAAAAAAAACAACGCGAGTGAAACCGCGGGGACCTGTGTTTACATACATATATATGTAAGTATGTACAGTCGCCTGTAGAACTCGTCCGGCACCCTAAAGGCTAGAATCGCTTACAACAGATTCCAAATTTAAAGACAAACATCATCGGTTATCTTTTTCTATCAAGTTTAATATATTTAAATACTAAAATTCGGAATATCAAATATTTATTACCACAAAATTTACGTATACAATTTTCAATAGATTACATAATAATTTAATTGCACAAATATATATGAGTACCTATGTATTATAAATGAAGAGTAGTTCTTTATCTAGCAAATGAATTTCTAAATATCTGTCTTTGTTTGATACATGGAGAAATGATTTAAATATTATAATTGCACAAATGGGAGGAGCCTACTAAGTTTGTGATAAACGAAAATGAATACAAACTGCAAGACCATTAATGCAGGCGACTGTACATATGTATGTACTAAAAAACTTGTCGGTAAAGAAGTACTCTTAACGTACCTACTTAATCTTTTTCCAGTTTATGAAAAATGTTAATCAGCGTTGAGGTTATAAATTTTTAAGCTTTATTGTAGTTAACAAGCCTGTACTGTAATATATTAAACCACTGATCTTATAAAGTCATTTTATAAGTGTGAAATGTGCTTGCATACGAATACCTATTTAGTTTATTTACCGTTGCTTCATAAAGTTTTATAAATACATTTTATGGAAGCTACTAGTCTTGAGGCTTCCGCGGTGATCTAGAAATGACATTTAATATGTCCAAGCAAATATCAATTTAGAAAAACAAAACTTTTTAAAGTAAATTGAGATAAATCTTTGTAAGGGAATATATTATAGGAAATTTAATTCTCTACAAAAAATATCCTATACATTTTTCACGTAATATGTGTCATTCTTGAGATATATTGAATAAATATATATTTTGGGATTTTACCCCACCCCCTTACACATGATTTTGAAATGGGACCGTCCTCAAGCCAGACCCAACCATCCGACCAAGTTTCATTAATATCGGTTCAGTGGTTCATGAGTTAAACGTGTGACAAGGATTCACTCGACAGACAGACAGACAGACTGACAGATACGGAACGAAAAGTGTTTGTCTTGACTTGAAACGAAAAAATTTTAAAATCGGAGAACAATTTTTTTGTCTCATTTTAAAACGATCACAAAGCTTCCCGTATATTGCGAGGAAGCAATAATTTAAATACCATAAAATTTAATCACAAAAGGTGTGCAAAATCTTTATACCCAACCGTCGTTGACAATTACCTTTCTTTTAGTTACAAAACGTTGTTCGATTTTCAATTAACTTACGCGACATATCAACGCTATTCATGTGCGCCGGCAGAATTTCTTCCAGGGGGGTGCATCTGGATATATAAAATTAAATTACATATAAAATATTTTTTTTTAAATAATAATTTTTGTAATAATAAACGTTAGCATAACTAAAAAAAATAGGTCTTCACTTTTATATTTTGGCCTGACTTTTAAATTAAAAATTGTATTTGTATTTTTTAGTTTTTTCAATAAATGATGAATATTTAATTAAGTTTATACATTAAGATTTAACGGATTATTTTATAGGTTGCCAATATGTTAGTGAGTATATTTTGTAAAATAATGTTGTCATTATGAAAAATTATTAGAATTATGGAGATTTTTGGAAAGTTAATCGTTTAGGCAAGTGAAATATATAAAATATAAAAATTTATTTTGTACACAAATAAAGGCACAATAAAACGTAATGAAGGAGTTTATTTGCAGAATTGTTGTAAATATTTTAATAGTCGATCATATAGTATACAAATTAATTAGGTCAGGTCTGTATTAAGGAAAAATTGTTAATGAAAAAAGCTTCTTACGTCAACTTTGTTGGGGAGGTGGGGGGGTACATGGTATTATAATTTTTCTTATATAAGGGAAAAGGGAATCTAAAAAAATTGAGCCCCCCCAATATTTTTAACAAGTCGGCGCCCCTGTATATCATATAAAGACAATTCATTTTTAACAATAATAATAAATTAATTATAATAATAATAATAATAATATATAATAATAATAAATAAATTATAAACAATATCTTAAGGTTTTTTTCTTGACACAATTCATGGTATTATGTGTAATTTTCATATATCAATTTAGATTTTGCAGATAGTAAATTTAAAATTACAGAATTTGCAGCTTCTATTATCTCTGGTGGTGCACACTTATGTTCTTTTTCAGTATCACCACTTATCCATCTTATATTATAGAATAACAAATTAAGAAACACATTTTAATGAAAATAGAACTGTCCAAAATTTACTAGAGTTGAATTTTAAGTATAGTATGAAATGTGTAGAATAAAAAGATCTAAAATAAACTCCGCGATACCATATATCTCACTTTTATATTTAAGCGAACGAAGCCACGGATACAGCTAGTAAAAAATATGTGTAAAATATTATAGATTAAATAAATATATTATTATTTATGTAATATTTATAAATCTTGCTTTTATGTAGTACATTATCTTTAATAACTTTGGGTTATAAAAGCGAATTGAAACATTGGTTTTATGGATGTAGATTGTCTATACAACAAATTGAATGGGTGGGTCTTATCGGTAAATTATCTTTTATATGTTTCAATCTATCTTACGTATTATTACATTTGCTTTCTTCGAAAACAGTTTTTATAATACTTTCGATTATAGATCTTGCTTTCTGAGTCTAAGCCGCGTCAATTTGGTCGTGTTATAGGCCAACGTTTCGTCACACATTGCAATGGGCATCTTTTTATCATTAAATTCTTTCGATTTATTAAAGGCCGGAACTCACGATGTAGATTTAAAGTGAATATTTGTTAAAATATTCACTACTATTATATTATTATTATTTATATATTTTATTATAAAAGTCAAAAATAGCATTTAATATTAATTTACACGTTCAATTATAAAACTTTAATACCTCTACGTCTTATTTTCTTGTATTTTAGTCGATATTTGTGTGACGAGTTGAAGTTCACTGCAGGAAATTTCACTAAAAAATTTAGAATTTTTGATTTCGTTAAAAGTATGTTTATTGTATAGAAAATGACGTGAAAAGTTGTTTGTTTCAAACCGCAGGTCTGTATCTCAAACCGTTCTCGAGATATAGCCTCTCAAAGTTTTAGTTTTTTCAAATTTTTGGAGAAAAAAGGCCATAACTTTTGAACGCGTGGTCGGAATTGATTTTAGTTGACGGATTTGAAATCAGCGTGTCGAAATCTATATAATGACATGTATAATACCTTAAAACTCGGAAAAAAAAATTTCGCGAAAAATCGAAAAAATTCAAAGGGGTATACATTAAAAAAATGTCGATTTTTGACCAAAATTTTTTTGTCGGATTTTAAAGTATTATACATATCATTATATAGATTTTGACACGCTGATTCCAAATCCGTCAACTAAAATCAATTCCGACCACTCGTTCAAAAGTTATGGCCTTTTTTCTCAAAAAATTTGAAAAAACTAAAACTTTGAGAGGCTATATCTCGAGAACGGTTTGAGATACAGACCTGCGGTTTGAAACAAACAACTTTTCACGTCATTTTCTATACAATAAACATACATTTAACGAAATCAAAAATTCTAAATTTTTTAGTGAAATTTCCTACAGTGAACTTCAACTCGTCATACAAATATCGACTAAAATACAAGAAAATAAGACGTATAATCATTTAGTTACTATATATACGATACTGCTCAAAAAATTATCTAACTATTGGTGAAAACCGCGTTGAAATCGGTTCAGTAATTCCCAAGTCTATAAGTCACACACAAACGAACATTAATTTTTGTATATATAGATATATTTTTTTAAAGAAATACCATATAGAACAATGTTATATTAATTTAAGATAATAATCTATGTACAGTCACCTGCATTAATGGTCTTGCAGTTTGTATTCATTTTCGTTTATCACAAACTTAGTAGGCTCCTCCCATTTGTGCAATTATAATATTTAAATCATTTCTCCATGTATTAAACAAAGACAGATATTTAGAAATTCATTTGCTAGATAAAGAACTACTCTTCGTTTATAATAGGTACTCATATATATTTGTGCAATTAAATTATTATGTAATCTATTAAAAATTGTATACGTAAATTTTGTGGCAATAAATATTTGATATTCCGAATTTTAGTATTTAAATATATTAAACTTGATAGAAAAAGATAACCGATGATGTTTGTCTTTAAATTTGGAATCTGTTGTAAGCGATTCTAGCCTTTAGGGTGCCAGACGAGTTCTGCAGGCGACTGTAACATACATATATTTTATATACATATAATAGTGGTGACATTAAATATGAATTCCGGTCGAAATTCTCTATTTAAAATATACATTTGTCAGCAGACGAGACTTACCTGACTCTCGTCTCGTCTTGTGTGCATCAGCCCTAATCTCGAGTAGGTATTTTATTATTATTAATAAATAACCTACCAAACTTGTCGTGTATAGTTTTAGAACGCAGGCCGACAACATGATATCTACTAAATATTAACAAATCAATTTTGTAAGAGAGATCTCACATTTCAATCTAGATTTACACAAAGGAAGAGAATAAAACGAATCAAGTAGCCCTGTTGGAATGAATAATGAGGCGCTACCTCAACAAAAGTCACTCAAATGTGTTCTCAACAAAATGTATAATCAGTTTTTTATAAGTAGATACCATTTTTAGAGATTCCATTGTGTTTATTTATTTATAATTAAATTTAATTTTTTTTTATTCGTGTTCTTTTATATTTTATACGAGCGTGTTGGACCCGGTGTTATCCGGGTTAATATCCACAAATTATACGCAGAAATCTTCTTCGTGAAATACTCTATGTATTAGTGAAAACCGGAATAAAATCAGTTTAGAGTCTATGAAAATAAAAAATAATTAAAAAATAGGTTACCAACTATCATAATCGATTTCAATAAATGAAATGTTTCTTTATATTTCAATTTTCAATCAATATAGGTATTTCAAAAGGAATTTAGGAAGTTATTGTAATCGGTCCGAAAATAAAAATCAAAAATTTCAATATATTTTTATATTTCAAGGTCACTATAGTATATTTACACTATTTTCAGTACGTTTTTTACGTGTACGAAATCTCGGAAATAAAAAATGCTATTGACTTCGTTAGGGTGCCAATCGAAGCGTCTTGACGTGAATATGATCTGAAAGAAAGGATTTTTCAAAATTCAAACCCTACGGGGGTAAAAAGGGTGTAAAAGTTTGTGTGGGTAAAAATATTTTTTTTTTTGGTCGGATTTACTTGAAACTTATTTTTTATTTAAACATGTATTTCAGTATTTTTTTTTTGTTATACGTGTCTGAACAGTTATTGAAGGGGTGAAAACCACCCTCAAAATTTGAATTTTGAATACTAATACATGTTGCCTTGGAAACTAATTACATATTAAAAAAAAAATTCAAATAAACTACATAGAAACAATAAATAATCAGTATTCTAAAGGGTCAAACCTACGGATTGTTTTTTGTTGGAGTTAGTCATACAGTCTTCTGTAAACAAATTAGCGCCCGCGCAAGACAGTGTCTGTTTTTTATTTTTGACAAATTCCATTAAAAATTTTTATATACGTATTAAAAAAAAATTCAAATAAACTATATGGAAACAATAAATAATCAGTATTCAAGTATTGATAGTCAAACAATGTTGGTTGTGTGGACCTAAAGGGTCGAACCCACGGATTGTTGAAGTTAGTCGTACAGTCTTCTGTAAACAAATTAGCGCCCGCGCAAGACAGTGTCGCCCCTTCCGGCGGTCATCATAATCAAAAAAACAACACTCCCGCCTCTCGCGGCAGATGCTGGAATCTTGTTATTAATTCGTTTACTGGATTTATCAGCAGGTGGCCGTCCGATATGGCCCAACTATATAATGTGACGTTACGTTTGCGAGTGTGTGTGTGTCTGTGTGTCTGTGTGTTACGAAATTTCAGCGTTTTGTATACAGATTTCATCAGAATATGTGTCACATGTCTTTTTTAATGTTCGTTTAAAATTAACATTAAGATTGTGACAATTGATTATAAGGTATTTGATGTGTTATAAGAAATCACGGTTTTTGTTTTAGATATTATAGAAGCTAGAAGCAGGGGCGCTTGTCCAGTGGGCACTGTCTATAAGGGGTAATAATGTGAGGACTTTTTTTGGCTTTGAAAAAAAAAGTTGTAAAAGTCTTTTTTCTTCAACTTTGGTTTTAATTTTTACTTATTACCGTATGATTTTTTTTTGGTCGAGATATGCTTGTTTGAAGATGAGGTACTGACACCAGTTATGGCCGCTATAAGAGCAAGGTTTACTGTTTTTGTAATTCTCATGATCTCATATTACTAATAAAACAAGTAACTCTTTATTTAATCAATTTAATTACCAAAGTCCGCAAATGTAGTTTGTTTTTTTTAAATTATAGTCTCTATTTTGTTTATGTTTTTTCTCCAGTAATGGATAATATGAAATCAGTAATGATCACGCAGTAATGGACACTTGCTAATGATAAGTACTACGACACAAAATATATAAAATAAAGAATCGTCAAATTTGAAAAAATGTAAAGCAGTTTTTATGATAATATAATAATTAATAAATAAATTATACTAATAATTAGTTTAAATGTCCACCATTTTGACACATATTGGCCTCATGTCATCAAATCACGCTGTAAGACAGTTAAATGTATATATATTAATATTCAGAAATGATAGTAATCAAATATCAACACATATTTTACAAAAGTATTTTTTATCGACCTGTTTAATTTATGGTCAAAAATATCGGTTAAAAATGACAAGGATTCAGGGGACGGACGGACGGACACACAGACAGACAAACACGGAACGAAAAGTATTTGCCTTGACGTGAAACGGATAAATCAATTTAAAATTTTGAAATCAATCTGAAACGATCACATAGCTTCTCGTATCTTCGATATTGCGAGGAAGCAATAATAAAAAAAAATCTCCAGTGTTTTTTCAAATCTCTCCTGATCAAAATTCAGATCACGAATTAAATTCAGCAGTAGTAAATATTTTATAATCAGGATGTGCTACTGACAGCAGTAGCTACTTCCGGACCGATATTTTCTCGTCGCAGACATGGGGGGCGGCGATGGTAGGGGGGGGGGAGGCAGACACACCTGTCGTCGGTCTATCAATATACAGTCGATTACAATCAATCGTTCTGGTAAATAATTAGCCATGAAATAAAATTAATTGTAACGTTTTATGTATTTGCAACGATCGGATTGTTCTCCTCGTTATAAAGCGCTTGTGCCGCCGCCGCGCTGCTAGTTTGGCGGTGGTCTGCAGAATTAAATCAACATGTGCAGTGCGTAGAAATAAATTAGGATGGTGTATCTTTTTGAATCTATATATTGCATTACAATACTTACCTCAGTTATTTAGGGTTGTCAATAAAAAGGGGTAGGGGGTGGGAATTACCTACTGGGAGGGGGGAAGTAACGTAACATGACGCGACGTTTGAAGTACAGTCGGGACTCGTTTATTCTAAGTCTCGTTTATCCGAAATTCCGAGTTTCGTTTATTCGTAATTTTTTCTCCATCTTCACCTCCCACAATTCTCGAGTAATGGCGTAAACGAACATATTTTTGAAATATTTTGTAGAATGAATTAGAGCATTTGTATTCATCTCATTGACTGTATAATATTTTTCAAAAAATTTTAATTTTTTAATTTTCGTTGTATGCTACGAACGCAACGAAAATCATATCTATAGATTTGAGGTTAGGTCAGATAGAATACATACATATTATAATTTACACTTATCACCGTCGTCACTCGTCACCTTGCTCATATTTTGCCATATTCGAAATTAAAAGTAAAGTAAAATTATTTCACTATCACAATTAACTATTAACGATACATATTAAATACCAAGGTATATAGACATTTATCACATAACGTATTTCCAACTTAAGAATAGTAAAAATGACAAAATTGTCTGTGATAGCTTTTTTATGATTTTGCAATGTCGAATTTGTACTTCTTTGATTGTATATGTTGTTAAAATATCAAAAAATATGAAGACAAGAATAAATAAAGGATTTCTTGTAATTGATATTCTATTATACATTTATAACATGATGATTACAAAATGTTAAGTACTACAGCACAAAATATATAAAAAAAAGAATCGTCAAATTTTAAACAATGTAAAGCAGTTTCTATGATAATATAATAATCAATAAATAAATTCTACTAATAATTAGTTTAAATATCTACCATTTTGACACCTATTGGCCTCATGTGATCAAATCACGCTGTAAGACAGTTAAATGTATATAGATTAATATTCAGAAATGGTACTAATCAAATATCAACAAATATTTCTAATTCAGTACATTTAATTAAAAAATAGCCATTACTGGGGTCATATCCAAGACTGGTGCCAGTACCCTATAAACAATGTCAAAAATAGTAAAAAATCGTAATTCCTAGTAACTTAAATGCGTGAAAAGACAGACATATTAAAATTGATCCGACCTAATTGTTTAAAAACGTTTTAAAAATCATATTTGTATATAATTAAAACATAATATAATAGGCTGTTACAATGTAGTAATTTTTTATAATGTATTTAAAAATACATATACATATGTTTACAAATTTTATTATAATATAATTATTAATATCTTATCTTTTGGATCTATTGCATTTTTAATAGCAGC